>JAPDHH010000095.1:0-524489 GCA_032158285.1 Phytophthora sansomeana | reverse complement strand
ATTGTACTTCGTTCAGTTACGTATTGCTTAAGCTGCTTCAGCGGAACAGCTGGAGCCTGAAGTAAGATGAGATGCTAATTGGTGAACTTAAAATGCAATTAGATTTGATGTTTCTGGACTTTACTTGCTTATATGAACGTTCCGATTTTTCAGGTTTTGTTTATGTAAACAAGTCGAAAATATTTTAATGCTGCCTCCTCTTACGCACAATTAATTTTGATCCTGATAAATATAAAGTTAGTAATATACTAACCATGGCGTACTCACCTGAACAATACCTTGCTAACAAAGAGCGCATTAAGGCAGCACAGAAGCGCTACTACCAGCGCACACGCGACGCACGCTTGTCGTATCAAAAGAGCTACGACGACAAGAATAGAGACCAGATTCGAGCTCGCAAGTGTAATAAAACCGAATTTATTGATGTTAAAGTCGAACTTACAACAACGAAACCGACCTTAATTAATAATTAATTAATTTTTTCTCCGAGTAAAGGTCAAGTCCAATATAGGTAATGACTGACGTTTTTGGATATTATAACTGTTTTAAAACCTCAGCAAGTCATACTCCAAATATTTGAATTAATTAATCTCAGTTTTTTATAAAATTGTATGATATAAAGTCGATCGTGATACAAGATCCAAATATTATAAAGTCATATCTACGAAGGAGAATATAGCCAAGCATATATAGGCAACATGTTTGCATACGAGCTCGAAGGATTAAAGAGATTAAATATCCAAGCTATCAAATGGGGTAGTAGCTACCGTGTTAAGGTGCGTGGTAGAACAGGTAAGATGGTTTATGTAAGCAACGTTTCGCGCCCAATCAACCAGAGATTGGTAGCTAAGCAGTACAATGTTTCGACTGAAACCCTTGAGAAACACTTGTCGCCTGACTACAAGGCTGATCCTAAGTACCGTTTCTACAATGGTAATCACATGGAATCACACCTATATGAGGGTGTTGAGGCTACTGATTTCTACGATATGCTCGAGAACGTTCTTTCGACTCAGGCAAGTGCATTTAAAGTAAATGTTGCTCTCGGGTACGAACTTGTGAGCAAGACTGATCATGATGACACTCGCTACTTCTACCCGAATCTCGCAAACACTTATGTATTCAATAAGCCTGTCGCAATCAACAGCAAGGCGAATATTCGAAGAAGGTAATTTCGGAAATCCGGTCTATGGGGTTGGCTGACAAACTGAACTACCCCAGCTCCGGATATAAGCTCAAGGCGATCACTGCATTCAAGATTTTCATCTACCATCGCGAGCATGCTCTTGGGGATAGCGAAGCTGTTATTCCTAAGGTTATCCGCGAAAACAAGCATGTAATCAACTTCTCTAAGACCAACAACAAGTGCGTCTTCCACTGCATCGCCTGGCACACATTTCAACGCGAAAGCGCTAAGAAGGATCCTCGCAGAATTCAGGCTCAGGTGAAGGAGGCATTCAAGCGCTACTGCTCTTTCAAGGGAATTAAATATACGCTGAGTCTGTTTAGAAGCTTCAAGCCTATTGACCTACTACAGCTCGATGAGGTTGAGGACTGCTTCCAACTTGGTATTAACGTATATAGCATGGATGTAGCGGCTTCCGGAAATGTAGAATGCATTCGTAGATCGGACAAGGGGTATGAAGCTATGGATATTCTATCACACGAGAATCACGCTCTCTACATCAAGAGCATCGATATGCTTCAGTCTAAGTATCAGTGTCCTAAGTGTGAAATGGTTTTTGTGAGCGGTGAAAGACTTAAAAATCACAAGAAAAATCAGTGCGAGAGCTTGTGAATATTGAGAGCTTCCCCGCTGAGCCAACTATCTACAAGCCAGCTCCTAACGCCATTCGATCACTACTTACAAAGTATTCCATTAAGGATGCTAACCAGTACATCGATCACTTCATCGTTTATGACTTTGAGGCAATCCTTAAGCCTACCGCGACTCAACACGGGGAGAATACTGTCTTCACGAACGAACACATTCCGGTGTCTGTATCCGTAGCTAATAGCTTAACCGAGGAGGTGCGCTTTTTTGCAAATGACGATCCAAAGATGTTGCTTACGGATATGTTCAAATACATTGGTGATGTATCGGTGAAAATCCAACAGTACAATGTCGATAAGTACAAGTCGCTTCTGAAAAAAATCATCAATGCCCACGGTCTGACAGGTATGGAAATTCCAGGCGTCAATCTTGGTAAAGTACGAGATGTCTGATGTGGAGAGTTGGATTAAAGAAGGAAAGCATGGCAGCTTCTTCCACTTTCATAGTAGTCTTGGCTTTGGTAAGCAAAGGTCCGACTACGGAAGACTTAAACAGCAGATTGATCAGGTACCAGTATTCGGCTTCAATTCTGGTCGATACGATATCAACTTGATTAAGAGCGACTTATTTGCCATCATTGGTACTGACAATATCAAATCTGCCATCAAAGAACCCCAGCTACATGTGCATTGCTACATCGAAAATAAAAATGCTCGATATTAGCAACTATGTATCAGCTGGTACCAGCTACGATAAGTATCTTACGACATATCTGGGTGGATGCAAATGCGATGACAAAATTAGATGTGTTTGTGGTCTTGGAAAGGGTTTTCCCGTACGAGTACATCTCATCATTCGATGTGCTAAGTCAGACTACTATCCCACCTAAATCAGCTTTTGACAGCAAGCTCCGTGGAACAAGCATCACCTCTGATGACTACGAACGAGTGAAGTTCGTGTGGGGGTACTATGGGATGAAATCCATCAGGGACCTACTGGTCTGCAGTACAACAATCTCGATGTAGTTCCATTTATCAAGGCTATTAAAACCCAGCGCGAGCTATTCATGCGTTTCGATCTGGATATGTTCACGGATGGAGTGTCGCTACCTGGACTTTCGGAGAAGGTTATGTATCAGACCTGCTTCAACAATCTCCAATATCCGGATAAGGCACCTGCTAACGCATTCCAATTTCCAGCTCAGCGTATGGGCGGCTACAAGAGTCAGGATGCTGAGGCAGAGCGGGAATTTGGTATGACACTTGATCACTTGAATACATTGCTGCAAAAGCAAAAGTATCTGTGTGGTTTATGCTACTGCCAGCTGACTGCCGATACCGCTTCAGCAGATCGTATCATCAACAAGCTTGGACACACCGATGGCAACATATTGGTCAGTTGTATCAAGTGCAACACCGCCCGTAAGGACATGTCGCTCAAGGGATTCCGCTATAAGAAGTTGCTTGAGTTCAACTCGGACAGATTGGTGTATATCATTGATAAGGAGGAAAAAGACATCTACGCTAAGATGAAAGCCAACATTGCTGGAGGCCCATCTATTATCTTCAATCGCTACGCTAAGCGCAGTGAGACGAAGATTCGCGGTGGTAAGCTCTGTAAGAAAATTATCGGATACGATGCTAACGCTCTATACCTATGGGCACTTGGTAATGATATGCCATGCGGGCGATTGACTACGATCGAGGCTTATGACGGCATTGTCGAGGACATCGTTGCTGATAAGATTTTCGGATTCCTTGAATGCGATATTCTAACTCCAGACCATCTTAAAGACTACTTCAGTGAGATGACCCCAATTTTCAGAAACACGCTAATCGATTGTGCTGATGAGAGCGTCATTGGTCATCACATGTTCAAGTACAACGAGGCACGTAAGCAAAGCCGAGCAAAACCAGCTCGTAAGCTGATAGGTAGCTACTTTGGTGAAAAGATTCTCATATACGCACCTTTGCTTAAGTTGTATATTTCCCACGGTTTGAAGATCTCCAAGACTTACTGCTTTATCAAGGCCAGGTCTCCAAGGCTTTTGATCCTTTTATAGAGGCTGTATCAAACACTCGACGAGAGGGTGATGCTGATAAGTCTAAGGCAATGATGGGTGAGATGACGAAACTTGAGGCAACAGTGCTTTCGGTCGATCTGGAATGGATATGAGCAAGCACAAAGAGGTCAAGTATGAGTCGAACGACAAAGCTATTAAGAGCAAGATCGAACACTTTACGTTCCACGGGTTGGAGGGGCTTAATGATTCTTGTGAGATTATGATGAAAAAGCGTCGTCTCAACAACAAGAACCCGATCCATTTACCGATTGCTATCTATGTTCCCGCGAGACTACAACGCTGAGGTAGCCAAGTTCGATCGCCGCACGCCTGGACTATTCAAGGAAGAGTGACGAGGTGATGCGATGGTCTCATTATCCTTAAGAACTACATCTGCTACCTACCGGACGAGGAACACAAGGTCAAATTCAGTGCTAAGGGTATACAGCAGGGGCGTGGTCCGCAATGTTAATGTACTTAACCCAGATGGCTTCGAGACCGTTGTACGGAACCGCATTACACTTCGGGGTATAAACAAGGGTTTTAGACTATCGAAAGAAACCAAATCGATCATTACCTATACTCAAACCAAAACAGCGCTCAATTACTACTATGATAAGCGCCAGATAATGTCGGACGGTATTTCAACGATTCCACTTAACGTCTAAGGGGATATATCGAGCTGATGCTTATTTCCCCCCTCTAGATACAGGACCATGTATTTTCAAGATCTACTAAAAAACTCTACTATGATCCAAAACCCGGTTTTATCGGCACTCAAGCTCTGTATCAGAAGGCAAAGAAGTTAGACCCTAAGATTACTATTAAAATCGTAAGGGCGTGGTATGCTAATCAGACCGATATTCAGCGATTTCGGGATCAAAAGAAGCGGTTTGATGGCTTCAAAATAGCTTCACACAACCCCAATTCGTGGCAAATGGATCTTGCGTTTTGGGAGAAAAGGCCAATTTTGACTGCTATCAACATCAACTAAAGGCTGGGGTACGCAAAACTCTTATCAAACAAGACGGTAGCAACTGTGTTAGCAGCACTTAAAGCACCCACATAGTTGGATTCCTGACAAGCGATAATGGGAGCGAGTTCATGAACTCACAGGCTCAAGAATTCTTCCAAACAAAGAAAATTGAGCACTACAACAATGAGCCCGGTGATCACGGAACCATGGGTAAAATCGAACGATTCAACAGGACCTTGAAGCAGAGACTAACTAAAATGTCTCCCAAGAGGATTACACAAAAGCTAATCACCGATGTTATCGAAAACTATAATAGCACTTTTCATCGCTCGATTAAAATGACCCCAAACGAGGCCAAAGGTAAAGTCATTGGGTCAGAGCTGGAACATAATCAAGGTGAAGCAGAGAGTTGAGAATGAGTTCGAAATCGGAGCAAATGTGCTATATCGACTTAAGAAACATACATTTGGTAAAGAAGCTGCTCGATGGAGCAAAACCGTTTATACAATCGTTGAAATTGATGGGTACCGAGTCCAAATCCGTTCAAAAAATGGTCATACCCTATACAAGGCACCAAACGATCTTAAAATGGTTAAAACAGAGACTAAATATGCTACTATTAATCGAGGCGATATTCTTGAGGCGGAGAAGATCTTGGGTCACAAAACAATACGATCTGGAAAGTACAAATATCTGGTGAGATGGGTTGGCAATGAATCTGCCTCCTGGGAGCCACACGATAATCTGCGGCTGGTTAACAAAAACAGAATATCAACGCTTGAGAAGGAGTATTGGGGTTCAAGAAAGAGCTAGCGTAGTTTCACCCCGTGCCAAAAAAAGAGTCATAATTAGCTTGTAAATAAATATGATAGAGACATCCTCTGAATCTTTTAACTCAAGTATATTGTTCGATCTATTTTTGCGAATTTTTTGAAATTATCCGACTTGATATATAGCAAAAAGACAATAATGTGCCCCAACTGTTTAGAAAAGGACCGTGAGCTTGTTAAGATCCGGCGTAAGCTTTGGATCATTCAGGAGGTGAGTCGAATCAAGAATGAGTTGCTGAACCTTGATGCAAGCGCAAATTTCCGTAAAACAGTAGCCAATCACAAGTAAAGCTTTCAACGTTATGAGGTCTAACGGCATGTAACGGCATTTTTTAACGTTTGTCGTTAAAAATCAACGGAAAGATACCGTTATCCCTCCTCGACCTTCCGTAGACTTCTCAGCGCACACTTCGCCACCTCTCCTGTCAGCGACAAGTTGCCCCTACCAGTGTCGCCGTCAAATGGATCCCCCGTTGCCACCCCCGCAGCCTCTTGGAGTCAATGTACCCCTACACACACAAATTATCAGAGTGAAGGGCCCATGGAGTTCAGCCTTGCGATAGAAGGCGCGAGCTTCGTTCGACCAGCCACATTTCCTGGACAGCGTTGAAGAAACTCCACGAGCACACATGTACTCGAGGCTAGGGCCACGTCCAGGCGAAATGACTCCGAATATTTGTTCGGGGCTCACATTTGAGGATGACAAACTGTCAGCAGATAATTCGCCGGACAACCATCAGCCCAACGCCCTATTCCATCGCCAAGAGCTAACCACCAATGGCTATCAATCTCCGGTTGCGTCAGAGGGCTCAATTCCAGCGCGAAGAACACCTAGCCAAGGCGTGAGAGCTGGCGCAAATATACGTACGAAGCAAGTTGCATCACAAGGTAATACGACTTCTGAAAAGCGACGGGCATCTCCGGGCAATGTGGCATCTCGCAAACGCATTGCCAAAACGCCTGGCAGTGAACAACGAAAGAAGCCATCAAAGAAACCATGTACACCGCGTGAACATTGTGTGACTACGCCGAGACGCCGCGAGCATGATAATGAAGTGGACAAAACAATCCCGCTGGTAGATACGATACATCCCGCAAAAGTTGTCGAACTGCAGTCCTTACTCTATCCGATGTTCAAGAAGCGTAAACCTGAGCACTGGCTGTTCATTTATCTTCTTGTCAAAGATAAATACCGGGAGATTAAAAAGGTGGACCGGCGGTCTGAGCATGCACGCTGTGCATATTGCGCGAAATGCAATGTTGAGATTAAGTTTAAGCAGTCGGTAACTGCCCATGTAACCAGGCACATGGCACGCTGCCACAAGAAGGAGCTAAAACAAGCACAAGAAGCCCGCCGCAAGCAAACACAAGCCAATTCTCTCACTCACGGTAAAGCTGGACCCACCCCTCCTGAAATTGTGGAACCCTGTACGGAGGAGGAGCAAGCTCGTGCTGATGATCTGGCAGCGATCTGGACTTGTAAGTCAAATCGTCCGTTCACCACTGTGGAGGATACGTATTTTGGAAGTATTCTAGGTATTTAAACTCTGTGCAAGGTCGTGTGAGGGTGTTACTTATTATTGAGTAACTTGTACTTAATCCAGAGTAAGGCCCCAAAACTCCTGACTTCAGAGTAAAACGTTAGTAACATACTGACTACAGAGTACGTTTCGAGCTCAAGGCACAGCGGTTTTGCATTTTACTGACTTCTGAGTAATTTCATCTAGAAGAAGAAGAAATGATTTGATTAACTAGTTAGTGGATTTCTCGTCTGTAAGTCTATCATATGCTAATTGATGAGGTCCTTTACAGCTGCGGAATCCAAATTTGCTGTTGGGGTGGCGACGAAGGTTCATCCTTTGGAGGATCAAAACCCAGTTTTCGAATCATCAAT
The DNA here is from genome assembly GCA_032158285.1 of Phytophthora sansomeana. Taxonomy (NCBI): domain Eukaryota; phylum Oomycota; class Peronosporomycetes; order Peronosporales; family Peronosporaceae; genus Phytophthora; species Phytophthora sansomeana. Next base: position 516,953 of record JAPDHH010000095.1, on the reverse strand, counting down.
ACCAGCGACGATCGATCACAATGTAGCTCCGATGAGTAATTTCATCTAGTCTTTCATGAGTTGAGTAGTTCTTCAGGACGTCTTTCAAAAATGTACGGATGCCCGCACGTATGTGGTCGTGTAACCCTGTCACCGCAATGGGCCGCATCGCTGTATAAATATATGCCTCCGTGGAGTCCTACTACCATATGTGGCTGTGGAGACCAACAACCATACGTGGCTGTGGAGTCCTACTACCATACGCGGCCGTGTCGTGCAACAAACGGCATGTGGTCTGAAGGAGTGTTTGTCTCGACTTTGAAGCTGTCGAACGGACAAGTGGTGGAGGTTGAATGTGAGGAACTGGCCAAGAATGTTAACCGAGCGTACATGCTTGGTATGGACGTCACCGCGAGTGTGAACTTATATGATAGAGTAGGAAACAATGCAGGGGGGCCCGCGTGAACTAACAAAAAAAAACAAAAGAAAAAATGGCCTCCAATATCCTGTGCTCACATTATAGTCGGTTTACTCAGAAGTCCGTAGTGGTGTAGTCTAACACGCCGGGATAAAAGTGAGATGCGTTTACTCAGAAGTCAGAAGCGGAGAGGCCTTACTCTGGGTTCAGCAACGTTTACTCATATTTAAGGTCGTTCCGTCGTGTGAAAGTTCCAAAAAGTTGGAGGGTTCGTGATCGAGTGGAAATTTTTTCAGATGAGCTCCGGGCAGTGCTAATGGAGGAGCTTGCTGTGGAATGTGATTTTTTCCCCGCGTCATCGGATATATGGAGCTCTAGAAGCAAACTCGCTTTTATTTCGCTGACCATCCACTATGTAGACATACTGTTTCGATTGCAGAATTGGGTGCTGGAGGTAAAACCTATCCCTGGAAAACACGATGCAGTGGCAATTGCAAACGCCTTGAAAGAATTTATGATATTGTGGGGGCTTAAGCGAGAAAAATGCGTTAAGTTTCTTCGGGATGGAGCTGCAAACGGCGTTAAAGCTTGTGACAAGCTTGGTCTTGATTCGATGTCATGTCTAGCTCACTGCTTGCATCTTATTGTTGGATCTGCTATAGTTAAGCAAAAACCGGAGAAGCTGATTTGATGGTCGCTGCTAAAACGGATGAAGATTTTGATAACGCACTGGAGCAAGAAGCTTGTGAAGCCGTCGACGAGTACATTCAAAGTGAGTGTGAAAATGTGAGGACGGACCTTGACAAGTTGAGAGCCGTGGTGGAGCAATTCCGCAAACTTGCTGTTTTTTTCAGCCGGTCGCCTAAAGCAACAGATCAACTCGTTTTGCTGCAAAAGAAGCCTCTTTTACCGATCACAGACTGTGCAACGCGTTGGAACAGCATTTACGCGATGCTTGTTCGAATGCTAGAGCTTCGACCAGCACTGGAATAATTTTTTGATTACGTTGCAATGAGCGGCGAGTTTGCAGATTCTACAGCTGAACAACCTACAGCAGAGCAGTGGTTTATGATTCGTTGCTTAATTGTTTTACTGGAGCCTTTTGCCAAGGCAACAACTGGGTTAAGTGGCGAAAAGTACGCTACACTTGTAATGGCTGTCCCTGTTCTCTGGCAACTGAAAAGAAAACTCGAGGATGATCACCTTTTTGATTCGATTGTACGGTCTGGGGGAAAGAGCTCTTCGTTCCTCGCGTCGAAACATTGATGCACTCTGTTCGGAACACCTACCTCAAGCTGTTCTGCAATAGGTTCGTCAGCCCAGTTAAAGTTTCAAAGAGATCGTCGAAGCGACCCGCAAACAAGACAACCAATCCAAAAGTAAACAAGGACAAGATTTCGGATGAATTGATGAGGATTTCAATGTTGGACCCCTGATCGTCGGAACTGAAACATTTGAGCCCTGCAGATGCTGAGCGTGCTAACGAGAGGCTTCTGGATGCAGCCGTGGTGTTGGCACAAGAATTGAATGTCAATTCTGAGGATAATCGTGAAAACAATCTCGACTTGGCGCAGTTGACAACTCCAATAAAGAAAATGTAGCATGGCTTACTGGCGTTTTCAGTGGCGGCATTGATTGTGACGTCGAGGAACAGATTCCAGAAGATCTGGAGAACCTAAGGAAACACTGCAAAGCGCAACTGTTGCTTTACATGACCAATGATCACAACACTCCCGTTACTACGAACGCATTAGATTGATGGAGAGACAACCAGAAAGGATACCCCATCATTGCGGCACTTGCGCGGAAATGGTTAGGCTGCATTGCAACTTCAGTACCATCGGAGCGAGCCTTTTCGAAAAGCGGCAACGTCGTTACGACAAAGCGCTGTTCATTGGCACCAGAAACCATTCGCAATGTATTGTTTGTTGGTGAAAACTACGCGGAGTCGGATGACAATGTGCGAAGTGATGACGAGCAGGACCAAACAACATCAATTTAAATGCTTGTAAAAAATACTATTGTCTACTCTATTGTTGTATTCATACGGGGCTTTGACACGTGTACTTCTAAAGCATGTTAGACGTAGAACTCATCCTTTCAACTGGTAAACCATGGCTTGAATCAACTCGCTTCCATATCTCGGCACAATGAGTCGGCAAACTCTTTCGTTTATTTCGCGCTGTAAAGTGTCTGCAACAATGTGATGCTAACTACAACAATAAAATGCGTACAGACTCGAGAATTACCTTCTTCATCCTGATCTTTTGGCGATTCGACTTGTGGAACGCTGCTGAGTTGTCTTCAGCATCAGCAATTGCCTCGATCTTCTCAGATTCCTTCACTTCAGCTTGATCGTCTCTGCACCTTGGCCACAAACTGTTTCATGTCCGTCTTGAGTTTGCTCAGCTCCTCAATAGTTGTGCTTTATGCTTCACCAATTCTAGCCGTCGTTCTGGCCCCTGCAATGCCCTTGTATCCTTCTGCTGCCTTAATCTGAGTCTTCCTGGACACATTCGCGACGACAATTTTTCGTGCACTGACGCCTCCACGATGATGGTCTCTCACCACAGGTGAACTCCGCGAGGATGCTCTCAGTCAGTAACTCTCAAATGGCTCGCTCATTTGCATTCTTCAGTGTCATCAGATTCTGAGCCTCCTTGTTCAGTTAATCTGGCTCTCGTATTTTTTTGTGCGGTCCTCTTTGCACGTCTTGGGCACCGTGGTCTTCTGGTCCTGGAAAACCTTGGTGCAGATTCACATTCGCCATATTGATGCTGCGGGTGAGGGCCTAGTAAACGTTTCGACTCGCAGCCAGAGAGTGCACGGATGTGTACGTGGGGGCTTCTATAAGTCGGAACCGGAAGCTGCTGTAGATGCCAACGCCCACCTTGACGTTGTTTGTCGTGGCCGACAGTCAGAGTTCGAGTTGGTGACCACCGGCCTGGTGGCAACGTGTGAGGCGCAGCTCCACGCGGGCCAGAACATCTTGAGTCCCGAATCCATCATAGCAGTATGGGGCTCTGCTTCCACCAGACGTGCACCTTCACCACCACCGACATGGACGTCGTGTAATTGAGAGCGAGCACGACGGGGATGTGACCATCACTGACGTCGGTTTTAAAGCAACATGCTTGGCGGATGCCGAAAACAGCTCCCTTCTTGTTCTTGAATTCATCGTGCTTGTGTGCGGCAGCTTGATCTAGCCTTGGTAGTACCAGAAAACGACACTGCCAGGGCGTCCCAGCCAAGCTGCGTTGCGCGGTGCCACTCAAAAGCCTTGTCAAGTGTCAAGAAGCTTTTCAGCCAATAGACGAAAGGCGTCGTTAAATCAACGACATCTACCGTCAAATTTAGAGATAACGTTATCCTGTTTTCGTTAAGATAACATCTAACGTTGGAACCTCTAATCACAAGTACAAACACGAATTGGAAGCAATATTCGGTGTTCCATTTCGTTGCATTAAGGATCGCTATTTAAATCTACTAAATGAGCGAAAATCGTTCGTATCTGTCATTCGTATCAATCATTTAGACATGATTCAGTCATGCCGAGTTTGTGGTAGATGATAATATTTTTTATGTTCCTAATGATATACACGATTCACTATGTTCCCTAATTTCGAATCACTCGCTCAACGAGAGCAGAAACGACAGGAGCTTCTTGAAAGAGCTCAACGCTGTGTTCGACAAGCCAACGCCAAGCGGCAGATGTATGCTGGTGCGTCATGGGCAAGCGATGTGGCAAGCTCTATCACTACTCTCCCAAAGAAAAATACTGAATCGGCTCAGGCTGATATTGCCGTTGGTCCTGATGAAGAGACACCTGATGCGTTGAAAATTCCTCTTTCTGAAATCTTAAAAAATAAGATCGAAGGATGAAAACTCCCAAACAAACCCTGACTTATTACCTAACAGCTCATCATCAACTGAAAGTGGTACTCAAACTGATGTCGAGGCACGTCCTCAGATGATTGATGTTGGGATAGATAGTGGTGTGCATCTGGTAAATAGCTCAAGTAAGACCGACCGCGTTAATCGAACCGATAGACATATTCAAGTAATACCTCAAACAGCGGATGTTGGAACCGATAACTCCAAGCAAACAGCAGATATTGGGATTGACAATACTCAGAGAATGGTAGATGCAGAAATTAGTAGTATTCCTAAAACGGTTAATGCTGAAACAAACATGAGAAACCTGGAAACAGAGAAGCAAGTAGCAGCTCGTGATTGGGTAAAAGCGTTATTTAAAGCAAATCCGAACTGGGTTGCTCTACATATTAATCCAATCAAACGTAAAACTGGTAAGGACGATAAGCAATACATTCTTATGTGTTGCACGAATGGTAATCTATCAACGGTGGGTTGTTACTTGAGTGACTTGAGTAAGTAAATATGAGTGATGGCCCTGAATTTGTACTGGTACGCGGCGCGAGTGCGGCGCGCGCAGAAGTGCGATCCCGAGCCATTGGTCATGTCTGGTAAGCAGCTACATGTTTACCGTGTTGCTAATTACTAGTTCGTAAGAACTATCGCTTACACCCGAATTACTGTCAGCGACGGGGTATTCACCGGTTTCGCTACAAATGCCAAGTGAATATATTAGACTGACGTTGAGTAAGGACCATTTTCCCTACTAAACCCAAGTTAAAAATAAACAACTTGGGTTGAGTATGACTGGCTGGCGCGCACACACCATTCACATAGATTTGGAAGACACCGGTTTTTGTACCAGTAACATTTAAACCGGTTATTTACTGGTAGATACCATACAAAATGCAAGTGACACTGAAATCGACTTGGAATTACTATACAATGTGTTGGTGTGCCACACCATATTGAGGCATCTTCAAGCGTCGCTTCGACTACTTTCTCTTGATAGTGTACTTCGGCGACTCTCTCCTAAAAGTGGCCCTACAAGGTGCTGTCAATTATCTGTCAGAAGTGTGCGCAGCCACATACTAACTTTGTAAGACGAGAGGATGGGTCAGTACATTTTTCCAGATAATTGCCGGACGTCCAAATTTTTTTGTCTGCCAGCCTCATTCGCTAACTTTCACGAGGCTGGCCACAACGAGGGTGAAAGGTATCCCATTTATGGGAGGATTCAATATCAACGTGTATTAAGCTAACGTACTGTGTGTGTTTATACGGCGTCGTTGTGCCGTAGGTGGTTGTGAACTGAATCAGCTAGTGGTGTGCGCCAAGGTTGGGCTCCTGTTTTCGGAGGTGCGTTCTTGTGGATGCATTCGATGGCTATATTACGTTCGTTGAGCTAACCTAGTGTCTATTTGTGCGGCGTTGTTGTGCCGAAGGGTGCGTACGGCTACATCAAGTAGTGGGTGGGCTTGCTTCTGGTAGGAGGTTCACTACTCCTTGGTGTGACGTGAAGTACAGCTAGCTGAGATGCGAGCAAGGGTCAATTGTTCAGTGCCCACATCAATTTCTCAACTGGGTCGTCCCAGTCACTCTGATCAGGTTCTGAAACGTAAGCTCGGACAGCTCGGATCACCGTTTGCACAGACCTCTCTTGTTGGCCATTGGCCTGAGGTCGGTATGCCAACGTTGCTCGCTGTCGGCTCTCTAACATCTCCCTAAACCTGGTGAACACCTCATCATAAATCGAGGATCGCGATCATGCCCCAGCAATTCGCTGGCACCAAATCTCTGAAACACTTGTTCCATGTAGGCTTCAGCTACTTCCTGAGCTGTGGTCGAAGCCATAGACTGACACATAATAAACCCTGAGCACACACACTGGAACAGTAACAGAAAAACATTGCCTCGACCAGACTTGGGCAAATTCGTAACAAAATCCATGGAGACCACTTCAAAAGGTCTCGCCGCCAACTGATTTCCAGGCGATGGTCCCGGATTGGGTGGAGTTCCTTTGGCTGTGACGCAATCTACACACTCTTTGGCAAACCGTTCTACATCTGCATACATCCCAGGCCAATAATATTCTCGGCGGAGTCGTTCAAAGGTTCGGGTGATCCCTTGATGAGCACCTTGGAAATCTTCATGGCTGAGGTGCAATAATTCATCGCGGAGAGATCTCGGGACAACAAGTCTCAGATTCTCAGCAGCATCTCGAGGTCTGTTCGGCGTTGCTCGGCTCAGAAAATAAAGTGCATCTCGTGAGTTTAGGACAAACTGGTTCGCGATTTTCGCGGCGTCTTCAGCTTCTCTGGCTGAGAGTTCGCTCAGATTTCCTTTCAGATAGTCTCTGAGTTTTCTCACCCAGGGCTCAGCTTCCTGCTGAGCTAGAATCCGTCTCCATCGTTCCTGGATGGATGAGACCGGAGTAGCTTGTTCAGGAACGTAAGTTATCCTTGGTTCAGCTGAGGGCTCTTCAGACTGACCTTCACAAGATTCATCTTCAGCGTGCTCCTTCATTTCTGAGGCGTCCCTGAGCTTGGCTTGACTCCGGGTGATCATGAAAATAGCTGCTTCGGGCAGTAGGGGTTCAGCGGCTTTCAGGATCGAAACTCGCTTAGCTATGTCATCAGCATCTGCTGACATGTTCACGGCTTGTCCTGCGTTTGATTCAGTCGACACTGGTTCAACTCTCTTGACCAACCTCTCAGGTAGTCGATTTAGGTGAGCAAGTTGGACGAGTTCAACAGGATCATTAACGACTACGGGACCTTGAACCAGCAATGTCTTTGACGTCAGATAATCAGCTGCGGCGTTGTATTCCCGCTTGACATGAACCAACTTGACCGATCGAAACTTCAACCAAAGTGCTTCAAATTCGTTGAGAAGAAGTTGCAGTCTCGGAGTCAGGCACTGAGTGATACTCTGAGCTTGCTCAATCACAATACGAGAATCACCAACCACGACCAAATCTGAGATCCCTCGAGCTATTGTCATACGAGTTCCTTCAAGCAGACCATGATATTCAGCTTCATTGACTGAGACATCTGCGAAATGAAAACCTCGAGCTTCGACTAGATCCCAGGACGGAGGTTTCCACAGGATGCACCCAGCACTGCCTTGCCGATCCTGACGCTTAGCTGTTCCATCAAAGCTGAGCAACCAACCTTCATAATCAGCTTCCAACATTTCCAAACTGATCGGCGGAGCTTTAACCACTTGTCCTTTAGCAGGGATAAGGTCTTCAGCTATTTCATCAAGCCGATCACGAGGCGTGATTCCGGCTCCCAGAATTGCAGCTAAACCGTCTTCATCTCGCTCAATCTTGTGAATTTCCAGAGGCCATGGAGCTAGGCGAGCCGCCCACTGTTCGCAACGCCCCTCTAGGGAGCGAAATTTGAAGATCCATTTTAGCACAGAATACCGAGTGTAAACCTTTATCAATTTCGTCCCAGCCAACATCGTATAAACGACTCTGAGAACTCTGATCAATGCCACAACCTCTTTCTCAGCTGGGTGATATCTGAGCTCTTGATCATGAAGTACTCTCCCAGTAAAGCGCACCGGACAAATTACTCCATCATAGCCTTGGCCCAGCACCGCACTGACAGCCCAGGGGTTCGCGTGAATAATGATCACAAACGGTTTCTCCCGATCAGGATGTCTGAGGAGTGGAGTTGAAACAGTCTTCTGCTTCAGAATCTCGAAAGCTTCCTTGGCTCGGCTGAGGTCACGACCAGCTTTGATCTCTTCGTCCGTCAACTCATATAGTACAGAAGCTACTACGCGGAGATCTTCGATGAACTTGTTATAATAGTTCAGACTCCCCAGGAACGACTGTATACCTTTCAGAGTTGACGACCTCGTCGATGACCACCAGATCCAGATCCATCGCACTAGCACAATTTTTTCTGCTTTCAGTTGTACTAAAAAACTTTCAAGTGTCCTCCCTCCGATTAGAGTAGCTGCTTTTCCTGTCAGTGCTGTTTTAGCGAAACATGTTGGTCGCCCCCAGCTCGTACACAAAGTCATCACTGCTTCAATGACACGGCTCTTGCCAGTACCTCCTTCGCCACTGAGAAAAAATCTTAGTTGATCGTCTCTCAGACCATCCTGTATATTTTCGTTCACATAACACATAGCCTCTGTTTTCCTCCATCTAGTTATCAAAGCAACTCCAATTTTGATCAGTGCAAAGTGCTGTTTCTTGTTAAGCGTGAATGCTCTTGAAACTGCAGAAATGCTGCAGAACTGCTTAACTTTGCCAGGCGCCACTGTGTACTCCAAACTTCTATTTGAATGCCAAGCTGTATTGGACTCGTCCGTCATTTGTTCCAGTAGTGCAATAACCTCGTGTCCCGTACAGTATGGTGCTCAGAAGCTGAAGCAAGAAGAAAGTTATCTGTCATAGGATCATTAATCCATTTCCCAATGTTGTGAACAAAAGTTGAATCCAGGACCGAATATTTTGCACTTGCCTCAGCAACGATCGCTTTTGCTGCACCTTCAAACATACGAAAAGTTTCAATTGTGTCAAGAATTGGAGAAACTTGGCTGTCTGGTAGTGCAGCTGACGGACACTGAGACGGATGAATAGACGTAGTTTCAACAAGACTGGCCGCATCCCACAGGCTAAAATCACCATCAACACCGCAGTCAACATCTTCAGAATCTACGCCGTCCAAGTCAGCTATGTTATACAAATTATCATGATCACTGCGCTCACTGATTTCATCTGGTGTGTCCCCTCCATCGCGATCCTCCGGTGCTGAGTGGCTTAGCAGTGGATTTGAAGTTGGTGATGCTGTCTGGCTATACCTTGCACGAGTTCAGCCTGGACTGACCAAGAAGTCCGCTCATCTCTGGTATGGGCCTTTCCGAATCATTGAAAAGTCTGACGATTTTCGTTGTAAGCTCAAGATTGAGGACTCAGGTTACAAGCAGTACCCTTGGGTGCATGTGAGCAGGCTGAAGCTGCGTGCCCTGTTCCCTGATCGACCAACCGAGGAAATTCAAGTCTCCGGGGAAGATGATTTTGATGCTGCCTTGTTGCCTGAAGATGTTTCTGAGCCCGACAAGGATCAAGACGTTTATGAAGTTGAGGCGATTGAGGATGTTCGCTGGGTGAAACGCACTCGAACTTTTGGACGAGTTCGTGAATATCAGGTCAAGTGGAAAGGATATCCCGAGCCTGAATGGCTTCCAGTCACTCAATTAACTTGTGGAGCACTGCTATACGAATTCAACAAGAGTGCACGAGCGCAAGCATGTTTTAGAGCTATGCAATCTGGGGATGAACCACCTGAGCCTAGTGCTTAATAGGTGGGGTCTCAGATATAAGGTCTACGTGTTTGTGTGATGTTTGTATAGTTGAAGTTCGAAGTGTATGGCAAGTGGATGAAGTGAAAGTGGAAGTTTGAGTTTGCGAAGCTTATCTGATGAAGTTCTGAAGAAAGATGAGGCTGAATTGAAGAAGGCGCTGAAAACTGAATGAGTTACAAAAATATTAACCCCAGTCGCCCCTCTCGGTAGGACAAACGGAAGGACGAATTTTGGAGCGTTTCGCTTGGCATCCCGTTTCGTCCATAGCGTTCTCGCCTAGCTAAAAACAAAGTATGGTGTCTTTTTAACGTGCTAACCAATGTTAAGACTAAATGGAGCGATATTGATCCGTAGGGGCTTAGTTGGACATGATGGATAAACATCAAGTGTAATCCACCAATTTGTCCTATCGCTAGGACAAAATTTTCATGACCTGCAACGTCGTACATACTCCCTAAAGGCAGAGTTTACGGCTTGTGCACGGCTAAACGCCCAGAACGACGTCGTGGCTGAGGTGTCAAGCGTGACGTGGCGCTCGTTGGGATCAATTGAGCTTCGAGATCTCTTATGTGATGGGGGAAGACGACGCACGTGTGGACTCCGTGTTTCAGGTGCCTGTTTGCACGGGTCTGGGAGTTTCTTGTCCGCGTGAAACACGCTGAAGCAGGTCCGGCCATCCCAGCGTACCACGTTACAGAGGGGAACTTTGCAGATATTGCATTCGTTTCTTGTCTTGTTTCCGTGCCGGGTGTGCGTTGAATTCTGTGGCAAGTTATCTTTGTTGTGGTACCGCACGCGACAGCACACTAAGTAACTGAGCTGCTTAGATTCTGGTAGAAGCTCCTGTTGAACACTCCAACACGTTAGTGTACAGATGAGATGAAGATGAAGCGGCAATCCTTACTGTACGATGCTCCTTTCGGTTTGAAAGCCGAATTCGTATCCACTCAGCACCTACTTCGAAATGCTTGCGCTTATTGTAGGAAAAAGATCGCTCAGTTGGTTTCAGAACTTGCGTTGCTTCGACTAGGACAGCATCGGGATCAACGGCAGCTTCAGCTTCGGCTCTAGCGCGATCGATGCTTTCCTTATCATACAGCTCGGATATTGCTATTGCTGCCTCGCGGCAAAAGCTATGAAGCGTAGAGTGCCTGCACTTCTGGTTTTGGTACGCGCTGTACGATTTGCATCTGTCTGTATCCATCAAGAATGTGTAGCTCTATAAGATGCAGCAACACAAACATATACATTTGTCAAAACAAGCCGAGCCACTCAATAGCGTAGACGAAATACTTACTTGAAGCATTTGCGTGGTTTGATACGCGTTGTAGATCAAAGTCATCAGCATTCGTATCCAGATCGCCGTCAACGGAGCCAAATGTGCATGGCGTGCTTTCACGTTCTTCAAATATCGTGAATATACATCAATTCCACGTTTGACTCTGTTCCATTTTGCGATCACGGTCGGTGCAATTTGGTAAGCTGAAGGAAGTGGTCGTCCGCGGGCCTCAACAATAGCTGTTAGAGCCCTCCAAAAGCTCAGATGTTGTTTGAGCGTAGCCATATCACCACAATGCCCTAGTTCGTCTGCAGAAAACTTCGGAATCGGAACATTGGATGAATAAATCCAATCGAAGCACTTTGCTTTGACACTAGAAAGCGCTAGCAGATATGCATCTGCGACGTCGTCCATAATAATGACATGAACCACACGGAGAATGGTTGTCATTGAGGCGTACACCATGAAGCCCTTCCTCAGCGAAGCAACGACAATGTTGTGCAGAATTTGCGAACGATGACCTTGATCTGGAATTAATATTCGAAAACGCTTGCCATCATCACCACTACCAAGTGTGATCGTTGCAAATGTGCCATACTTAGCAGCAATTGCTAGTTCCTTGGAAACGGTCGACGTCCTCGTGCGCGTCTTGTATTCCAGAACAGCATAAAAGAATTATCATTCCCCGCAACAGCAGCAATATCATCGGGTGAAAACGCGAGATAGCGTTGGTCGGGTCTGTACGGGCGATAATAGAGAATGTGTTAGTCATGACTACGTACTGCGTAATTAAAACTGCAAACTCACTTTGCAAGTAACCCGTACGACTTCGAGTTCTTAATCCACAAGTCCGAACGCTCTCCAACAAATTTTTCAACTCGAGAAGCGATGTTTTCCTCATTTTTGGTACCAATTTTCATGTCCGATCTCGAAGTCGGGGCTAGGAACCATGCCTGGAGAAGCATTGCTGCTGGGCTTTCCAATTTATTGGACGAGCTTGATCCAGATGCAGAGGAGGTGCGGCCAAGAAGTCGTTCTTTCATAGCAGCAATAGTGCAGTACGCAGGGAGGCCCCGAGCGTGGTACATTTCACTCAATTCCTTACCTTGCTTGTTTTTGAGGTCATCACTGGTAAGGGCACCTTGCACAACACCGCCTTCAGCGTTTTGCTCTTCAGTAACAGCAACATGAATTTGAAGTGAGATCCGCCAAGGCGTAATACACTTCTGAGCGGGCGTCAATTTCATTGTGTGGCTACTGAGGGAGTTTAGCGATTGCACGCAGTAGTTTGATAGCGACAAGCCCGGTAATTCGAAATTGGCGCATCAAAAACCAATCGGGAGTGCGCTAACGTTCCGTAAGAGGCGTCACCAGCAATTCGAAGGCTGTGAACGCGTCTTCGCGTATTTGTTGATCCACTTGAGCCATATGATCGTAACTCCATTTGCCAGGTCCAGCTTCTTGGTCAGATGTACTGCAGAGAACTACGCTATCTAGCCCAGACTTGAACGTCAAAGCATACATGGATCCAGTAGATGCGATAGCACCACGTCCCGCGCATTTGTATGTAGCCCAGTTCGACGACATAGCCCCCGTGGGGTTGATAAGCTTTTGAGAATCTCGTGCAATTTTTCCGTATGTGAACGGAAAGTTCTTAGCGCGTTTGTGAGTCCCAATGACGCTGCCTCCGCATTCGGCAATGGGCTGGTTCACTGACTTCGACTGATAGCCTCTATCAAGAGCAAAAAGGACCCCATGAAGGTCAATCTGTCTATCGGTGGATACACCACACAGTGATCTCATCATAAGCTTCAAAACTTCTCCGATGGATCCCCCTCGTGAAGCGATATGCCCCGACACATATAATCCCGTAACTAGAGACACAACACCGTGATGCACTGGACCAAAGCTCAGCAATTATACCAACAAAAATTGGTGCCAGAACTACCGCAGCATCACAAAACACTGCGAGGCGTACCCTTTATTCGGGTTGCGAATACGTGTCAGCCCAATATCCTCTACGAAGCGCAATCACAGTCGCAACAAATCGTCGTCGAGGCTTGCAATCGTTACGTCCTTCACAAATCCAATTTCCGAGCACACCCTTCGTAAGGCGTCCAGACCACTTGCTAAATTTCGATCCGGCTCAAATGGAGCATTCCAAAACTCTTCTGAGGTGGCGATTCGCCCGCACTGAGTCCCCAAAGCATTCAATATTGTGAAATACCGCTTAGATTTCATCACATTTTTCACTGGAGGGTAGAGTACTTGTTGGCCGCATGATAAAACACACTCGGGGAAATGCCGTAGAAACTTAGCCACAACTCGAATTTGATGAAATCGAACAGTCCGGGAACAGTAACAAAGTCTTTTGCGTCCAAACTGGCATTGATGTGCTGTGCAGCAATATTCAGGAGGTTTTGGTCAAGCCACAGCCCCAAGATATCGACTGTAGCTACCTCAGCTGGTTCGCCACTCTGAACGCCAAACAACCGACTCAGTAAACGTCCGACGATGCGGGCTGTCTCCTGTCTCGCTTTCGAAAGCAAAAATGCGTCTGCGTCGTCTACGTGGAGCTCTGCGTCGGGAGTCTCGATGAACTTCGACTTAGCGGCCCCTTCCGCAGTGGTTTCTTCCTGGTCATTGCCGTCACTGTCCACACCTGACAGCACTTCCTCATATAACGCCTCCATCAGCACTGCTGACGGCGTAAGCAGTTCCATCGTAAACCAGGCAACACCAATTGACGTGATCCTGCTGAAACTGTGCATCACACGCGTGAATGCGCAGGAGTCACGAGCCTTTACAAGAGCGTTTACAAGTACCTGATGCCTTATCGCGATGCATCGACCAAGAGGAGTGCTTGTTCTTGGTGTTGGCCTTACGAGCTTGAGCGCGGAATCGATGAAAGTTGAAGTTGCTGCTGAATTCCGCGCGGAGAGCGTTTGTCCTACCACTTTTGCGCTCTAGGACAAATAAGTGATGTGTGTGCCAGACCAAAACATTGTTTTGTCCTTCCTCCTAGGACAATTTGCGACTGGGGTTAAATGTTGTTCTCAAGAAGACGTGTTCATCAAAATTCGCTGAAGCCCAACTTAATCTTCAGCCGACGCGAGCACCATCTCCAGCGTATCATGATTGTAATCAGCATCAGCCTTGAGTTGGCAGCGCTGGCGCTCAGACTCGCTCATAACTTGATCGGTCAACGCCGAAGGCGCGGTGCTAAGGAAAGCCTCATCCGATTCACGAGTCGCATGAGAGTCTTCACTCGGTCTTTCCACATGTCATCCCACGGGCAAGTCAGAAGAATACGCCAATAGTCGAGAGGTCTTCACCGAAGGTGATGATGCCGCAACAGCGATTTCACTGGCATATAATTGGGGAATCCGTGCGTTTGCTTGGGCATTTCCTGGACTTTAATGCCGTTGTGGAACCAGCTGCCGCGCCGATGTCGCTCGATGATGCCATCGTTATGTGCAGGATCAGGCATCGTCTTGCTTCGACTTAAAGACCCAGCAGTCGACTTGGCGGAACTCTTATGGACTTTATTGCTGGTGGTATTGGCTGAAGAAGCTGAACCCCGAGGTTGCTTGCTACCCGACCCTCGGCGCTGAGATCGACTCTGCGCTGAACCCTTGAAAGACTTGCTGAGGTAGCCCGGACCACTGAAACCATCACTGTCATCGTCATCTTCGTCAGAGCTCGAGTGGACAGATGAATCTGAGCTTGAGCTGGACATTGGAGGCGGAGGGCGCTTGAGCAGTCGATTCCAAGACTCAGGGACGTAGTCCAAAGCTGGATCTTGCACTTGATCGACAGCGAACTGATAGTATTTGTCAGGGGCATACTTCATCCAAGGTGTTTGATCCAGCGCAGACCAGAGACCAACATCTTGACCAGCACCTTCTGCTTGAACTGATCATGGAGGATTTGACGTTTCCCAGCTTCTGCAACGGCACTTCAGAACGGAATGCTGAAGTAGAGTAACTCACGAACGTCAGCCCGAACATCATCCCAGAGGTACGGTGCTGGAAGCGCCTGCTTGGCAATCGACGTACCTTCCTAACAGTTCGGCTGTTGATCTTCTGAGGGGAGTACTTGGTCGGGGGAGTCCTCAGTTGGAGCCGCTGAGAATGCGGCATGACTTGAGCTGAAGAGGGCGTACTTGGAGTTGAGCGCGTCAGATCAATGGACTCCGGGTCTGCTGAGGAAGCCGCTTGCGATTTCCCAGAACTTAGCCGTGCATGACTTCCAGATAAGTCCAATCGCGGAGGACGAGAACTTTTCTTCTTGCCTGAAGGTGGAGTGGTCGAAGCTGAACCACCAAGTGGAATACGAGCCTTGGTAGATGAGCTCGGCGAAGGTGTAGAACTGTGGGCCGACAGTGGTGGAGTGCCTGACTGCGACTGAGCTGTAGGTTTCTGACGCTGGTATGGATCGCAGTCATCCGAAGCTTCATCTCGAGCCACCACTTGCAAAGACGTCTGGAATTGGCTAGGCACAGGCTTGCCTTCTTGCCAAAGCTGAATGAGTTCCTGCAAACGCTTCCAGTTTCCGATCAGCTTGGTGTTGTCAGCAAGGAAATTCATTAGATCCTCTACTGACGACCCAGTCTTCACGGCCAACTTGGCCTCGGAAGCAGAAAGCTGAGCTTTAGTGTCTGCCAATTCCTGCTGAAGATCAACACACTGAGCTACGACACCAGTGCAATGTCCTGCAACTCGCTGAAGCTCGGCATTTATACGAGAAATCTCAGCCGAGTTAGCACTAGACGTCCTTGCTGGAGGCAAAGTCTGAGCTGCTGCCAAGTCTCACTTTGCTTGATCGAGATCACATTTCAGCTGAAATACGTACGTGGTCAAGTTGTCCTTTTCAGCAATTGCACGGGCCAGTGAGGCTGAGATTGAGCCTTGGGCGGCTTCTCGCTCGAGTCGGTCAATTAAGTCAATAGCACTTCTCAAGCACTGATCTGTGTTCACAACTTTCAAAGCCATGTTCTCGATGCCATAACACTGAGCCAGCGAAATAATCTCGCTCTCGAAGCTAATACGGGCCCGGACGTTAGACAGCTCGTTGAGGTCAAATGCGGTGGGTCGAACGACTTGTTTAAGGAAGGTGCTATGGCTGATCGTGCTCAAGGCCATTAACTCCGAATTGGTGAAGTCTGGCAGAGGCTCAGCGCGGCACAAACCATCGCTGCAAGGGCCGAGCTTCTGTTTTTGGCGTACGTCTTCGATAGTGGCCGGCAGGATAATGCTTGTCGGAGGCGTAACATCAGAATGCAAGCCCCAGACGAATGGCGATGGTGGCACAGGCGCATGACGACCGCTGGCAGACAAATTGCGAAGCCCTATGGCTGCCGATGTCTTGCCAAACGACGCCAGCGGAGGATGTTGCCCGGCATGTTCGGATTGGGCGTACGAGACGCGAGGGTTGCTGCTGCATCGGTCACTGGAGAACTAGAAGCTGCCAGTGGCATACTGATGGCCGCCGGCAGGCTACTAGCCCCGGGGACGACGCTTGCCGGGGCTTGAGAACCGCTGGTGCTTGATCGGGTACCACTAAGAGCCGTAGAGCTGTTGCTGCCGATCGCAGACGACGCGGGCAGGATATTGGAGCCCGAGGGCGCGTTTCCTTCACCCGAGAGTGGTGTATGTGTGCTCTGCGACGTAGGTGGATGGCTGTCGGTGCCTTGCGGCGAGCCTGATGACGCGTGCTGGGAGCTCTCGAAGACCATGCGTCGCTGAAGTACGCGGATGAGTCGGAGCCGGCGGTTGTTCTCGCCCTGAGAAGTTCTCAAATAGGCCGGGACAACAGACCACAGATTTGGCAGAATTCGGCGGTGACGAGACGTGACAATCGCAGGCATCTTTGGTTGTGAGGACCGAGGCCCACCTCGCGATGGATCTCTTTGGATTCACTCCTCCTCACAAGGGACGGTTGTGACGATGTCCGCTCAGAATTTCTGGCGAACCCGTCATCTGGCTGACTGAGATTGACTCTCGCCCCAGATGATTGGTTTAAATTGTTGGACTCCAGCTGAACTTCAAGAGTTGGCCAGTTTCTGGATGATAACAGCTGGGTTGAAAGCTGAGAAGGGGTGGTCTCAGGTATGAAGTCTCAGCTGAGTTTTTTTCAGCTGCGAGTGCTGAGCAAAAGCTGAGTCTACTAGTCTCAGCAAAAACTGGCTGGGTCAAACTAGGCTGGTATGAAGTCTCACGAAGCTCAGCAGAGGCCGTACGGATTTCAGCTTTATGTGTGCGCACGGAACTAACTCATCCTGAGTTTGGGAAGTGTCTGGCCGAGACCTCTGAAGTTCAGGCTTAGAATCTGAGTTGCAGATGAGATCTTTTGAGATGGTGAAAAGTCGCGGTGGTTTCACGTAGAGGGTCGCTGCTCAAGGGTCGCTAAAAATGGTATCTTCAGAGTAATCACGGGTGGAGTAAACAAGTGGACCTAAGACCTGACCAATCAGCGGCTGATCTGGTTAGAATTTGACAAGCGGTGAATGCGTTCCGGACTTTCAGCCAATCAGGTTCTCAGCTTTTATTCATCGAAGCAGTGTAGCCACAACCCACAGGACCAGTCGTTTCAACTCTTGTAGGTGTAGCCAAAAGGAGGTTGTGCATCCAGTTGGTAGGTCACTGCCTTGTATGTGTTTGTTTTATCAATCATAGTTCAATTTACCCCGAAGGACGCAAGCGGTTGTGTTTTACTTGTGTCAAAGGGTGTCGAGGAGGATATCCGAATAAATTCAGCCCTCATTTAGTCCAGACAGCTTAACTCGGGTGGCGGGGTTGTCTTGATTATTTCATATACCCGTGCGTTAGCTTACCTGGCGTACGTTTCATATTCTGAGGAAGTTAGGGTGGTCTGTGTGTATTCTGAAGACATTTGGTAGCCTTAGTGTGTGTATTGACTACAAGTACAGTTCGCCTGATATTTGAGGTGTGGTGCGCGGAAGTCCCAAAGTTTTGAAGTACTTTGGAATCAGGGCATGCTTATCCCACGCCGAATAACTTCAGCCGAGTCGTTGCTTGACCCGAGAGAAGAAAGGAGAAGCTGGTACGAGCCTGGTCTAGGCTCAGATAAATAATAAGACCGCAAGCCGACTCGGAGTTGGAAGAAGGAACGTGGAAGCTGTACGGCCCTAGTCCAAGGTCGTCGAAGAGGAAGAGGACAAGTGTGTGTGGTGACGTGTCTACCTTCAAGAAAACCCGGGGCATTCGGATTCTGAGGACACGTGCGAGGCGGGACCTGCTGAGGGCCGTTCCTAACCGGGATCGCGATCCGAAGGGATAGGTGAATTTGCTAGCAATCCCAATAGATTACAATCCGGTCGTTCCTAACCGGATCGCGATCCGCCTTACAGTGTGCTACGTTGCAAGACAAAACGCTAAAATAATATATATATATATATATATATGCTTTACTGTTATTCTCTCAAAAAATATATGATAACCATAGAATGTAGCAAACAGTCTCTAGAATTATAATAGAGTCGCATTTCGTCCACCTCTCATGCGTGATGTCCAAGAGGCAATTTTCAGTAACCTTGCCATCCGGCGACCCCACTGTTGTCGCGATCCGAGACTCGGATCGCAAGGGGTACAAAAAGGTTACACTGACTGCGATCACAAGGTCGAAACTGACCAATCACAAATCGGCTTTAGGATCGCGATCCCGATTAGGAACGGCCCTGAGCGGAGAACAAGGTCCGTCTGGCGATATCTGGAGACAACTGAAGTGGAGAGAAGTTACCGTGTTCGACACACGTCTGGGTCCAAAGCGAAGCCCGAGGAAGAACCGCCAAGGGATTGCAAATGAGGTTACACACGCCTCGCTCAGCCCAAGATCTGAACAAGCAGGTCTCAGTTTGAAATAGCTGAGACTCTGAGGGTCCAAGTCTGAGCTGTGCGATCGGAGTTCAAGGTTCATCCGTGAATTCTGAGCCGCCTCGCCACAGTCAACTTTGGAAGTCTGAACATCTGTAGCTTTTGTGGTTGAGGCGATGTCATGCCAGTCGAAGCAGAGCTGGCACCGAGAGTATTGGAGGGGTGATCTGATGCTGTGGTCGATGTGACCCCGTGGAATGCCGAAATGCTGTTTGGCGAGAACAACTTTGGCTCGTATCTGCGTCGTCGGTGTCGCGAGCCGCCTCGGTTAGGGACGGACGGGCGTCGTATGGAAAGAGTGAGTACTAGATATAACTTAAGTGTGCAAACTAACAGCCAATACAACTAAATTTAAAGACTATTGACTTGCGGTTAACCAGGCAAATTCACGACTAACGCTAACATACCCGCTTCGGCACGGTCTTGCCGTCCTTCTTACCTATCACGAAAGGCACGACAGTCGCATACGGCGGGGGCACTCGCTCATCACGCGTACACCCCTTCCTGCTCTAGGCTCGATCTTGAGCCACTGTGACTTGTCCTCCGAGGCGCGCCATCCGTCCTGCTACCTCGAGGCAGAGGACAAAGGCCTGCGTTCCTCCTGCCAACGCCCTCGAGTCCCGAGCACTCATCACTTGAATCCGGGCGTCCGGGGCTCGGGCCAACGCATGGTCTCACATCTTGGGCCAACCCGCCAGCTGCGGGTCGACCCGGGTCGCGCAAACCGCTGACGTTCCCTGGTCGTCCACTAGCTGCTCCGCGAAGAGGCGCGCGTGCAACGTTTCAGAGGCCCAAGGGCGCTCCACACCGTGCCCAAGACGGTGGCCACCGTGCTTTCCGATTTCACTCGAGTCAATCTCCCCGACTCCTGGTCGGCGTCCTCGCCGACCGTACTCGCGCTCGGCCGCCTCTCGCTGGACCACTCGCGCACGATGGGCCGCCTCCTCGCGGTATTCGGCTTCTTCACGCCGCGCTGCTTCCATCTGCGCCTGAAGCTGCCGTCGCTCTGCTTCTCGCCAGCTCAGCGGGGGCACCGTCATTCTCGGGGCACCGGGCACAGCACCGTCCTGGCGCCAGAATGCCTCGCTTAGCCGTTTCCATGTCTTTCAACCAGGCTGCATACCGGTCCTCCGCTAAGCGTACGGGGCCACGACCGTCGACAACCTCCACGTACCAGCGTCGGAGACGGCTCAGCACACCGACAAGCACAAACACGCCACTTGACTGCAAAACCACACGGTCTACCGCGGACCGTAGTAAGTCACGGCGCCATCATTCAGTCAGAAGCAGTAGTTTAAGGCAGCCAGCAGCACGGCCACGCCGGACCAACCTTGGCACGCCCACTCGACCCAGTCGTAGCCTAGCACGCTCGCGTAGAAGGCCTTGTACGTCAAGACGTACACGAGCGAGTACGCCATCTTGAGGGCTCGCCAGCCACGGTTCCACGACAGCCGCACGACCGAAAGAGATCCCGTCCAGTACAGGACCGCGGCACGCCCACCCGTCCCCACCGTGTCCGGCAAGAACACGCACCAGTAAGCGTGGAAGGCGTCCGGCCACTTGTGTTGAAGCCGGCCGAGCCCATGGAGGTGCTCCTGACGAGCCTCCAGTACCACCATGCGAGTAGCCCACAAGGCTTCGTAAAGGGTCCACTACCGGTCACCGGTGAACCAGCTCCTTGCCGATGAAGACGCCGCCGGTCACGACGAGGCGGTTGCGCAAGTCAATGACCCCACATGTCTGCTTGATAGTTAGCCAAGAGTCCTTTTGTACACTTTGCCATGTGATGTTGTTGGTGCTTCAAGACGTGAACTGATGCAATTGGCGGGGGATTCAAAATTCAAACCTTAAAGTGGACCACATAAGGTGTGGGCTGCATCTTCCTGCTGAATACGCAAAACTTGATACAACCGATTGTGCAAGGGTATAAGCAGGATGTAGTTTTCAGTTTGTGGGCGGAGTCTGTAATTTAAAACCCCTCGACCACTAAGGGCATACAGCCGAGCTCAAAGCTTCTCTTTTTTTCTTAAAAAAATACCTAATCGACTTAAGCAAGAAGTGCATCGATTTTAGACTTAAGCTTAGGACACTTGGTCTTAACAAAGTCATTTTTGCCAAGCCACTCAATGTAGTTAGGGTCAATGGCTTGAATCTGCTTGATGGTTCGTGATTTATATTTTCCCAACGTCATCATAAACGATCCATCGTCATTTCCAAACTTAATAAGGATCAATTGAGCAATGGGATTGTTTTCAAGATCCGTAAATTGCTTTTGGAGAGAGAGCCATTTACAGTAGGATAGATCGGAGGCGAATACCTCTTCAATAGTCTTCGTCTTGTACTTGCCAAATGTTAGTGTCGAACTCATTGTATTTATATACCTACCCAGATACCTAATCAAAAAATTAATTAATTAAACAATCTTGTTTTCTTAAGCCGTGGTATAATCGATCACTTCGCCTGTGAGGCGATCATAGCTTAGTTTCTGCGTTCCTGCTCACTTACAACCAAAACTAACATATTGCATCCTTGACATCCAGCGTTAATTCCCTGGATCTGAATGGCCTGTGGAACATCACGTTCGGTTAGGCGACTGACATCAGCAATGAGAACACGATTGGTCATAGACCAAGTCTGATAATCAAGAAGACCATTCACCAGCTCAGGGGTCAGATCACCATTAATCGAACCAATCTTAGCAACCTCATTTGTGAATTGGTGGAAATCATAGTCATGTGAAATATCGAAGCATTGTGAGGAACCGATACGAACGTTGAAGTTTCGAATCGAACTACCGGGCTGAAGTGTCCAAGGAGCCGTATCAAATGGGCTCTGAAACTGTTGAACAGCAGCAGTAGCAAAGCTTCCAGTTTGCTCAGCAAATGACAAAAGAATGACGTACTTGGCGTTTTTAACACTGGCCGACAATTGCAGATCGAAAGAAGCATTCATCTGTGTTCCTTGCTTGCCAATACCAGCGCGTTGGTAAAACCACTGCGCATAGCAGTCATTATAACGAACCTTCTTTACCGGCTTCGAAATGATTGCCTGAGGATTTTCAAGGTGTACAAACGGGACATGCAGTCGAGACGTAGTGAAAGGCATGTAGGTTCCATCAATAGTACGTTCGAGCGAATTGACGACAGCACCCCATGAAACAACAATAGTACCTGCTTGGGAAGTGTTAAGAGTAGAATACATAGGATTAAATCCGTTAGTAGATGAAGCGCTTGCAACCATAACAGGACATGTATCACCACTCGATAGGGTAGTGCTATTAAGCGCCATTCTACCAGAGCTATCGATATCAATAGCCGCTGTTCCCTGGTTAACTCGGAAACGGAGTCTGATTTGAGGATTTGCGATCAAGTCGAGCTCCTTGAAAATTGGGTGAAGATCAACAAGCTTAATCTTAAGCATATAGTTCCACGTCCCCATAATAGCACCAACTGCACTAGAACCAGCTACGAAAGCACCACGTCCAGGTTGATTAGCGATTGTAGTTGTTGCAGAATCGGCTCCAGTTGATGGCCAATGTAACGGGGTCCCACGAAGAGTGCCCTGTCACTAAGTGGAGGTCCTGACAGCCACGTCGCTCACATCATGGCTACATGCCCTCAAAACCAACCAATAGGATAACATCTAGGAAACTCTATAGGTGACTTGCATTTTGTATGTAGATGGATTTAGAAACACCTATAAATATAGTCAGTCTTAAATCTACCCTCTCATTGGAGCTATTCCCGCAGGCTTTTGGGACGTCCTAAACCACCTCGTCCCAGATTTAGGACGCGGAGCTCCACCCGCAGCGTATTCTGAGACGACGTTTCGACCAATCACAATGCGCTCTGAGACGCCGTCTTGACCAATCACAAGGCGATGAGCGCGGCGAGGCAAGTAGCGGCACCAACCTGGTGATTTTCACGCCTGCGCTGGGCGTTTTAGGCCAGCAGGGCAAGCAAAAGCGGTAGTGCGAAGTACTTCTTCTTGATAGACGTCACAATCCGCATCGACCTGTTGTTTCTGCTCGCGTACTCTTGGTAACGAGACAGCACTTCATCCCAATCGTTGGGACCTGTCGGCAATACATCCCGGACACACTCCACGAGGGCATCGACGTCGGTGCTCGAATATCCCTCAGAAATAGAAGTTCTCCCGCCACGCCGCGGCACGGTTGTCTGCTGCAATGCGGAAATGAGCTGCCAAGGTTGAAGTCGAATATATGGTATCAAAGGTTTTCCCTAAAAATTATACATTTATGCAGGTCTGGGTGTCCTGGAAAATCTGTGCGAGGGTGGTGGGGGGTTGCACAGATCTGGAATCTACGAGAGGTGGCGGCGCCCTCGTTGAACAAAAAACGAACAGATTAAGGGTCTGGGACGCGGAAAATGGCTGCGGGAATCGCTCCATTGGTAAATCGTCCCCTTTGGCCAGGGACCTGTGAACTGTCGTTCACAGAGAGTTTGTATACTCTCGGAAGTCAAGCTTCCTCTGCGCAAGGTGCTGTGTGACCCCGGAATGAGTTTCCTCATTTGAACGACTCGCAGTTCGAGTGCGTTCGGAAGATGGCAGGCATCTTGGTATGGAAGCTCTGCAGAGCTTGGTGGTGTCAACGCCGGCCGAACAGGTC
Organism: Phytophthora sansomeana; assembly: GCA_032158285.1. Taxonomy (NCBI): domain Eukaryota; phylum Oomycota; class Peronosporomycetes; order Peronosporales; family Peronosporaceae; genus Phytophthora; species Phytophthora sansomeana. Next base: position 493,551 of record JAPDHH010000095.1, on the reverse strand, counting down.
GAACGCGTGAACGCGTTTGACATGTACGATCGTGGTCTCATCGAACATGTCCGGGGAACCTTCCAGGTCCCCGCAGTCGAACCCAAGCCGACTCACCCTAAGCCGCTGCGGCTTAAGGTGAACCCATACGAAGGGAAGGAAGGTTAGAACCTTCACTTCTGGGTTCGGGAGGTAGAGCTCGCCATGGACGCAGCTCTAATCTCGAACGAACGGCTCCGAGTAGCGTTCGCATTCTCCAACCTTAGCAGTCTTTCTAAGAGTTGGGCGTACACGCGCGAAGCGACTACGCCGAGATGTTTTGCATCCTGGGATCAGCTGTGTGAACAGCTTCGAGCCGCGTTCCTCCCGGCGAACTATGAGTATCGCCAGCACTCACGCTTTATCTCGTGTAAACAAGGGAAGCGTGAGCTGCATGAGTACATCCAAGATATGCGTGAGCTTACCGCATCTCTTGTCGGAAACCCACTCCATGAACACATCAAGGTGACGGTGTTCATGGACGGCCTCCGGGTGGGGCCTCCCCGCACGCAACTGTTCCGGGTGCAATGTGGCACCCTTGAGGAGGCGATTCAGATCGCACTCCAGGATGAGTATAGCCATCGCCAGGCTCGTACGCCGACCTCATCATGGCCAGGGAACTCCGCTCCGGGTACAAACCGGGCGAGCCCTAGCGGACTGGTTCCAATGGAACTCGGGTCCGCGGAGCTTCAGGACATCCGCTGCTACGGTTACGGCAGGCTGGGGCACATGAAACGTGCTTGCACCGCTGGAGGACCACCTAATCGGTTTCCTCCCAGGCCTCTAGCGCTTAAGGGTCGCTGGCAGAAGCCGCTACCCCGAGGCCAGGGGAACGCAGGCAACCAGTAGGGGCGGGGCGCCATACTGGGGAAGATCTAAGTCCCCGTGAGAGGTACGCGGGTGGCGCGCACCGTGGGGACTTAGCCCCTGAGAGTCTGTGTACTCTCCAATCGGCGAAGGGCGGCGGAGGGCTGCTTGTAGTACACGCAGGTGTACGAGGATACGGATTTCCGTTCTCTGTCCTGATTAACTCTGGGGCGTCAAAGAACTTTGCACGCCGCCAGACAGTTGCTCGCAATAGCAACAACTTGGCCGATGCTCTGAGAGAGAGCAAAGGCAACGGGACTGTGTCTGTCCGACTGGCTGACGGGAAGGTAATAACCATCCCTAAGATCCACATGGATCTTGCTGTGAAGTTCGAGGACTTCGACAGCTCGGAACAGTTTACTGTTCTTGATATGGAGTCGTACGACTTGATCCTGGGCATGCCCTGGCTCGAGAAGCACGAGCCCTGGATAGACTGGCGCGGCAAAGCCATTGGCGCTAGCCGGCCTGCAGTGTCCGACAGAGCATTGGTGAGTCATGTTCCCACCTCTGTCAGGACCTGGGCCACACGAAAGGGGCGCCGGGATGCCGAAGCATCCAGGGAGTACTTGGGAGTCGTCGATGTTTTGGACGACTCCATGAAGATGGCTGCAGCAGGAGCTGCGCCGGACGAGCGCGGCAGTCTATTCCAGACAGCCCTCGGTCGCCACCGGAGCCAAGACCGGGGCCGAAGCTTCGACGAGTGGGTAACATAGTTCCACACACGGTCGTCCAGACCTTAACTGAAGAGGAAGACGCGGAAGGCGCTTCCTGTGTGGGTAACACAGTTCCACACACGGTCGCCCAGACCTTAACTGAAGAGGAAGACGCGAAAAGCGCTTCCTGTGTGGGTAACACAGTTCCACACGCGGTCGCCCACGGTCAGACTGAGCGCGTCAATCGCGTGCTCGAAGACACTCTGCGCAGTGTCTGCGCGGGAGCTCCACGCACGTGGTCGGAGCAGATCCCTGTTGTTGAGTTCGCACTCAACAACGCGGTGCAGGCGTCCACCGGGTTCACGCCGTTCTACCTGAACGGCTTTCGTAAACCTCGGTGCCCCTCACATTGCGTGCGAGCACCGAAGACTCTATCTTAAGTGGGGGAGAGGCTCGGAAAGCCCTTTCCTCCCAGGTTGCTGAGTTGCAATCGGTTTCCTTGCGGAAACAGGTGGAATCCTTCATGGACACACGGCTGAATGTTATCAGCAGGGTCCGCGACGCTATGGCGGCGACCCAAGACAAACAAAAGGAGTACTCGGACAAACATGGAAGAGGAAACTTAACCGTGTTTAAAGTGGGTGAGTTAGTCCTACTCGACACTAAGAACCTACCGCTTGACGCGGTCAGCTCAGTGGGCAGCAACAAGCTGAAGCATCGCTTCATTGACCCGTTCACGGTCCTGGCGAGGCATGGTGCGGCGTACACCATCGACCTGCCTAACTCCATGAAGACGCACCCGACGTTCTACGTGGGGCGTCTCAAGCGGTATCACGATCCGCCGGGGCCGACGGCTCCCCAGGCGATCCATCCTCTTCGCGAGGAGGAGGTGCCAGCTCCTGAAAGCGAGAAGGAGGCTCGGGCGGCGAATGACCCTGTCCGTAAGACCAAGATTGGGAAACGGAAGACTCACGGCTCGAGTCATAAGCCGAAGGGGTCCCGTACGCGGCTGGATAAGCCTGGTACGCGCCGTAGCCGTACGACGTCGCAAACACGGGAGCGTGCGACTGGGCGTACGCCTGACCACGCGGTGGAGCATACGCCGGACCAGGAGGTGGAGGATGCGCATACGTCTGCGCCCCCGGCCGTCGCTCCAGATCCCCGACAGCCATTTGCAGCTGATGGATCCGGCGATAGGCCTCGTCCATATCGGACGAATGGGCCCGACGGTCCACTCGACCCTGGAGCACCGACACGTTCCGGCCCATCTGGGCCAGGCGGTCCTCAAGCCGTGCGAGGACCCCACGACTCCCAGACTCGGCAGCAGCAGCACCGCCAGTCCCGAGACCTAACGCGATCTCAAGGACAAGGACACATTGTCGGAGGCGAGACACCTCTTCGTTCTCCGACGGAGGAACGGGCGGAGCACTTGGGCGAGAGGAACGCCGCGGCGACGGGCTCCTCAGAGGTTCTTCGTACTCGTATTCGTACGAGGGCACCTTGACGCGAGGCTGGTGAACGCCTGGACCGCGGTCAGGGTGTATAGTGCGCGTTCGCTCTTGTGTCAACCCCTGTAGGTGTCGTTTGTCTTCGCAGTTTTGGGTACACCGGTGGGTGAGTTGTATGTCTAGATTTAGGCCTTGGACCGTAGAGTTGAACGTAACCTTGGACGTAACCTCTTTGGCCGAGACACACAGATAACCAATATACAAACAAACAGAGTGATATACAAATCTACAGTCGTCACTTATTCTTAGAGACCCTTGGACGGTGGGGTGGGTCTGTACTCCAGTCAACTAAGCCACTTCCAGGACACTGGTCAATCCTGGATGGCTGGCCACACGCGCACCACCCTCGATGAGGGAAACTATTCAGAAATACAAATGTAGTCCTAAACACACAATAGTCTTCCGATCAGACTTCCAGTTGGGACTATTTCCTCCAACCAGAAACGTAGTTAATATGAAATGTAGGATCGCTTGATACTAGACCAAACGCACATTACAACTAGGATATGAAATAGCACGGATCAGCCCAGGACGTCGCGACGCCTAGTCCCCACACTAAATTGGCTTGACTTACGTATTGAGAGCTCCACAGTTGGTCGTCGCAAAGCCAAGGTGACTTCAGGTTCCTCCGCACTTTGGCGACACGCGATCCTCCCAGGATATTCAGCGGCTTGCGGGGTAGAAGGTAAATCGAACTCTGTTGTATAGTTGTCAGTTTGTTGCTACCTCTTGTTGTCTTCTCATGCATTCTTGGTCTTTGTCTTGGTTTCACTATTGTCGTCTTGGTCGTGACTTGGTCTCAGTATGCCTTGGGCGTGGCGCAATCATCGGTCATCATCGGATGTGTGTGCGCTGTAGAGTCGTTGCAACTGGATTCTTGGGTCAGGCAGGGTACCACGCTCTTTGGATACATCAAGGATCTTCGCCTTGCGCATCAGGTGATGTGTCCTCGGTCGGTCGTCCAGGTCGGTTGGTGTTGACTTGGTTTCAGTATACGGACTCATTGCGATCCAGGATGACATGTCGTCTTGATCTAGGATCCCGTCGTCTTGGTTGGGACCTGTCATCCTGGTCGGGACTTGTCGTCTTGATCGGAACTTGTCCATCCAGGAATACATCTCCAAAGTCATCGTGATCCAAGTTGTTCTTGAGGTGGTTGTGCTGGCTCGTGCTCTTCCGTGCCGTGTCAGGACGGGTGATCTCATCTTGAGATACTTCGACACCTTGTGGGCTTTACCCGTCGTCAGGAATCTTAGCTTCACCCAGGTTCGTACCGGGCTCCTTGGTTCAGGAATATCAAGCCTATCCACGGCTGCACGTACACTTTTCCACTCATAACAACTCCACGTGACACACCGTCTCCACACGAACCGTCCTTGCCCTGACATCCAGTCAAAATATGGGACCGGGCAGCTGACTGCGGAAAATCCAAATTCGCATCGTGTCAACCTCCTCCGCTTTTGGATCGGAACGGAGAGACCCGCTTCCACGTGGAACGGGTCGCCCAGGAGCGACGCCTCCGTGGCCAGCACCAACTCCTTGTGAAGTGGCGAGGCTACCCGGACTCCGAGAACTCGTGGGAGCCGATTGAACGGCTCCAGGCAGACTGCCCAAAGGCTGTCGCGATCTGGGAACAGAAGCGACAGCCGGTTCGTAAGTAGTTCGGGATTTCTTACCCGAACGCAGTACGGGCGTGACTGCAAACAGCCCGTACCCGCGCTCATCATGAGCGCTTGAAGCACCACGCTTCTGGAACTCCTTTGGCAGCAGGCGTTTGCTGACCAAATGAGCGAACTCAATTCGCAGATCGCGCTGGTCCAAGATGAAGGACAGCGTGCGTTCGTCTTTGAGCCCTCGAAGGTGCTCTTGTGAGTAACCGCGGGAGGCTACCCACTGCCAGAAGAGATCCTCACTGGCAAGCCAAGTGGTACACACCTCGGGTTGGACCCAGGGTAACCCCAGACCGGAAAGAGACCCCCACGGTTCTCGGTCTTCTTTCGCCGGGTCGTGAAATCCTTTAAATGGATTCGGTGTTGTGCAAGGAGCACGCACCTGGCCGCCTCAGTGTTCTCGGCGAACAAGGCGACCTTCTGCACCAAGGCGCGTTCGTAAGCGCCATTGGAAGTGTGACCACCAATGAGTCCACGGGGAGCAACAAGTTGCTCCAAGTAAAGAGCGGCTCCAGAGCCCTCCCCTGGTGGCCAGTATGACTGCGAGTGAGTGCCCCCGTCACCTACGGGTGCGGCACCGGGGCCCGATGCCTGGGAAGGCACCGGGTGCCCTTGTACTCGCCGGGCAGCTTGGAAATCTTCCTGCTGCCGGTCGAGATTGTTGGAGATCTCTTGGGGCTCGTAGACAGCACCCTCCTCCTCGTCAGACGAAGGATTGAAGAGGTCGCGGTAGAGCCCTCCCGTCTCCATTGCCTCATGGCGTGGAGACCTCGAAGCAGTACGCTTCTTAGCGCGCTTGGCCTCCTCCGCAGAGGCCTTAGTGGCTTGAGCCCGCTCTACACCTTCGGCAAGCGAAAGGTTCTTCGCTGGCGAGCGAGTTTTCTCTTCCTCGTCGCGAGTCGGCGAGCCCTTGGTCTCGTCGGCCGGGATCTGTGGACGCTCTGGCGTCTTGTTCTCGTGACCATCGCGGCCACTAGCGGGCGAGCGCCTGGCGTCGTCGCTGTGCTCGCTGGGCAGGGGTGTTTGGCCACCCTCGGAGTTCTCAGGGAACTCCAGGAACTTCTTCAGAGCCCTATCGTCATCGGGCTCCGGACTGTCGTCCCGGTGGACGAAGCGTGGGTTGGGTCGATCGTTTGGAGGGACATCCGGCGACCGACTGCGACGCGAGCTCGCGCTCGCGCCCGCTGGCACGTCACCACGAGAGGTGACTGCCTCAGAGGCCGCATCGTCGGCCTCCTTCTTGAGGGACGAGCCTTTGCCGCGAGGCTTAGTGCTCTTAGCCCGCTGCTTCGCAGCAGCAGGCTTAGCGCGCGCTTTCGCACCGCGAGATGCTCCAGAGCGGGGCATGCTCGCAGAGGTCGACGTGGAGACCAAGAAGAAGAGCGCTGGGTCGCTCACGGGCTCTAACGGGAATTAGCCGCCGCGCGGTTCGCCGCCGCGGTAAGTCGATAGCAATCGACGGAGAGTGAAAGAGTGTGACTCGCTTTCACTCGATCTTATTGGTCGGTAAACCGAACCTAAGTGGGGGAGGATGTAACGGGGTCCCACGAAGAGTGCCATGTCACTAATTGGAGGTCCTGTGGTGTGGACACACCACAGCCACGTCACTCACATCATGGCTACATGCCCTCAAAACCAACCAATAAGATAACATCTAGGAAACTCTATAGGTGACTTGCATGTTGTATGTAGATGGATTTAGAAACACCTATAAATATAGTCAGTCTTAAATCTACCCTCTTATTGGTAAATCGTCCCCTTTGGCCAGGGACCCGTGAACTGCCATTCACAGAGAGTTTGTATACTCTCGGAAGTCAAGCTGCCTCTGCGCAAGGTGCTGTGTGACCCCGTCACAGCCAAGCTCCAGATGTGTCTGTGCCAGCATTTGGAGGGTTTGAAAGAAGGCGATTAGCAAAACCGTCGTTAGCAACAATAGCCGTAGCATAATTAGCAGTAGCGCTCAAGGCGTTCGCGAATACCGTGTTATTCGAATAACCATCACCATTAACACTATTAGTAGCACTGTACCGGCTTGATTGAGCAGCATCAGGGAGTAGGAAAGACTTTGCACCATGCTTCTCAACGTATTGAGCCGAATATGATGTCTGAGCACGAATGTTATTCCAGAAAAGCTTATAGTCAGTCATAGATACAATGGTTTTACCATTAAGCTCAAGACTCATCGAATCGATAACATTCCAGTTGCCACATTTCAGTGTAGCACAGAAACGGGTAGCAGCACTATGAGCGGTTGTAGCATGTGTATTCTTCATGCTTACCTAGTGTGGAAGCATTATGTACGCATCACGAAGCGAAGCGAATCCTTCACTTCCATTAAGCTGGGATGTCGCATCAATAGTGATAACACCATTCTGGTACGATCCTTGGTTAAGATCAATAACAATGGCACTCGCTTGCCAGAGGAGACCTTAATCTCCGGATCACTCTTGAGCGAACTCTGGTAAAGGTATTGGTCGGAAAGTTATGTTTCAGACATCGTTGAATCTATATCTCGATCAATATAGTTTTGTTAAATTAATTATTATGAATAGACTTGTTAAGCCAATTACCAGTGATCACGATCTTATTGAACTCGCTGAGAAGATGGTGGTTCAGCTCGATAATATATTCGAGTCAAGTGAGATCACACAGCCGCTTCCGAAGAAAGGGTCATATCTGATTTTGCTACGACAACCCAAGATGGATGTAGGACACTGAACGGCTGTTCGTAATGGAGAATATTTTGATAGCATGGGAGAAGCGGCACCTACGAAGTATGGGCTCGGGCGATACAATACCAAACAATATCAAGGTACGTACGGCGATTATTGCGGCCCATTTTGTGTGCTCTGGCTCTATTCCAAGCAGTACAAAAGACCTGATGTATTTAAGAACATGGAAGATCTAAATTTGTCAATTCTGTATTAAATATGTTTCAAGGAATATAGCAATCATGTATCGCGAATTAACGATGTTCCAGCCGCCAAACTAATTAAAGCCCTTAAGACAGGTAAGCTAAGTCTTACGGCAAACCAACTCGAGGGATCCGGTTCTGTTATCCACCTCCACCCAGCTTCATATGAGAAGGCGCTTAAGTCTCGTAAGGCAGAGCGTGGTGTTAGACTCGACATTACCAGGCATGAGATCAAGAAAGGCTACAAGACGCTCCAAGGGGGATCCATTTGGAGTAAAATCAAATCGGAGTTATCGTCAGCGTTCAAATTTGTAACAGATAGCTGGTTACTTTCAAAAGGATTGGACGCGGCGGTTCCGGCTCTTGCGACCGCGTTTGGAGCCCCTCAAGCAGCAATCCCCGCAAGAGCAGCTATTAAGCCATTGACAGGGGCTGGTGTATACGACTCTGACAGTGATGTAGAGAAAGACGGTGGTCGTATTTCGGTAGCTGACGTTAAGAAAGGTGCTAAGCGCGCTCTATCCTACGCTATGCATAAGGGGGTTCTAGCTGATGCAGTCGATGCAGGTGAGAAGTTTTTACTATCAAAAGCAACCAAGCCAGAGCATGAGAACCTAATCAAATCAATTCGAGGTGAGGTAAAGAGACGCTATGGTGTAGGAGTTTCTAAGCAGAAACCCGCTAAGGGGTCGCCTGAAATGAAGGCTAAAATGGCTGCACTTCGTGCGAAACGCAAGAAAACAATGGTTGCTGGATCCTTCCGATTATGATAAAAAAATTTAGGACTAACTTTTTTTGGTCGTAGAAGTAGCATGATTGAGACAGAAGCTTCGCGAAACTTAACCTTCTGATCGTTCTGATTGTATATACTGAAGAATGATATATGAGAGCTGGGCACTTGAAACCGTTGCGGACGCCGAAGGGTACGTTGCGGGATTCAATCCTACCACTTTACTGAACGCTGCGTTATCGATGATTAGGCGTGGGACACGAGTCGTAGTCGGCAAACCAGTACGGCCTGAGGAATAAAGACCACTTGCCAGTCGTGTCCAAGTGCCACCAGCCGTAGGAAGTGTTGTTGGAGTAGCGCTAAAATCGAACTGAGCCGGGTAATAAACACTGTTTTCCGATAATTGAATAAAGAAAACATTCTCACCAGATGGATTAATTAAATACGCTCCAGCATTAACCCTTTCGCGGTGCAAGAGTGCATTCCTCGCTCTTGCTACATTTTCCAAGTAAGTACGAAGTGTACCCATGTAAAAGAACGAATTTTGCGACCTTTTAGTTTACTAGGTACGTCGTTTTATTGCCGCTGGAGGGAAATCTTTTCGAAGGCCCTCCTGAAAAGTCGCGTCGGCGGAGGGAGCAGAGCTGCTCTGACTTCAAGGCGGCTTTTCACAATTGTAATTATTATGGGTAAGACCGTTTTTGTTTGGGGCGGTCTCATTTGTAGTAGTACCGTAGTGTCGTTAAAGGGTGAATTTTGCGCCCTTTAAGGGTGTTTTGACTTGACCTTGTATAATATAGTTAAGTAAAGGCTAATACAGCTCCTCGTGAAAGGGTTAACGAGAGCTGTCTGAAAGCTCCGATTAATATCAGAATAACTGTAAAGGCCATCAGGCAAGCTAACGGATACAGTGGATGTGGTTTTCAGTGGTTGGAACCTCAATTTTAAACGTATTGTTCCAGAACTGAGCCGCATCGATGTTATATTCGCTGTTGTACATCGAAATCGATTGTACCGCACATGCTACATCCTGAAAGTCAGCAGTTGAACAAGGGAAACTGTATTTCCACGTTGAATTGTAATTATCTTGGACGAGGTTAGTGGAATCGAGTTTAACAAACGAATGAACGTCTGCCATAAATGGCATAAACTTGACATATCGTGCGTGTCTAAATTTGTCTCTAAATACAAATTGTGTAGAGGTCGATATATGTCAGAGATAGGCTGATATGCCACCTCAGTTGCTGAAAAAGGGTGTTCAATACTAAATCCAAGATTATATTTATGTAGTTGCACAATCGGAGTTTAAGGCGACCCTTCGTTTGGTGGGACGCAGATATCGTCTTGATAAATATAAGTTCTCTTAAATATTTTTATGCGCCTGCATATGCCATTTGTGGCAGACGTCCAATCGCACATGATTTATGTATATTCATCCAATCATTTTTTTAATCAATCCTGATAATAATACTATGAAGCATAATAATAAGTCAGTCATGATCGGTAGAGTGTATAAGATTACTAATGCTGATGAAAGTATCGTCTACATTGGTAGCACAACCAAAACGTTGAAAGAAAGGTGGTGGTCGCATAAAGCTAATTATAATCGTTGGGTTGATGATAAAGTTGATCGTTGTCCAGCGTCAATACTCCCTCATTTTCAGGAATACGAGGTCGATAGTTTTACCATTCGTTTGGTTAATGAGCATGAAATTGGAGATCGGCGACAACTACATGAATTTGAACAGCTTGATATTGATTCAACAAACTGTGTCAATAGACAACCCGCCTATAGAACACCTGAGCAAAGACTTCAATACCAACATGATTATTACAGAGACAACAAAGAGCAATTATTGGAGCAGGCGCGCCGCTATCGAGAAAACAATAAAGAAGCAAAGAGTATGCGCGATATGGAATATTATCGAGCTAACAGAGATCGCATTCTGGCAAGGACAAGTGAAAAGTTTGAATGTGAGTGTGGTTCGAGATTCCAACGGCGGGTAAAATCGCAGCATGAGCGAACGGCGAAGCATCGTCGATGGGAGGCGGGGCAGACTTAAAGGTCATTGGGGTTGGTGACTTCGTTAAAATTATATCTTAGCCGACTTTTCACACTATCAACGAGTAATATCTGGCCTTTCCCTCTTGCAATCGCTTTATTATAAGCAATCATCCTTTTTTTCATCAATCCCTACGACGTTAAAATCTCCTCTTACAATCATCTGTAGGTCCCTTTCGCTATTAACACCAAGGATTGCCACAAGTTCAGCATTCAAACGAATCATTTTATCAGTGGCAAAGTAGCTATGGCTAAGGAATATCGTGCTAAGTTTGAAGTGTCGCCCACGTGTATAGTAATGAGAGCACATTTTTTTTTGTAGGAGACGGTCATTGCTATAGTCATCGATGATAACAAGCTCCGGTTTGTTAGAGCTTAATGGAGAATGACGCACCTGATCAACCTTGAGAGGGTTATCTGGATCGGCAAAGGTAATAAATCCATCCAACTTATCGCGCAAATATTCATATAGTTCCTGGTGTGGATTACCGGCAATGATCGTTAGATGAGCAAAGACGTGAGGAGAATGTTTGAGGATGAACAAGGAGAGGTTATTCTTCCCCGAAAGCGAAGGTCCCAACACAACCATTCTGAATAATGATTTGATATCCAAATCAGGGATATCTTTCATCGATTGCGACTTGAACTTTTTTGGCAAGGTTGTGCTGAAATCTGGAATACTGCTCATGATTATCGTTTGTTATATATGCAATCAACAAAATGACTTCGAGTTTTCTTAACCTCAAGCAAAATTTAAATCATCAGTCTATAATCCTGCTTTCTATCTCTCGTTAGACGCAAGCGGCTATCTGACGTATAATTACGCGAATACACTTTATTTAGGTAAAAATGATTTCATGTTGTCTTATCTGAGCGGTATATCGGTTGGTGTTGCCACGCAAGGATTAGCTCTCGTTCCTGGTACAAACAATGCCATTTCCGGCGTGGGTGCTTTAGCATGCTCTACTCTAACTGTAGGAGGGGTAGCGATCACAGGAACTCCAACGTTGCCTTCGTATATAACTGGAATAACTGCCGGCTCAGCTGCTCCGTCCAAAGCTTTTGGTTCTCGATGCTTCCTCTAATATTAGCGGTATCAGCTCTCTAAGTTCAACATACATTACCGGAACTCTTCAGACAGCATCTCAAACCAACATCACTTCGCTTGGTACGCTTGACTCGCTGACAGCCAGCGGAGAAGTCGATGCTTCTACCTTTATACTAAGCGGATCGACTCTATCATTCGATAGTTTGCCGTCATCATCATCATTAGGAGACGCTACCGCGAGTAAGTGTCTTTCTCTATCAAATGTTGGAATTTTCACTTTCCCCTCGGAACAGCTACAAGCAACTGTCTTAGTTATGATACGACGACTGCTTATAAAGCTCGACGGAGCATATTTAGAGCAGGAGTCGATGAAGGAATAACGACAGGAAGTAGATCACGTAGTACTCAGAAATCTACTTGGGGATTGCGGATATTCGATGCGTACGACGTTTCAGGCCTTTCCTCCCAGAGCGCTGTTGGAACATGGATCCCATTAGCTATCGTAAATGGAAGCGTTGGCAACCTGTATACCTTTACCACGAACATATGCGAAGGGTTTCTTCAAGCAACTCAGAATTGGAGAACAACGGACTCGGCCCAACTGTCGACGAATCACACCGCTTAGTTTTTTTACGTCTGGTCAGTGCAACGCTCTCGGCTTTATTTACTGGATCCATCCTTGTGAAGACCGGAGTGTATTGAGAGAGCGATAGACGACGCAAGACTGATATCAATCCCATTAATATAAATCTCGAGCACTTCAACAAGCTAAACCCAGTTTCGTATAGACATAAGGAAGAAGAGAATTTCAAGCTTGGATTGATTGTTCAGGAAGCTATACAAGTTTCCCGAGAGCTCATTGGTTTCTTTCCGAACGAAAACATGCGGGTCGAAGATGAGGATGTTGATCTTGAAGGCTTTCAATATACGCTCGATTATGGTTCGCTAAGCGTTCTGAACGCAGCTGCTATCAAACTATTGATAGCGGAGATCAATGATCTAAACAATCGACTCTATATTATAGAGAAGCAATGGAAATTGAACGTTGGCAAATCAGTCCTTTGAAGAACAAGAAGTATCGAGTATGGTACGCCTTGATACAGGAAAGCTGAGAAAGACTGATTTTGGTGCGAGTGGCAACGCTCATTACCTGGATCAAACCCCTCTGAAAGCATATTCACACCTTGATCGCAACGACCTCGAACGTCGTAGGAGATATTATCTACGACACAAAGTTGATTATCCTCCTTTTAGTGCCGATTTTCTCTCGAAAAGATATCTCTGGTAGTTATATAACCATGGGTTGCGGACCGAGTAAAGATCTCAAAACGAATATAACTGCTGATGAACCGGGACAGGTAATAGGATCAACAATCATGCACGCTGATCAAATCGTAGCTCTCGGAGATAGTGCATTCGTCCCTATCAGAGATGCGAAGACTGGGGAAGATGCGATAATGGAGATACATGTCGGAGAGAAAAAATAGTATATCTCGCGGAATGGCGAGTAAGGCTTTTAGATCTGGTATTGCTTAGATAGCAAAGGTCTTCACGGTTTTAGTCTTTTTTTCTGATGGTAAGCCCAGACCCGACCACCTTCTGTTTGAATCGATGTATCTGTTTTATTAATAGATTTATCAAGATCACTGACCCATACTGCCGCCTGAGTCTGTTGTGGCCACTCGTGAATGATTGGATTCTTCATGATAGCTTTTAGCTCGGCGACGTTGAGATCAGCGTTATCGCCATAGTTACCGCCTGAGCTGGGGGATTGAAAAAAACATCTCTATATCAAACGGACGATAATATCATTGAACTCAGAATTCGAAATTAAACGATTAGAGTACATATCCACACTAAGCGATTTCAGTTGCTTGATGATTGAAGGATTATCATTACCCAACTCAAGCTCACCTTTAAGCTTGTCATACTCCGCTCTTAGAGATTTTAACGGATCCTCAAGCCGATCATGGAAATTGTATTGTAGATGGGTAATTGCGAGAAACTCCTTGAAAAGCTTTTTGTCATCAATACTGAGCTTGTCATACTCTGCCTGATCGATATGTTGCTTAAATGCAAGAGTTCGAATCATTGACTATAGCGGATCACTGATTCCCCGCTTTGGTCCGCATTTACGACGATTGGGCTGAACAATCACAAGGATTTTAGCATCAAGATCAGGGATTCGGATGTACTTACTCCCCAGCTGGCGATAGATGTATGCTGATGGGGTGTCTAAACCTTGGATCTCGTTGATGTTGTATGTTCTCCCGTGACGGACAACTCCTTCAAGCGGGGCGACACCAGCACCTCTTAGCCCACGACCCTGAAGCTTCCTCTTAACCCCCGACCCCACGCCTGTCGTGCTTACCTGATCGACCATGTTATTCACAGTTTGCCGAACGGACCGTTCGTCTTGTCTATCGCTGAATTGATCAACCTCAGTGTAGTTTTTAGCATCGGGGTCGCTTTTAGCCTTGGCTTGATAGACAGCCTTGGTCGCTTTCATGGCAGCGGTTGCCGCCGTCAACGCTGATCTTGCGGGTTTTGAGTCATTCCTCTTTATTGCTCGCTTCGCCTCATCGTATTCCCTCTGAGCTTCACCATACTTCTGGAATGCGGTCTCAGACGCATCGTGGAGTTTTTGCAAAGTGTTATCACGATATTGGCTACCCTCAGAGGATTTGATTCGAGCTGAGGTATCTGTCGATTTTGTATTGTCGAGGATGACTCTGTTCAATAACTGGAGATTAACCCTTTCGCGGACAAGGGAGGCATTTCGCTTCCTTTGAGGCCTTTTCCAAATTACGGTGCATTTAGACCCCCTCAAAGGAGGCGAAACGCCTCCATCGACCAAAATTTGGTCCGAAGTATCGCTTGAAAACACCGTGTGTTTTTTTACCCATCACGCGTCGGTTGTATCAGTGACTTCGGCCAATCACGTGCGGGTGGTGCTCTTTCGGGAGAGGTCGCTAACAGAAAATATTTTGTTTTGGCCAATCAACAACCTGTATTTGACCCACTCATTGGAGGCCTTTTGCCTCCTTTCTTTTTGTACCCACTGCAGCGGGCTGAGATGGATACACCCCAAAGGCGGCGTTTTGCCTCATTCCATTTGCTAATATCTTGAATTTGTATAGTATACAAAGTCCCTGTGTTCGCGAAAGGGTTAACTTCGAGTTTTGTTTTCAATGGCGGATCATCATTCTCATACACGTATCGCTCTAAGTCTTCAAAACCGTTCATTAGACTATTAAAAGCGTCCATCCACCTAATCGTTTTCATAAGGTCGTTCCACACTTTGCCAGAAACCTCTTTATTCTCGTGAGTTTTAATGAAAAAGGTTTTTACTGCGGTAGGCTCACAAAAGTAGTACTTTTGATTAGCTTTCACACCACTTTTGGTATCTACTATTGGGTTCAGTTTAAAAGGAATTCGAACTCCTTTATATGCTATTTTTCTGTAGTAGCCCACGAGAATCTTCTTCGCATCGTTATCAGCATTAGTTAGAGAACTATCCATATCTTTATCATTTCCAATCTTAACAAAGTCATGCCGAGGCCCGAGGAAGCTCTGAAATTTGAAGGAATAGCTCCCTGTGGAGCTTAAATGGTTTGAAGCGACTGCCGACTTGAACGACAGACACACCAGCGATGAACTAAAGCTACGATGGCGGTAAACATGTAGCTGCTTACCAGACATGACCAATGGCTCGGGATCGCACTTCAGCGCGCGCCGCACTCGCGCCGCGCACCAGTACAAATTCAGGGCCATCACTCATATTTACTTACTCAAGTTGAAGCGCCACACTCAAGTAACAACCCACCGTTGATAGATTACCATTCGTGCAACATCGGCTGTGCTAATTGGTCTATATATTACGTACCTATGGAACCCGGACGACACAAGCAACATTCTCGCAATTTATTGTCTTTAGAGGGTATTCAATTTCATAAGACCACCACAGTAGTTAATCATCAATTGTATAATAGCATTTAACAGGGTATTGCATTCTGCATAATCGCACCTCGAATCGCATCCCTCCTTAGCTCTGAAATAAATTTCAGAGAATTCCATGGCGAGGCTCACCATCGCGTGGATCAAAGTTATTTGCAAGTTTGGTGGTGTCTTCGATAGTAAATAGATCGACATCGTCGCGATCTTTAACTAAATCGATAAATACTTGAAATGTTGATCTCCAATCAAGTTTTTTTTAGTAATCGCGGGCTTGACTCTCTCACTATCAATACCAAATACACTAATTGACGAACCATCAATCCACACGTATCCAGTTTTATCCATCTGAGACGTTTTACCCATGCTCTTGAGGATAGGAATGATTTTCTCTTTTAAACCCGTCGACTCAAGCACTGTCTTATTCTTGAAAATAGACCAAAGCAATCGATTCTTACTATCAACTTGATCTAATGAGGTTGAAGTCGATATATCAAACTCGAAGCTGTCTTCAAGACGTTACTTTGTACGGTCTGCAGAATCACCTTCACGTGGGTCGGCAATTTTTCGTTTTCGCGTCAATGAAGCGTGATAAAGGGGGTCTTCAAGTCTCATATAACTGCTCTCATCGATTGATTTACTTTCACCATCATACCAGATATCTCTAATCTTTTCCTCTGTTGCAACCCAATCAATAAGCCGATAGTCCTTGTGTTTAGCTCCACTTTTAGCAATAATTACTGAACATTATTACCGAGAATGTATTGCTTATCGTCCTTACCAGTTTTACGTTTGATTGGATTAATATGTAGAGCAACCCAGTTCGGATTTGCTTTAAATAACGCTTTTACCCAATCACGAGCTGCTACTTGCTTCTCTGTTTCCAGGTTTCTCATGTTTGTTTCAGCATTAACCGTTTTAGGAATACTACTAATTTCTGCATCTACCATTCTCTGAGTATTGTCAATCCCAATATCTGCTGTTTGCTTGGAGTTATCGATTCCAACATCCGCTGTTTGAGGTATTACTTGAATATGTCTATCGGTTCGATTAACGCGGTCGATCTTACTTGAGCTATTTACCAGATGCACACCACTATCTATCCCAACACCAATCATCTGAGGACGTGCCTCGACATCAGTTTGAGTACCACTTTCAGTTGATGATGAGCTGTTAGGTAATAAGTCAGGGTTTGTTTGGGAGTTTTCATCCTTCGATCTTATTTTTAAGATTTCAGAAAGAGGAATTTTCAACGCATCAGGTGTCTCTTCATCAGGACCAACGGCAATATCAGCCTGAGCCGATTCAGTATTTTTCTTTGGGAGAGTAGTGATAGAGCTTGCCACATCGCTTGCCCATGACGCACCAGCATACATCTGCCGCTTGGCGTTGGCTTGTCGAACACAGCGTTGAGCTCTTTCAAGAAGCTCCTGTCGTTTCTGCTCTCGTTGAGCGAGTGATTCGAAATTAGGGAACATAGTGAATCGTGTATATCATTAGGAACATAAAAAATATTATCATCTACCACAAACTCGGCATGACTGAATCATGTCTAAATGATTGATACGAATGACAGATACGAACGATTTTCGCTCATTTAGTAGATTTAAATAGCGATCCTTAATGCAACGAAATGGAACACCGAATATTGCTTCCAATTCGTGTTTGTACTTGTGATTAGAGGTTCCAACGTTAGATGTTATCTTAACGAAAACAGGATAACGTTATCTCTAAATTTGACGGTAGATGTCGTTGATTTAACGACGCCTTTCGTCTATTGGCTGAAAAGCTTCTTGACACTTGACAAGGCTTTTGAGTGGCACCGCGCAACGCAGCTTGGCTGGGACGCCCTGGCAGTGTCGTTTTCTGGTACTACCAAGGCTAGATCAAGCTGCCGCACACAAGCACGATGAATTCAAGAACAAGAAGGGAGCTGTTTTCGGCATCCGCCAAGCATGTTGCTTTAAAACCGACGTCAGTGATGGTCACATCCCCGTCGTGCTCGCTCTCAATTACACGACGTCCATGTCGGTGGTGGTGAAGGTGCACGTCTGGTGGAAGCAGAGCCCCATACTGCTATGATGGATTCGGGACTCAAGATGTTCTGGCCCGCGTGGAGCTGCGCCTCACACGTTGCCACCAGGCCGGTGGTCACCAACTCGAACTCTGACTGTCGGCCACGACAAACAACGTCAAGGTGGGCGTTGGCATCTACAGCAGCTTCCGGTTCCGACTTATAGAAGCCCCCACGTACACATCCGTGCACTCTCTGGCTGCGAGTCGAAACGTTTACTAGGCCCTCACCCGCAGCATCAATATGGCGAATGTGAATCTGCACCAAGGTTTTCCAGGACCAGAAGACCACGGTGCCCAAGACGTGCAAAGAGGACCGCACAAAAAAATACGAGAGCCAGATTAACTGAACAAGGAGGCTCAGAATCTGATGACACTGAAGAATGCAAATGAGCGAGCCATTTGAGAGTTACTGACTGAGAGCATCCTCGCGGAGTTCACCTGTGGTGAGAGACCATCATCGTGGAGGCGTCAGTGCACGAAAAATTGTCGTCGCGAATGTGTCCAGGAAGACTCAGATTAAGGCAGCAGAAGGATACAAGGGCATTGCAGGGGCCAGAACGACGGCTAGATTTGGTGAAGCATAAAGCACAACTATTGAGGAGCTGAGCAAACTCAAGACGGACATGAAACAGTTTGTGGCCAAGGTGCAGAGACGATCAAGCTGAAGTGAAGGAATCTGAGAAGATCGAGGCAATTGCTGATGCTGAAGACAACTCAGCAGCGTTCCACAAGTCGAATCGCCAAAAGATCAGGATGAAGAAGGTAATTCTCGAGTCTGTACGCATTTTATTGTTGTAGTTAGCATCACATTGTTGCAGACACTTTACAGCGCGAAATAAACGAAAGAGTTTGCCGACTCATTGTGCCGAGATATGGAAGCGAGTTGATTCAAGCCATGGTTTACCAGTTGAAAGGATGAGTTCTACGTCTAACATGCTTTAGAAGTACACGTGTCAAAGCCCCGTATGAATACAACAATAGAGTAGACAATAGTATTTTTTACAAGCATTTAAATTGATGTTGTTTGGTCCTGCTCGTCATCACTTCGCACATTGTCATCCGACTCCGCGTAGTTTTCACCAACAAACAATACATTGCGAATGGTTTCTGGTGCCAATGAACAGCGCTTTGTCGTAACGACGTTGCCGCTTTTCGAAAAGGCTCGCTCCGATGGTACTGAAGTTGCAATGCAGCCTAACCATTTCCGCGCAAGTGCCGCAATGATGGGGTATCCTTTCTGGTTGTCTCTCCATCAATCTAATGCGTTCGTAGTAACGGGAGTGTTGTGATCATTGGTCATGTAAAGCAACAGTTGCGCTTTGCAGTGTTTCCTTAGGTTCTCCAGATCTTCTGGAATCTGTTCCTCGACGTCACAATCAATGCCGCCACTGAAAACGCCAGTAAGCCATGCTACATTTTCTTTATTGGAGTTGTCAACTGCGCCAAGTCGAGATTGTTTTCACGATTATCCTCAGAATTGACATTCAATTCTTGTGCCAACACCACGGCTGCATCCAGAAGCCTCTCGTTAGCACGCTCAGCATCTGCAGGGCTCAAATGTTTCAGTTCCGACGATCAGGGGTCCAACATTGAAATCCTCATCAATTCATCCGAAATCTTGTCCTTGTTTACTTTTGGATTGGTTGTCTTGTTTGCGGGTCGCTTCGACGATCTCTTTGAAACTTTAACTGGGCTGACGAACCTATTGCAGAACAGCTTGAGGTAGGTGTTCCGAACAGAGTGCATCAATGTTTCGACGCGAGGAACGAAGAGCTCTTTCCCCCAGACCGTACAATCGAATCAAAAAGGTGATCATCCTCGAGTTTTCTTTTCAGTTGCCAGAGAACAGGGACAGCCATTACAAGTGTAGCGTACTTTTCGCCACTTAACCCAGTTGTTGCCTTGGCAAAAGGCTCCAGTAAAACAATTAAGCAACGAATCATAAACCACTGCTCTGCTGTAGGTTGTTCAGCTGTAGAATCTGCAAACTCGCCGCTCATAGCAACGTAATAAAAAAATTATTCCAGTGCTGGTCGAAGCTCTAGCATTCGAACAAGCATCGCGTAAGTGCTGTTCCAACGCGTTGCACAGTCCGTGATCGGTAAAAGAGGCTTCTTTTGCAGCAAAACGAGTTGATCTGTTGCTTTAGGCGACCGGCTGAAAAAAACAGCAAGTTTGCGGAATTGCTCCACCACGGCTCTCAACTTGTCAAGGTCCGTCCTCACATTTTCACACTCACTTTGAATGTACTCGTCGACGGCTTCACAAGCTTCTTGCTCCAGTGCGTTATCAAAATCTTCATCCGTTTTAGCAGCGACCATCAAATCAGCTTCTCCGGTTTTTGCTTAACTATAGCAGATCCAACAATAAGATGCAAGCAGTGAGCTAGACATGACATCGAATCAAGACCAAGCTTGTCACAAGCTTTAACGCCGTTTGCAGCTCCATCCCGAAGAAACTTAACGCATTTTTCTCGCTTAAGCCCCCACAATATCATAAATTCTTTCAAGGCGTTTGCAATTGCCACTGCATCGTGTTTTCCAGGGATAGGTTTTACCTCCAGCACCCAATTCTGCAATCGAAACAGTATGTCTACATAGTGGATGGTCAGCGAAATAAAAGCGAGTTTGCTTCTAGAGCTCCATATATCCGATGACGCGGGGAAAAAATCACATTCCACAGCAAGCTCCTCCATTAGCACTGCCCGGAGCTCATCTGAAAAAATTTCCACTCGATCACGAACCCTCCAACTTTTTGGAACTTTCACACGACGGAACGACCTTAAATATGAGTAAACGTTGCTGAACCCAGAGTAAGGCCTCTCCGCTTCTGACTTCTGAGTAAACGCATCTCACTTTTATCCCGGCGTTGTTAGACTACACCACTACGGACTTCTGAGTAAACCGACTATAATGTGAGCACAGGATATTGGAGGCCATTTTTTCTTTTGTTTTTTTGTTAGTTCACGCGGGCCCCCCTGCATTGTTTCCTACTCTATCATATAAGTTCACACTCGCGGTGACGTCCATACCAAGCATGTACGCTCGGTTAACATTCTTGGCCAGTTCCTCACATTCAACCTCCACCACTTGTCCGTTCGACAGCTTCAAAGTCGAGACAAACACTCCTTCAGACCACATGCCGTTTGTTGCACGACACGGCCGCGTATGGTAGTAGGACTCCACAGCCACGTATGGTTGTTGGTCTCCACAGCCACATATGGTAGTAGGACTCCACGGAGGCATATATTTATACAGCGATGCGGCCCATTGCGGTGACAGGGTTACACGACCACATACGTGCGGGCATCCGTACATTTTTGAAAGACGTCCTGAAGAACTACTCAACTCATGAAAGACTAGATGAAATTACTCATCGGAGCTACATTGTGATCGATCGTCGCTGGTATTGATGATTCGAAAACTGGGTTTTGATCCTCCAAAGGATGAACCTTCGTCGCCACCCCAACAGCAAATTTGGATTCCGCAGCTGTAAAGGACCTCATCAATTAGCATATGATAGACTTACAGACGAGAAATCCACTAACTAGTTAATCAAATCATTTCTTCTTCTTCTAGATGAAATTACTCAGAAGTCAGTAAAATGCAAAACCGCTGTGCCTTGAGCTCGAAACGTACTCTGTAGTCAGTATGTTACTAACGTTTTACTCTGAAGTCAGGAGTTTTGGGGCCTTACTCTGGATTAAGTACAAGTTACTCAATAATAAGTAACACCCTCACACGACCTTGCACAGAGTTTAAATACCTAGAATACTTCCAAAATACGTATCCTCCACAGTGGTGAACGGACGATTTGACTTACAAGTCCAGATCGCTGCCAGATCATCAGCACGAGCTTGCTCCTCCTCCGTACAGGGTTCCACAATTTCAGGAGGGGTGGGTCCAGCTTTACCGTGAGTGAGAGAATTGGCTTGTGTTTGCTTGCGGCGGGCTTCTTGTGCTTGTTTTAGCTCCTTCTTGTGGCAGCGTGCCATGTGCCTGGTTACATGGGCAGTTACCGACTGCTTAAACTTAATCTCAACATTGCATTTCGCGCAATATGCACAGCGTGCATGCTCAGACCGCCGGTCCACCTTTTTAATCTCCCGGTATTTATCTTTGACAAGAAGATAAATGAACAGCCAGTGCTCAGGTTTACGCTTCTTGAACATCGGATAGAGTAAGGACTGCAGTTCGACAACTTTTGCGGGATGTATCGTATCTACCAGCGGGATTGTTTTGTCCACTTCATTATCATGCTCGCGGCGTCTCGGCGTAGTCACACAATGTTCACGCGGTGTACATGGTTTCTTTGATGGCTTCTTTCGTTGTTCACTGCCAGGCGTTTTGGCAATGCGTTTGCGAGATGCCACATTGCCCGGAGATGCCCGTCGCTTTTCAGAAGTCGTATTACCTTGTGATGCAACTTGCTTCGTATGTATATTTGCGCCAGCTCTCACGCCTTGGCTAGGTGTTCTTCGCGCTGGAATTGAGCCCTCTGACGCAACCGGAGATTGATAGCCATTGGTGGTTAGCTCTTGGCGATGGAATAGGGCGTTGGGCTGATGGTTGTCCGGCGAATTATCTGCTGACAGTTTGTCATCCTCAAATGTGAGCCGCGAACAAATATTCGGAGTCATTTCGCCTGGACGTGGCCCTAGCCTCGAGTACATGTGTGCTCGTGGAGTTTCTTCAACGCTGTCCAGGAAATGTGGCTGGTCGAAGCTCGCGCCTTCTATCGCAAGGCTGAACTCCATGGGCCCTTCACTCTGATAATTTGTGTGTGTAGGGGTACATTGACTCCAAGAGGCTGCGGGGGTGGCAACGGGGGATCCATTTGACGGCGACACTGGTAGGGGCAACTTGTCGCTGACAGGAGAGGTGGCGAAGTGTGCGCTGAGAAGTCTACGGAAGGTCGAGGAGGGATAACGGTATCTTTCCGTTGATTTTTAACGACAAACGTTAAAAAAATGCCGTTACATGCCGTTAGACCTCATAACGTTGAAAGCTTTACTTGTGATTGGCTACTGTTTTACGGAAATTTGCGCTTGCATCAAGGTTCAGCAACTCATTCTTGATTCGACTCACCTCCTGAATGATCCAAAGCTTACGCCGGATCTTAACAAGCTCACGGTCCTTTTCTAAACAGTTGGGGCACATTATTGTCTTTTTGCTATATATCAAGTCGGATAATTTCAAAAAATTCGCAAAAATAGATCGAACAATATACTTGAGTTAAAAGATTCAGAGGATGTCTCTATCATATTTATTTACAAGCTAATTATGACTCTTTTTTTGGCACGGGGTGAAACTACGCTAGCTCTTTCTTGAACCCCAATACTCCTTCTCAAGCGTTGATATTCTGTTTTTGTTAACCAGCCGCAGATTATCGTGTGGCTCCCAGGAGGCAGATTCATTGCCAACCCATCTCACCAGATATTTGTACTTTCCAGATCGTATTGTTTTGTGACCCAAGATCTTCTCCGCCTCAAGAATATCGCCTCGATTAATAGTAGCATATTTAGTCTCTGTTTTAACCATTTTAAGATCGTTTGGTGCCTTGTATAGGGTATGACCATTTTTTGAACGGATTTGGACTCGGTACCCATCAATTTCAACGATTGTATAAACGGTTTTGCTCCATCGAGCAGCTTCTTTACCAAATGTATGTTTCTTAAGTCGATATAGCACATTTGCTCCGATTTCGAACTCATTCTCAACTCTCTGCTTCACCTTGATTATGTTCCAGCTCTGACCCAATGACTTTACCTTTGGCCTCGTTTGGGGTCATTTTAATCGAGCGATGAAAAGTGCTATTATAGTTTTCGATAACATCGGTGATTAGCTTTTGTGTAATCCTCTTGGGAGACATTTTAGTTAGTCTCTGCTTCAAGGTCCTGTTGAATCGTTCGATTTTACCCATGGTTCCGTGATCACCGGGCTCATTGTTGTAGTGCTCAATTTTCTTTGTTTGGAAGAATTCTTGAGCCTGTGAGTTCATGAACTCGCTCCCATTATCGCTTGTCAGGAATCCAACTATGTGGGTGCTTTAAGTGCTGCTAACACAGTTGCTACCGTCTTGTTTGATAAGAGTTTTGCGTACCCCAGCCTTTAGTTGATGTTGATAGCAGTCAAAATTGGCCTTTTCTCCCAAAACGCAAGATCCATTTGCCACGAATTGGGGTTGTGTGAAGCTATTTTGAAGCCATCAAACCGCTTCTTTTGATCCCGAAATCGCTGAATATCGGTCTGATTAGCATACCACGCCCTTACGATTTTAATAGTAATCTTAGGGTCTAACTTCTTTGCCTTCTGATACAGAGCTTGAGTGCCGATAAAACCGGGTTTTGGATCATAGTAGAGTTTTTTAGTAGATCTTGAAAATACATGGTCCTGTATCTAGAGGGGAAATAAGCATCAGCTCGATATATCCCCTTAGACGTTAAGTGGAATCGTTGAAATACCGTCCGACATTACCTGGCGCTTATCATAGTAGTAATTGAGCGCTGTTTTGGTTTGAGTATAGGTAATGATCGATTTGGTTTCTTTCGATAGTCTAAAACCCTTGTTTATACCCCGAAGTGTAATGCGGTTCCGTACAACGGTCTCGAAGCCATCTGGGTTAAGTACATTAACATTGCGACCACGCCCCTGCTGTATACCCTTAGCACTGAATTTGACCTTGTGTTCCTCGTCCGGTAGGTAGCAGATGTAGTTCTTAAGGATAATGAGACCATCGCATCACCTCGTCACTCTTCCTTGAATAGTCCAGGCGTGCGGCGATCGAACTTGGCTACCTCAGCGTTGTAGTCTCGCGGGAACTGATAGATAGCAATCGGTAAATGGATCGGGTTCTTGTTGTTGAGACGACGCTTTTTCATCATAATCTCACAAGAATCATTAAGCTCCTCCAACCCGTGGAACGTAAAGTGTTCGATCTTGCTCTTAATAGCTTTGTCGTTCGACTCATACTTGACCTCTTTGTGCTTGCTCATATCCATTCCAGATCGACCGAAAGCACTGTTGCCTACAAGTTTCGTCATCTCACCCATCATTGCCTTAGACTTATCAGCATCACCCTCTCGTCGAGTGTTTGATACAGCCTCTATAAAAGGATCAAAAGCCTTGTGAGACCTGGCCTTGATAAAGCAGTAAGTCTTGGAGATCTTCAAACCGTGGGAAATATACCACTTAAGCAAAGGTGCGTATATGAGAATCTTTTCACCAAAGTAGCTACCTATCAGCTTACGAGCTGGTTTTGCTCGGCTTTGCTTACGTGCCTCGTTGTACTTGAACATGTGATGACCAATGACGCTCTCATCAGCACAATCGATTAGCGTGTTTCTGAAAATTGGGGTCATCTCACTGAAGTAGTCTTTAAGATGGTCTGGAGTTAGAATATCGCATTCAAGGAATCCGAAAATCTTATCAGCAACGATGTCCTCGACAATGCCGTCATAAGCTTCGATCGTAGTCAATCGTCCGCATGGCATCTCATTACCAAGCGCCCATAGGTATAGAGCGTTAGCATCGTATCCGATAATTTTCTTACAGAGCTTACCACCGCGAATCTTCGTCTCATTGCGCTTAGCGTAGCGATTGAAGATAATAGATGGGCCTCCAGCAATGTTGGCTTTCATCTTAGCGTAGATGTCTTTTTCCTCCTTATCAATGCTATACACCAATCTGTCCGAGTTGAACTCAAGCAACTTCTTATAGCGGAATCCCTTGAGCGACATGTCCTTACGGGCGGTGTTGCACTTGATACAACTGACCAATATGTTGCCATCGGTGTGTCCAAGCTTGTTGTTGATACGATCTGCTGAAGCGGTATCGGCAGTCAGCTGGCAGTAGCATAAACCACACAGATACTTTTGCTTTTGCAGCAATGTATTCAAGTGATCAAGTGTCATACCAAATTCCCGCTCTGCCTCAGCATCCTGACTCTTGTAGCCGCCCATACGCTGAGCTGGAAATTGGAATGCGTTAGCAGGTTTGCCTTATCCGGATATTGGAGATTGTTGAAGCAGGTCTGATACATAACCTTCTCCGAAAGTCCAGGTAGCGACACTCCATCCGTGAACATATCCAGATCGAAACGCATGAATAGCTCGCGCTGGGTTTTAATAGCCTTGATAAATGGAACTACATCGAGATTGTTGTACCAGACCAGTAGGTCCCTGATGGATTTCATCCCATAGTACCCCCACACGAACTTCACTCGTTCGTAGTCATCAGAGGTGATGCTTGTTCCACGGAGCTTGCTGTCAAAAGCTGATTTAGGTGGGATAGTAGTCTGACTTAGCACATCGAATGATGAGATGTACTCGTACGGGAAAAGACCCTTTACCAAGACCACAAACACATCTAATTTTGTCGTCGCATTTGCATCCACCCAGATATGTCGTAAGATACTTATCGTAGCTGGTACCAGCTGATACATAGTTGCTAATATCGAGCATTTTTATTTTCGATGTAGCAATGCACATGTAGCTGGGGTTCTTGATGGCAGATTTGATATTGTCAGTACCAATGATGGCAAATAAGTCGCTCTTAATCAAGTTGATATCGTATCGACCAGAATTGAAGCCGAATACTGGTACCTGATCAATCTGCTGTTTAAGTCTTCCGTAGTCGGACCTTTGCTTACCAAAGCCAAGACTGCTATGAAAGTGGAAGAAGCTGCCATACTTTCCTTCTTTAATCCAACTCTCCACATCAGACATCTCGTACTTCTTACCAAGATTGACGCCTGGAATTTCCATACCTGTCAGACCGTGGGCATTGATGATTTTTTGCAGAAGCGACTTGTACTTATCGACATTGTACTGTTGGATTTTCACCGATACATCACCAATGTATTTGAACATATCCGTAAGCAACATCTTTGGGATCGTCATTTGCAAAACAGCGCACCTCCTCGGTTAAGCTATTCAGCTACGGATACAGACACCGGAATGTGTTCGTTCGTGAAGACAGTATTCTCCCCGTGTTGAGTCGCGGTAGGCTTAAGGATTGCCTCAAAGTCATAAACGATGAAGTGATCGATGTACTGGTTAGCATCCTTAATGGAATACTTTGTAAGTAGTGATCGAATGGCGTTAGGAGCTGGCTTGTAGATAGTTGGCTCAGCGGGGAAGCTCTCAATATTCACAAGCTCGCACTGATTTTTCTTGTGATTTTTAAGTCTTTCACCGCTCACAAAAACCATTTCACACTTAGGACACTGATACTTAGACTGAAGCATATCGATGCTCTTGATGTAGAGAGCGTGATTCTCGTGTGATAGAATATCCATAGCTTCATACCCCTTGTCCGATCTACGAATGCATTCTACATTTCCGGAAGCCACATCCATGCTATATACGTTAATACCAAGTTGGAAGCAGTCCTCAACCTCATCGAGCTGTAGTAGGTCAATAGGCTTGAAGCTTCTAAACAGACTCAGCGTATATTTAATTCCCTTGAAAGAGCAGTAGCGCTTGAATGCCTCCTTCACCTGAGCCTGAATTCTGCGAGGATCCTTCTTAGCGCTTTGAAATGTGTGCCAGGCGATGCAGTGGAAGACGCACTTGTTGTTGGTCTTAGAGAAGTTGATTACATGCTTGTTTTCGCGGATAACCTTAGGAATAACAGCTTCGCTATCCCCAAGAGCATGCTCGCGATGGTAGATGAAAATCTTGAATGCAGTGATCGCCTTGAGCTTATATCCGGAGCTGGGGTAGTTCAGTTTGTCAGCCAACTCCATAGACCGGATTTCCGAAATTACCTTCTTTCGAATATCCGCCTTGCTGTTGATTGCGACAGGCTTATTGAATATATAAGTGTTTGCGAGATTTGGGTAGAAGTAGCGAGTGTCATCATGATCAGTATTGCTCACAAGTTCGTACCCGAGAGCAACATTTACTTTGAACGCACTTGCCTGAGTCGAAAGAACGTTCTCGAGCTTATCGTAGAAATCAGTAGCCTCAACACCCTCATATAGGTGTGATTCCATGTGATTACCATTGTAAAAACGGATACTTAGGATCAGCCTTGTATTCAGGCGACAAGTGTTTCTCAAGGGTTTCAGTCGAAACATTGTACTGCTTAGCTACCAATCTCTGGTTGATTGGGCGCGAAACGTTGCTTACATAAACCATCTTACCCGTTCTACCACGCACCTTAACACGGTAGCTACTACCCCATTTGATAGCTTGGATATTTAATCTCTTTAATCCTTCGAGCTCGTATGCAAACATGTTGCCTATATATGCTTGGCTATATTCTTCTTCGTAGATATGACTTTATAATATTTGGATCTTGTATCAGGATCGACTTTATATCATACTAATTTAAACAAAAAATCTGAGATTAATTTATTCAAGATATTTGGAGTATGACTTGCTGGAGGTTTTAAATAATTTTAAATCAGTTATAATATTCAAAAACGTCAGTCATTACCTATATTGGACTTGACCTTTTAGCTGGGAAAAAATTAATTAATTATTAATTAAGGTCGGTTTCGTTGTTGTAAGTTCGACTTCAACATCAATAAATTCGGTTTTGGGTTTACACTTGCGAGCTCGAATCTGGTCTCTATTCTTGTCGTCGTAGCTCTTTTGATACGACAAGCGTGCGTCGCGTGTGCGCTGGTAGTAGCGCTTCTGTGCTGCCTTAATGCGCTCTTTGTTAGCAAGGTATTGTTCAGGTGAGTACGCCATGGTTAGTATATTACTAACTTTATATTTATCAGGATCAAAATTAATTGTGCGTAAGAGGAGGCAGCATTAAAATAATTTCGGACTTGTTTACATAAACAAAACCTGAAAATCGGAACGTTCATAAGCAAGTAAAGTCCAGAAACATCAAATCTAATTGCATTTTAAGTTCACCAATTAGCATCTCACCTTACTTCAGGCTCCAGCTGTTCCGGGCTGAAGCAGCTTACCATCGTTAGAAACGTGTTAGGGTCTGGCGCATCCCTGAGATCAAACATCTCGCAGACACCAAAGTCAGGACCTACTACCACGAACGCGCGCTTCATGTCCTTCAGCGAAGAATTTTTATCCATCTCTTCGTTCAGCCGGCGCAGTCTTTCTTCCTTGAACTTTTTCTCGCTTCGAATCGTCACCTGAATATAAGCCACAATCGTCTCGGACTTGTTCGACAGATGCTGACCCTTGCCATCAGCTTCACTTTTACTTGGGAACGCTTCACACGTGGTCACTGCGTCAATGAAAGGGAAGAAGGGGTAGTCGGGGTACCAGTAGGTGTCCTTTCTAAGTGTGGACAGGCAAGGATAGCACGATGCCTCATCTTTGCCACTGCAAACAACATTGGGCGCCAGAATCTCGATCTTCTCGTATTTTGACCCTTCCCGCATCTTCAGCACAACGGGTTTACGCTTTACGAATGCCTCACGAACTGCGTTGTGAAGCAATAGTTCGTATGCGACGCCATGGAAGCCGGCACCAACTGATTTAGCATGCGTGTAAACCTTTAGCTGCTTGTCCATGTCAATTTTCCGCCCCAACTGGCTCAACACATATCCCGAATCGACAGATAGGAACCACTTTCGACTGTCACGGTAGTCCACTTCTAGGCTGCAGTCAGTGATGTAGTGACGCCGCAGACGATCCACTTGGCTCTTGCTTTGTCCCCCACCATAATTGTACACCAACTCAAACGCTTGCTGATTATCCACGGAAAGGCAGTATCTCGCTACACGCTCCACAAGCAGGCCTCGTTCTTTACAGAACTCGCGCAAACTCCCACCACTGTAGAAGTACTGCTCCCTAACAAGTTTCGCCACTGGTGTGTTCTGCCGCTTGATCTTGCGCAGACCAGAATCGACAACCCAGTTCGTTAACTTCGCGTACTGCAGCAGGTCAGCATCACGCCACGCCGGCAAAACCACAATGCGTGAGTTGTCGTCTTGTTTCGCATCAAACTGGCACGATGTTGCGAGAACATCGAACGGCATGTAGTTTTTGTCGGGGTCCTCCACTTCTGCTTGATTGAAACCGTCAACCAAAACAACTGCACCCTTAGTTTGGTCACGGATGGCTAAGATATCTGTCGAAGAGAGATCCAATCTTCGAGAGTACGATCCTCGACCATCAAAAAATACCACCGCGTTCTTATGTTGCCTTTGTTTCAAGCGACGTATAACAAGCACCCTCTTCTTCTCGATGCACGCCAGGTAGAACGCAATCAGCATAAGAAAGCAGGACTTTCCGACACCCGGTGAGCCGACTATCACAACGCGATCCTCGCCAAACAGAAGTTTCTTGATCACTTTCCAGAACACCACTTCTTCCATCCGAACGAAATAGTACGGGGGAATTCGCCGAATCCCTTCCAAAACTCGTGCAAGGTAGGTGTCATGATAATTGGATCGTCACTCTGTCGCGTCATAGACAGACTGTCGAGTCGAAACTCGTCTTCATGCACGGACAAAGGTGTGAACTCGGTCAGCGTCTTGGGCTTCATGGCTGCCAAGTCGGGCTTGATGGCTGCCAAGTCGGATTCCATTAGTCTCAATCTTTTCTGGACATCATCAACTTCATCATCTGCTGGACGCTTTGACCCGACATGCGGGGGAACCACCACCAGCACGTGAATCTGTCTCGACTGTGGGGTGGGCATATTGTTTTCTTCCAGCACGTACTCCAGCGAATCCTCTGCCTGTAGCTTTTGGTCCTCCTTCATTAGCGCTTCGATGAGAGCCGTCTTCTCGCCCTTCTTCAGCTTCTTGATATCTTCCGAGCGAGACTCGAGCCACGCGCCGTCTTTCTTCGCCAGGAAGAGCTGCAGGTCCGATGCAACGACGCTCCTGAATTTATCGTCGTGGATAAACTTCTCTTTGATTTCCTCCCAGATCGCCTTCTTCAACTTGCTAACCTTCGCACCATCGTCGATATCCACATCGAACGAGCTTCCAGCCTGACCAACGACCGCGCACTGCAGTGAAAGCTCCACCATCTTTCCTCGAGCCGGCAGATATTGGAATGAGGAAGAAGGGAGGGAGAATTCTGGGCGGAAAAGAAGGCGTGTCACATAGACTTCCAACCAATGATGAGACGCCACGCGTTGCGCTATTCCTTGCGGTAAAAATCTGTTCTATTGAATTTATCAGGAAAGTGACTGCTGTCCCCGACCAGGATCAGAAAAGAGCCATTTTGGTGCTTTTTGCCAAGCCTGCCACTTAGCTTCAAGCGAGCCTTCCACAGCTCCTGGGCATTGAATGAGGACACTAGTGGAGAGGCTACCCAGATCTCCAAACTGCAAAACGATAGCACTGCGGAGGCAGGAGTAGCATTGCTGTATTTTTGAGGCGGCGTTATGTACGAAAACAGTCTTTATTAGGCCCTTATTAAGGAGCTATTTACATCTATTAAGGACCTCAAATGGCCTCCCAGTCGGGGACAGCATCACGTGCCATTTATTTAGCTTTTTTTTTAAGTTTATTAAGTTGGACTATCAGTGTTCCAAGATCTAGGGACGCGCCCTCTCGCTAGTCGTCGAGCAGCTCTGAAACTACCTCAAGATTCAAAAGATGTCTCTTTCGCTCTCAGGTGGTCGAGAGGTTGCGTCGTCGAAATAGCAGCTGGTTCGAAAGAACGTTCCAGGATTGTTCTCGCTGGTAAATTACGGAAAGTAAAAAAACTGCCGGCGTAATATTCCATGACCCACTACTCAATACAGCGTCGGCAGATAGAGTGGAAGGAATACAGTGCCACCGGCTCATTTGTCCAGTGACAAATGCAGATTCATCTTGCGTTGGTTTTTGCCCTGGTACTTGGAGCATCATAACTTGATGCTTCATAAATTTTGAAAATCGTGGCGCAAAACGAAGTTGACTACCACTAATGCTCATGGCATGACTTCGTTCATTATTTTACGCGATTGCTGGTTCTAACGCAAACCTGGCCATGTAACTCGACAATGCGAGCTTCTGAATGCTGCGTTTAGCTGCTGGATCACTGCTTGAAAGATTGTGGACAAGTGCTTCCATGCTCTGTTTGAGAGCTTCGTCTTTTGCTTCTTCGGTGACTTCGGCAAGGTACACAACTCCACTATGTCGCAACCGATTTCGCGGTCGTCGAGTATCCAGCTCACAGATGAGCAACAGACAATACGTTTGGTCCCAGCATAAATTGCAGAGGAGGTCGGATACGGCGATGCCGAAGTTTGCAGTGGCGGAGTTTGTAGCAGCAGCTAAAAGGAGTGACAACGTTGCTGAGAGTTTTTCTGGTGTTGCAGCTACGCGTGTAGGATCTGAAGCTGATAAGTTGGTGAGAATTTCAGCTGCAAGTTCTTGCCAATACGAAGCAACCTGAAGATTATGAAAGCGAATTAGCTCAACCATTCTTTATGTGTATAAACACTTTACACAAACCTCAGAGGAGAAGAGGATCTCCCACATTCGTTGCACGAAGTTGGTTGGTAATGCATTGTAACTCTCCTCTGAACCACAGAGATTCCTCAAACTTTCGAGAACAAATGGCACATTGCTCTCGAGATGCTTCGGCAACGAGCTCAGCATCCCAAAAAGTGGTTCAAGCGTTCCGAGCTCGTGCATCTCCGCTGCGATTTCTGACTCGATGCTTGCGTGGCAAATCGCTACCACTGCAAGCAAACCTCAAATCAGAAAGTGACCAACATCGCAGATGAAAGTGAACTTGTTTACGTGTAAACTGGAGGGAGTCGTGCACTTCGAACTCCTCCCACCTACAAAACGCAATCGATGTCAGAGAAATGGTCAACAAATTGCTGAATGATTGCAAACGGACGTGGATCCAAACACTTGGGAAGAGCTCCAGGCATAATTCAACGTCGCTTGCTCTTCCACGATTCGAGCCAAATGGTCCACTAAAGACAAACGATGGAACTCAATTTTCAACTTTAAACTTCGAAAGTGTACGAAACTCACGAACCGATTGCAGTGACGCCGTCCGCCTTGCGAAATTCGTCTCGGTCTTCTGCGTCTGCAAGTCTCATGGCCAGTTCTGCGAGTGCATTTCGCATCGACTCGCTGTCTTTGCCCTGTCGGAAACATTCCAATGGTGTTGCGATGGGACCATCGGATCGACGAGTCTTTCGTTGCGCAGAACTCATGGGCATTATCAAAACTTAACTACAATTCACTGAAACAGTCCATACACTCCCTATCAATAGCAGGTAGCTAGCTGAAGACGAAGTGTTGAATACTCACCACGGCCATGTCCATTGTACCCAGGAAGTTGCAGGAATTTCTGATGTACCACAACGTTACTTCCATGTGATAACTACGCCACCTGGCTCGAGGTGGGTCAACTGCGTGAATGATATTCCATCCACGTTTTAGTAGTTCGAGTTTGATAATTTCCTAATTTCCACGCTCTGGCAAGAAAACATTTCTCTCAAGACCCCTATTTTCCACTTCGATGCCTTGTCCTGCTGTCATGGATTCCATTCAAGTGCCCGAGTCAATGCGATGCAAATACTCAAGCAAACCGTGCGGATTGATCAGATCATTTAAGAGAAACGGTGAGCGCCATCGCTTTTGCGCCTACCATCGCACGAAGGCCAACATGAACCAGCGAAAAGTCGACCAGAAGCGGCAAATGGCTCAGAATCAGGCTCAAGCTCGTGCAAGTCCAAGATCATCTCAAGACCCACCCGAACTTTTGGAGAGCAAGTGGTACGAGGATTTGGACCCTGAAGATTTGGACTACCTTGATCAGTTGTTGTCCACAGGAGAATCTAATGAGATGCTCACTAAGTAATTGTGCGATGTGGCATCATAAAAACAACTGTGCCAACTACGCCTCATACATTTTGTCGACACCGCGAGTGTGGAATTTTGTTTTTAGCTTCTTCATTGTCCACACGAAACAAGGTGCTATCTCAGTAAATGGTGCTATCTCAGTAAATCGCAAGCCTCAATTTGGAGCAACTTCTCTGTTTAATTCGCCGAACAGGTTGTCGAAATGAAACACGACTACTGTGGTAAACCAGAATACGCACCCTATCCAGCGGAAACATGTCATACTACTACTGGGGTCGTATATACTATAGTGACTGGCTTGATCAACAGTACGGCAACTTCAAACCTGAATTGTTAGAATGCATCACAATGGATCGAAAGTTTTTAGGCAACAACAACGAAAGCGCTCCTGGACGATCGCCAAAAAAGTGGAATCAAGAAGTTGAAAGTGTCAGTGGCAAACGTTCGTGTTGATTCGTTTTCAGTCTGCCAACTTTTCAGACGAAGGAAAAGCCGGATATGACAACGGAGTAACAAGTAGGAATTCACCTCATGTTGAGTAGTGAGTACTGTAGCTATTATAAATGCTGTGCATTCATGAGAGTTAGAGAATACAAAGCTCGGAGAAGCGAGGTCGGACGTTCAGTTGATGACGGCGTACTCTATGCAGATCTCGCAATGAAATTCTTAAAGGTTTAGTTTTGAGAGGTAGACTAGTGGAAACTTCCAAAAGAGTAGAAGTGTTGCATGTATGCACGGATCGAAAGCAGGATGTGCTTCACTCTCAAACACCAAGTTGCGTTTGGTTACTACAAGTAGCACGCGATTCGAAACACTTGGCAATACGTATAGTTTCTTAGACTTTGCAGCTTCAACAAGCCGTCTACATGTATGATAACTAGGAAATTGGCACGAGCCCAACCAGAGCCATCATTTCTCAATTGGCGTCCTCGGTTCAAGTCAAAGTCCGCCATCGTCTGTCCAAGATCCAAGTATGCGCTTCAGCTTCATCGCCCTCGTTGTGGCAGTCACGCTTTTCGCAAGTTGCGATGCCTCGGCTGTCGACCAGACCAAGCTCTCGAAAGCGACAGTACCCAATGCTGCAAACCTCGGTCTTGAGCAACGTTTCTTGAGGTCCCACAAAACTGTGGACGACAGTGAAGACCTTGATGTTTCAGCCCACGAAGAAGAAAGAGCAGGGGCTGCAGGTCCTGCTTCTGCCAAACTAATTGGTAGGTGGGTGGTCAACATGAAACCAGAAAGCGTCAAGAAATTATTGGCCGCCAAGGCCGCTGGAAACCCCGCCGCCAAAGCACTGTACATAGATTTTCTTGCTGCGTGGCTCAAGCTGCATCCAGGTGGCATCTGAGCAGGGTGCAAACCGTGTTTTTTAACGAACACAAGACCTCCCATTTACATACTTTTGATGCAGGGCATGCATGGAACCAGTCTTTGCGATTTAGATAACCCACGCTTACCCGCTCGTGTATCTCTATCCGCTACAAGTCCTTATGGCTTTACTCGATCTTATGTCTCCTGCTGAACGCCATTTCTGCTTCATATTGTACAAATGTATGTACATTTACACCCTTCTCGAAAGCTCTTCGTGAATCTAATCGCAAAATATACTACAAGATCAACCGACGCGGCTTTAGACCACAACCTACCGTCTTTTGCAGCCCTTGTCGTACGTTTACTAATAGTTC
This sequence comes from Phytophthora sansomeana, assembly GCA_032158285.1. Lineage (NCBI taxonomy): Eukaryota > Oomycota > Peronosporomycetes > Peronosporales > Peronosporaceae > Phytophthora > Phytophthora sansomeana. The sequence continues at coordinate 458,613 of JAPDHH010000095.1, read as the reverse complement.
CTCGATCTCGGTGAACTATTCGTCTTAAATTCTTCAAGGTAAGACACCACAAAACCGCCTTTGGGTTCATCCTCCACTTTGAAAATCAGTATCCAGGGAAGTGGAAACGAAAGCACTTCGTAGTAATGACGCCATTGAACGGATTCTTCAGGATCTCTCGTGACGCAGCTTATTCAGCGGATAGTCAACGGCCACAATGAGCTCACCCATTCTTTTCGTCAAGGTACCAATATCTTGTGATCACCAAAAACCTCAACTCAACACGATGGATCTGATGGTCTTTGATGACAAGTAGCACAAATTAATTCGATCCTTCCCAGTCAAGAACAAGCTCACAACGCGTTCAGGTTTTGCGTATTTGTACTGAAACACGACCATGGACCCTTCATTGAACCAAATTTCGACTTCCGACAAACTCGACTTCAGTGTCGGATGCTACCAGGACTTTGCAGAATTGAACGCTGAATTTCGCACCTCTCTCCTACAAGAAGAAAGTCGCTGTCGATATCCAAGTAAACGATGCGAACTTCCTCGAGCTATCAAACGCAATGGAGAAATGCATCGCTTTTGCGAAATCCACCGAGACCGAGCCAACTTTAATCAGCGAAGGCTTGAAGCGCGACGGAAATTGGAGATACAGGAGGTGGAACAAACTTCGAGAACAAGTAGATCGTCGTCTCCAATTGTAGATGATAACCATACAAAAATGACTCCGATACAAGATGATAAGCCGTGGACAGAGTCTTCGCCACCGCTACACTCCGTCCTGGCAGCAGAAGAGCTCAACTTCTTGAGCGAACTTTTGTCACAGAATAGTTTGGAGGATCTTCACACCGACGGAGCGGATGGGGAGGATGAAGCATCGACGAAATCGTCTCCACTCAACTACAGATTTCCTTGCTGAGAAGACTTGTAGTGTAGACATTGCTGCATTGTTGAATACACTACATTTTCCTTTTATTTTGTCAACTGCTCGTGCTGCAAAAACCTATTGTCTACTTTAGTGGTGCGTGTGGTTGATTGTCGGTGACCACTTTACTATCTGCGGAGCCAGACGCAGGGTTCAGAGTAATGTGGTTGTCCTGAAAGGATCGCGTTTGTAGAATTGTGGATCGTCAAACTTGCTGAACAACGGATAGGCTCAAGCCACGTCGTGACCAGCATGCTACTGAAATTTTAGTCTGTACCAGCGAGAAAGACTCGCGCGGCACGTGCCACGTTACCACACTCGGTATTAACGCACAGCTTGTGTGTGAGCAACAATTTGTCGTTTGTGAGGATTTTCAAGTGATAGCACTATCATACCTGATTCAAACAGCAAAACCATTCGATAGAGCGTATCGATTAACTGGTTGGAGGTGTTGGTAGCGCAACCTCTACGTGCGTCGAAAGACTACGAATGCTCAAGCTAACTGACAACCTCGACCCTTTACGCATGTAGTGCCACAAATTCATGCCGTTAATGGTTCAGATGGTACTCCATTTCCATCATGACGGTTGTATCAACGCACTTGCGCTCCAACAAAATGGTGGTAACTGCGTGTTCATGGTCAGAGGTGCTCGTAAAATACAGAGGAGGAACATGCCGCAAGTCCAGCACTGTCCACCCATTACTACCGATGTTGTTGTATTTCTTTGTGCTATCTGCAATTGTAGGGTTGGCAAGTAACATTTTCAACGCAGAGCTGCACCGCAACGCCGACCACCAGTAACCTGCACCGCCAACACGAAGCAGGTTCTTCATTTGCGAATTGTCCGTCAACTCGTCATTCAAGAATGAGCTCCACTCAACACCTGCCAGCGTTTGAAACCTCGAACGTGTTCCAGTTCTCCGAACAATTGGAACCCCAGAGCATCAATAATGATCAACGCTGCTGCTACCCAAGCAAACGATGCCAGAACCCTCGGGTGATGAAGCGCAACGGCGAACTTCATCGACTGTGCGAGTACCACCGCACCAAAGCAAATGTGAACCAGCGCAGACTTGAACAACGTCGCCGAATGCGAAATTGTGATGCTGCCTCAGCTGGACGTTTGTCCAACCAAGACGAAGAAGATTTGAGCTCCCATCGACTTTCACTGCCAGACTTGTCGAACACGGAGACCTCCGACTTGGAGTTGGATGTTCTTGATGAGTTTCTGTCGCAGGCTGACATTGTGCTGTCTCCGGTCAACGCAGAGTCGAATACCTACACACACGACGTTTTCGACAGCAGTACCGATATGCGGATGTCCATTTGAAAAACGAGACGAGGACATTAACCAGATCGTATCGTAGTTTGCACACATGAATGAAATGACGTTATCCTTTTAGCTAACAGTAACTAAAGTGCTTCATTTGCTAGAACTCAGCAGAAATCCCTTCGAGTTTTAAGGATGGTGCTCGGTATCAGCATTTTCCGTTGGAGGACTCGCAGTATTTAGTAGTTCTTGGAGAATGAAAATGTCGTCCGGTTCCAGGACTGTTTCTTGGAATGGAGTGTCGATCAGTAGCTGAGGTGACGGAAGTGGAGATGGCAGTCCATTTACCACATCAAGTGGCAGTGAAATAGCCTGAGGAGCTAATACTTCCTGCTGATATTTCCGCTTGTGCTCAAGTCGACGTTGGTTAAAGTTCGCTTTGTTGCGATGGAAGTCACAGAAATTGTGCAGTTTTCCATTCCGCTTCACGCCGCGAGGATTCGTACATGGTTTGCTCGGGTACAAACACTTTGATCCTTCTTCATGTTTTTAGAGTTCGATTGGCGTCTTGGTCCATCGCAATTGTCGAGTATTTGCTGTCGGCAGTAGCTGCAGTTGGCGATGTGAGTGTGAGTTGGCCAAATGGCAAATGTGTCATCGCTGGCGCACGAAAAATAATGCCTTATGCTCGTCCAGGTTCAATTAATTAGCAAGAACTTTGCGATTCTCTACGGAGCAGATGACGCACAGCTAATTCTTGACGATAAAGAACACTACAATTGTCCGCTAGAAATGAGGAACCAGCGGCTCAACAACATAGAGATGTCATCACAACTGAACTTTCAGCGTAGGGTCTTGCTTTTGAGCGTTTGTACCACAAGAAAATAGTCAGAAGATGCTGCTCTCGCTGTCCTCAATACTGGAACCATTTGCACGACACTAACTTGCTCATCAATGCATTGGTCGAGCTGAGACCGTGCAGTTTTCTTGTGTAGTTGAAGTATATTACTTCGGCACCACTCAAAGCCTCACACTTGGTTGATTCTACCCATTTCTCTTAATCAAACTTCATTGTATTACTATCCATTAATTTCATGCTCGAGTACTTCCGTTAAAGCTAACCCAGCGCCCAGCTTCCAGGTTATAACATTAGTTGTTCACCTCTCTCTCTGATTCAATGATTGCCCGTCCGAGATGTTTGCCGCGGCCACTTGTTCTATCAGACGGATATCTTCTTCATCAAGCTCGAATTCTTCTTCTGTTGATTTTCCCGATGGCACGCTGCTTGCACCAGACTTTCGTATTTGCTCTAGACGCTCCCTGCGTTTGAATTCGAGTTGGCGCTGATTGTAGTTGGCTTTGTCACGATGGAGCTGGCAAAACTTGTGCAGTTGACCATTAGACTTCATGACTCGAGGGTTATCACAACGTTTACTAGGGTACAGGCATATCGTGCCTTCTTCGTCATGTGGTGTCGTCTTCGCGCTTTCGTGCTGCATGGTGGCACCGAGAGGAATCGAGTTGAACTTGCTCGGAGGAGCTCCAAATCAAAAATGGCGTCCCGCAGCATGACGTTAACTCAACTGAGCACGGTCTTTCTGAGGCAAGAAGGTAGGAAGCACACTGCTGGCAATTGTGATATAGGCACAGTGCTGATTGAAGCAGCAATTGCTAACCTGGGGGCTTTCTCTGCATCAGAACTCGTATGTACCCTCCTTTGACAATCTTGGGAGGCAAAAGTGCATGTGTCGCTATTGAGAGATCGTGAAGTGCTGATGTAAGCACTTTAAAAGTAATAGCTCGAGAAATGATGTACTTCGAAGTACTAAAGTTCTTGGTATTTGTCGACCATTCTCTTCCCTGTTGTGGGGTCTCGTACAGTAGGGAATTTACCAAACAATTAATCAAGAAAGCTAGGCACCACTTCCGTCGTTCAAACGGCTCCGTTTCGTTCAACTTGATTCCTGAGGTGCAAATGAGCTGTCGTTTGCCACTTCACGGCGTTATAAGCTAGATCGCGATGGGATTGCGTACGTTGTGTCAGGCATGTTGCATTTAACAGACTGGACAAACTGTAGCGAAGGCCAGCGGTACTCGAGGGTTATCGACTAACGCATTGGACGTACAATGGCCAGTGTGCTAGACAAATCTGGCTGGCCTTAACAGAAAGCCGATCGTTTTGGGCGTTACCACGCTTTCCGTTTTCAAACAATCACGAAAGTAACCTCATTCCGCCCCGAGGGTCTCAGTATCGTGGATTTGAATGCCATGTTTGAGCCGGATGAGATGTGATTGCCATTTGTATAGGCGTTAGGAATCTCAGGCGTTCAGTACATGGAGGCAAACAGCAAAAAAAGCGACAAAGGGAGTTTGTTGACGATTTGTATCTAATTTGTAAACATCGAAGACTTTGCTTTTGGTGTCAAGAGGCCTCTGTGCTCCTCTGTACTGCACTAGCATAAATCTGGCGACTAGACAAACTCTTTTTGGCGGTTCATTTGAAATGTAGGCGGGGGTGCTCGATCCAAGACTTTAATAAAAGAGAAGCTTTACATTTTTATTTTTCAACTTCTTCAAAACCCAGGTTCTTATGACACAAGCAGCAGCAGGAACCGAAAACATACAAAGGTAGATAGCTGCTGTGATTTAATGGATTTTCACTCAACTGGAACCGGCATCACATCTTGTGAGAGCTGATCATAAACTCCTGGGTGACATCTATGCAGTACAGTTTTGCAAAATTGTCCATTAATCAATGAAAACTGTGAGGATCCATCTCGGAAGCTGCGGGGATGCTGCTTGGGAAGAGATGATGGTCACTTGCACTGCAGTGGTTGCGTTGGAGACCTGTGTAGCGTGTTTTACTGAACGTTGTCAATTCGCCAGAAGTGGAGTGCACCCAGTTTGGTTGGTCGACCAACTGATGACTGCTACTTTGATGGCTACACAATGATGACTCAAGATTCCTACGGGAATATAGGTTCAGTGGATGTTTTGATGCCAAAGGCTTTCCTCCGGAGTTCTCGTTCACAGCAGCTCAATATATAATTCACTTTGCATTTTGCTATCCAACACTCAAGTGCTTATCCTCCTCCTTCCAGTCTTCGCAACGCTTGACGCACGAAGTGCACAAGAGCTACGACCAACTCGCTCTTAGGTTATGAGCCCAACTACTTCGAGACTGAGCAAGGATGAGCAACACCGGCGGTGGAACGGCAGCCGCGACGGCGACAACAACGGCGCCACAGTTTGGCAGCAACAAGCCTCCCAAGTACGATGAGGAAGGCGGCTTCGATCTCAACAAGGCGATGCTTCAATCGTTCTTGACGCAACGGGGCGCGTGGGGCATCTTGGACGGCACGGACATCTTGGGAGCAACTCCCACACCCGCGGAGACACAACGGTTCGAAGAGAAGAACGCTCTCGCGAGAGATGCGCTGCTCCGTGGAGTTCTCGTCAAGGATGCAGCAAAGATTTGTACGCTCGCGAATGCACGCGATATGTGGGTGGCCTTTGAGGAAGAGAAGACCAGACGTGCGTTTTCTAATGCTCTGTACTTACGCAAGAAGCTGTACGCGTACAATTTCAAGAAGGACATGGATATGGACAAGTATCTCGACGACATGGAGTCGATGCGGCGCCAACTACGCAATATGAACGACTCAATATCGGATGATGAGATGGCGAAGCTGGTTCTTCAAGGCGTTGCCTTTGAGTACCGTGGTGTCGTCAGAATGTTCGACAAGGATGTGCGTGGAGGTAACACACCGTTGCTGTCGGAGGTGTTGAACACGCTGCGTAGTGAAGCCGAGATCGATAAGCAACGGAGTGGCAGCGACAAGAAGGCTTCCAGGCCGTCAGACAGCGCAAAGATTCTTCCAGTCAGGCCTCAACAGTTTTCAGGTGCGAAGGGAAAGCGACCTTGGAAGCAGACCAACAACAAGAAAAAGAAGCAGTTCAAAGGTAAGAACGGTGCCGCCGAAGAAGAGACACGGACATGTTTCTTCTGCCACCAGCCTGGACATCTGAAGCGAGATTGCCACGATTTTTTTTTCTGGAGAAACAGCGCCAGAAGAATGCCCAACAATCTGATCCTCCTGCTACAACTGGAAAGAAGAGAATGTCATTGGTTCGCTGGAGTGGAGCTGGCGGCGGACGGCCATCTTCAATTGGTATGGTGATGGAGAAAGGTGCCTGTCGTGGCAATGATGGGGAGCAAGAATCATTTGCGACAGCTGCACATAGCTACAGTACTGGATTTGATGAGTGGATGGTCGATAGTGGCGCTGGTGTTCATGTGTGCAACGACTGGTCGGCATTCTCGAGTTTGCAGGAAGACTCACTGACTTTCGTGGGTTGGCAAGGTGAATCGACCAAGAGTGAAGCATTTGGGCAGGTGAACATTTGTGCGGTTGATGCGGTGTCTGGTAGTGATGTCACCATGGAGCTAGACGATGTGCGCTACACAAGCAGTGGTCCCACCAACTTGTTGAGTCTTGAGCGTTTGGAGCAGTGTGGCTGGGTTCCGTCTTACTCGGATGCAGAGAACCCAGCACAGCGCGTGATGTATCTGGATCGTGAAGGTGTGCGGCTCGATATGGCGAAGCGCGATGGGCATTACTGGCTTCGAACGAAGTCTAGTGCGGTTGACAGTGTGGGCATGTGTATGGTGACCACGACGAAAAGGCAGTCGCCTCTCATGCGCTGGCACATGCGATTTGGCCATTTGAACACCCAAGCCATGAAGCAGATGGTGCTGAAAGGCACAGTGGATGGCATGAAGTCGCTGAAGCTGAAGGACTTCGACGAGCCTTTAGACTGCATCGTGTGCACGACGGCTAAGCAGAAGCGCAGATCGTACAAACGACATGACAAGCGGAGCAAGGTGTGTTTCGAGCGGATGATGTCCGATGTGTGTTCGATCGGTATAGAAACCATTGGTGGTAACGTATACTTCCAACTCATTCAAGATGAAGCCTCCAGGTACAAGTGGTGTTACTTGCTGCGTCACAAGGATGAATCGACACAGAACGTGAAGGACCTGATTTTGGAGCTGGAGAAGGAACACAACATCAAGTTGTTTTCGTGTGACGGAGGCGGTGAGTTTGTGAACAGGGAGATGAAGACTTTTCTAGCGGGTCACGGGATTAAACTGCTGAAGACAAATGGGTATACATCCGAGGAGAATAGTCTGGTTGAGAAGCTCAATGGATATCTGGTGAACAAAGTCCGCGCGATTCGCGAAGGAACAGGTCTGCCCGAATCGCTCTGGGGCGAGATTTTGATGTATGTTGTCGAAGTGGACAACATGAGTCCTACCAAAGCTCTCTCAGGGATTACTCCGTACGAGCGGTTGACAGGTTCCAAGCCAGACGTTGGAAATCTTCATGTGTGCGGTTGTGTGGCGTTTGTACACGTTCCCAAGAAGAAGCGGGCTTCAAAACTGAGTCCCAAGGCTGTGCCGACACTGTTCCTCGGATATGCACAGACTTCACTTGGCTATCGTCTCCTTGATTTACGCACAGGTGACATCATCGAGAGACGAGATGTTTCGTTTCGCGAAGACATCACAGTTGACAGTACGTACTTGGAGATTTTACTCGCACGACGCCATCGCCGGGAGCTGGCAGAATTGCCTGAACACGTTCCCTATGTTCGTTTGCCCGTGAACGCAGTACTCGACACGGTACATGTACAAAGCACGCTTTCCGACAACGAGACAGGTGAAAACGTGCTTCCAGCTGATGATCGTGGTGCTACCATAGCACGGAAGCGGCGTCGAGCAGAACTAAGTGGCAACAGCAGCGATTCTTCAGAGGATGATGTTGATTTTAGTGGGAGTATACCTGTGGACGTGAACAACCATGTTGGTGACAGTGGGAGTTCCACAGCAAGTGATTCAGCAAGTATTTCTGGAGGAAATTCTGGTGGCTCAATTGGTGGTTTTGCTGGCGGATCGTCCAGTAATTCAACTAGTACCTCAGCGAGCAGTTTTACTGCCAGCCCTGCCTCAACTAGCAGTTTTACTGCTAGTCCTAGCAACAGCAGCAACACCTCGTCGAGCTACTCGCCACCAGCAGGCGCATGTTCTGCGACTGCAGCTCCACAACAACCACGTCGTCAACGCGGGCTCGGAGGCCCAATTCCCGTTATGACCCGTCGACATGGGTAATGGCATGCACTTTAATGCAGTGCATGCTCATAGGTGTTGTAAATGAGTTGCTGAACCCTACCACAGTTCGCCAAGCTTTAGCATCAGACCATGCAACAGAATGGAAGGCGGCCATGGACGTGGAGTACAGCAGTTTGATGAAGAACCTCACTTGGGAACTTGTACCTCGCCCAACGTCCATCAGGAAGAAGAAAATCAACATCCTCACGTCAGTTTGGGTACTTGTCGTGAAACGAGATGAAAAAGGTGTGATACAGAGGTTCAAGGCTCGACTTGCCACTCGTGGATTTCTCCAGAAGTATGGAATTGATTATTTGACTACGTACTCGCCGGTAGTTCGGATCGAATCGGTACGGCTTGTGATGATACTTGCGCTGATACAAGGACTCGACTGCCAGCATGTTGACTTCGTTACTGCGTTTTTGAACGGTGAGCTGGTCGATGTCGATATTTTCATGGAGCAGCCTCAAGGTTATCACGATGGGACTGATCGCGTGTGTCATCTACTCAAAGGTCTCTATGGTTTGAAGCAAGCCTCCAAGATTTGGAACGACACGCTGCATGCATATTTAGTGGAGCTTCAGTTTGTGCAGTGCACGTTTGATGCAGGAGTGTACTATCGGACAGGTGCACACGGCATGGTTTACCTGACAGTGTACGTCGATGACATCATAATTGCAGCTAAACCAGCGGATATCCAAGTTGTAATTCGCCAACTGGAGGATCGATTTGAAATTAAAGATTTGGGCCGTGTGAAGCACCTTCTTGGGATGGAGGTCAATTTCCAGCCTGGTGTCATTTTGTGTCTCTCACAGACAGCGTACGTGGAACGTTTGGCGGCACGGTTTCAAATGGAAAATACGCGAACAGTACGCTCTCCACAGATGCACAACGAGCGCTTGCCTCCAATTGAAAGGGACAAGTCGAAAATCAACTCTGATTCTCTGCCGTACAGAGAAATCGTCGGGTCATTGCAGTATGTTGTGGCATGTACGAGGCCAGACATGGCGAGTGTGGTTCGGTGTCTCGGCAAGTACAACGGAGCCTTTACTCGCGAGAATTTCGCAATGGCGCAACGGGCAGTTCGCTACCTCATCGGCACAAAGAATTTTGGATTAGTGTATCGACCCACGGACAAGTTGCCGCTGCTCACAGCATTTGCTGATGCTGACCACGCCATGTGTGCGGAGACTAGTCGCTCCAACACAGGATTTGTACTGCAGCTTAATGGATGTGCATGGATGTGGAAGACTAAACAGCAAGGGCGCATTACGACGAACACTTGCGCCTCTGAACTCGTTGCGGCAGCCGATTGTGTCGACAGCTTAATTTGGGCACGACAACTTTTGAAGGAGCTCTCAGTCGAAATCGATGTATCGACTGTGCACTGTGACAACCAGAGTGCCCTTCATGTGATTGCAAACAGAGGAAACAGCAAGAAGGTGCAGCGGTACGCAAAAGAGGCTCGGATGATAGCAGAATTTGTCGAAGAGGGCGCACTTCGGATGAAGTATGTGGCGACAACGGAGAACATCGCGGACATATTTACGAAAGCGCTGGGCCCACAACGTTTTGAGTATCTCTGTGATAAACTCAACTTGGAGGACGTCGTGTCTGCATGGAGTGCTCAATAGCTGATTGATTGAGATTTGCGGTCGAGACAGCAGGTGGATCCTGTGGTACTGTCTCATTTTTGTGTTCGTCACGATGACGATCATGTGAGCCAGTGAACATGAACTTTGGGAAGTTGCTGTGGTGATTACTAGGAGATGAACACCTTCAGTGGTAAGCATGGTATCACATTTGCTATCGAGACTGGTTTGTCCCGTTTGGCTTGGGTAGTGTGAGCTGTGGGTGGTCTCTGGAACGTTTTCACGGCAACATGGCAATGAGAAGATCAGGTGTGTTCAAGTTGGCTGGAGTGTGTAGATACTGAGGCATCTATTGCTGGTAAGGTATATTACGGATACAGACCTTGTATGGTTTGTGGTTTGTTGCTGGTTTGGCAACAACGTACACGATTGTGTACACATTGCAGTGCGACGTGAAGTGGGAGTGTTAGGATCCATCTCGGAAGCTGCGGGGATGCTGCTTGGGAAGAGATGATGGTCACTTGCACTGCAGTGGTTGCGTTGGAGACCTGTGTAGCGTGTTTTACTGAACGTTGTCAATTCGCCAGAAGTGGAGTGCACCCAGTTTGGTTGGTCGACCAACTGATGACTGCTACTTTGATGGCTACACAATGATGACTCAAGGTTCCTACGGGAATATAGGTTCAGTGGATGTTTTGATGCCAAAGGCTTTCCTCCGGAGTTCTCGTTCACAGCAGCTCAATATATAATTCACTTTGCATTTTGCTATCCAACACTCAAGTGCTTATCCTCCTCCTTCCAGTCTTCGCAACGCTTGACGCACGAAGTGCATAAGAGCTACGACCAACTCGCTCTTAAAAACAAACATCGAACTCTTTATTCAACGTCAAGCCAGCCTTGTTCTGGTATGGTATGGAATGATTCACACATCAAACAATTTTCTTGGGTTATTCACACAACGAAACACAGCACGGTGGTTGCCTCACTGGTTCTGGGGTGAGATGTTTGCAGCAGCCACTTCTTCAATAAGTCGGATATGTTCTTCATCAAGTTCGAACTCTTCGTCGCTACTGTCCACGCGTTCGTTAATATTTGGTTTAGGTAGCAAAGGTGGACCACGGACCTGGAGTGGCGCAGTTTGAGTCGCACCGGATTCCCTGTGCTCTTGTTGGTTTTGACGCTTAAACTCCAGACGACGTTGGTTCAAGTTGGCTTTGTCCCGGTGGAATTGACAGAATTTGTGCAGTTGGCCATTGGACTTCGCGACTCGAGGGTTGTTGCAAGACTTGCTGGGGTAGAGACAATTTGTTCCTTCCTTGGAGTGTGGCACTGAGTTCACGACAGCGGCGATTTCTTCTTGCTGCATCGTTTCCTTTAAGATGAATGTACTCCGTTGAGCGTTTCTAGCTAAGCTCATAGAGACAGGCAATTTGAGAATCGAGTCGTTGTGAGTGAGGGTGGGGTCAGTCACATGCCTGGTGAAGCACGCCTTTCAGCTAAGCCCTATGGAAGTTGGAGTTGATCCAAATCGGCTTTCAACTAGGGATATGCGTCAAATTCTATCTAACCATCATCGAAAAGCATAGTGTACAACGAATGCAGCACAATGTTCCCACGTTGAAAGCCCTGAGAAAGCACATACAAAAGGTCTAATCCATACGCAAATGTTTTTGATACGGCATCGCTTTAGAAACATTGTTTCTTCATGGTAAAGTAAGTTGAGGATTGAGTCATGTTGGAGTTTACTACAAGCAGCAGTCTTGGTCTCAGCGTAGTTTCGTCTCCTCTGTTCAGTACCTCAGCGAACTTTCCATCGACTCTACTTCCTGTATCCTCTTGCTTGTTTTCCGTGACTCAAGGTCGACCAAACGTAGAGGGCGATAGTGTCGTAGTGGCAGCGATCACAGAGCTGCATCCATCGCACTTCAAGCCATTTCTATCTGGCAATTGCTTCTGCAAGTGGAAAAACTGCAGTGAGAATCAGTTGGGCTCGAAGTTCACCAGGGGCAACTGTAGCGATGGCAAAACTGATTTTGTTCAATTGTGACCAGTACATTACCACTGGGTAGGGATGAGAACAATCAAGTCCTCTGGCCACGAACGACTTTCGACCGGAAACGTCTGGCAACCAACCTAAATCCAAGCAAAAGAGAGACCCCTTCGTTGGTTGATGCTGAAGTTGGAAGCGTAAACGTTCACAAAGTACCCTTAATTCATTGGTCGTAGGCTTGGGCCGCCTGTATCAAAGCAGCAACTTGACGTTGCTGTCGCATCCCACTTCAACTTCAGATGTAGCTATCTGATGGGAACCACCCGTTTTTTAGTTTGGTCTGTTCCGCCGTTGTAACGCTCAATCTCATCGTGGCGGGCGGTTGCATGCTCAAAAGTACCTCGTACCTCGCCGCCGGGAGGAATTTCCATAAATCAGTGAAAAGCACTGAGATTTGTCCAAAGGATTGTGATTAGTGCTGTTTTAGTCTAGACCTCAGTGAACAATGTTAACCAGTATTTTGCGAACCGAGGGCCCCGCCCAATTCAATTAAGCCGGCCGCGCCTAGTTATCTTCTGCAAACAACAGTTTTCGAAGTGCATGCCAACAAAATGTTGCGCTTACGTTCAGTTTCTTTTTTAAGAGTTGGCGGCAAATGTAGCACTGCTACAGTAGCAGCGTATATACAACCACAAACTAAAGCAAATTGTTACATATTAGCGCTTGCATACACAACAGAATCTGTGAGATGTCTGTAACCCTATATCTGCGCAAATTGTGCGCTACGATTTACAAGTAGTTTCAGAGCGCACGGCATCGCAGTAAGAAAGACAATTCGTGGCGTGTATTCTAGGTTTGATGAAGTGTGAGTTGTATTGTAACTCGTGAGGGCAACGCGCGCATCAGGATTCCCATCGTGTACGCCAACGACTTTGTCTTATCTTGCATTTAGGTTGCCTGCATGTCGCCTGGCATGGGTGGCGGTATTTCAGGGGTATTTCAACGCTGGACTTAAACGTTCAACCTAGATCCTGGATATGGTATTCTCACGTTTGAGGAACGATGTTGATGGCTACAGTATTCCTTGATCCACTGTAAAGTTTCACACTAAACTGCACATGTAGTATACTTGGCAAAGCACTGACTCAGTGATTTCAATTATCCCAATCCCCTAGACAAATCTCAGTGCTTTTCACTGATTTATGGAAATTCCTCCGCCGCCGGCATCTTTCCGCCTTGCTGGGATGCCAGCATCGCCAGTTCCACAAGAACGTGCTGTCCGCCAGTAGTTTTCCACTGCTCGGTCTCTCCACCAAGCCTTTCCTGCCTGACTACACCTCCACAACCGAATGCGCAAACAGCCCATTTACCACCAAGTATTCAATATGACAGGTCTACATCAAATCACAACTCAAAACACACTTGAAACTATCTACACATGAATTCCGCTACTAACCGCATCTATCGAGTTTCATCTCGTAACAGGCCGTGCTATATCCGGCTGCAGAGTCCTCCAACACCGGAACTCTTCCCCCCTCTGTCATTCCGCATTCGCCGCGCCATTCCGCACTCACTTCACAATGGACGGCCCCATCAAGTGGACCCCGCTGCGCTTCCTGGCGTATGGCGTGGGCCACGTCCTCAACGACATGTGCGCGTCCACGTGGTTCTCCTACCTCCTGGTCTTCCTCCGCCACGCCGTGCAGATGTCGCCCGTGGACTCGGCCGTCGTCATGTTCTGCGGCCAGATCGCCGACGGGATTGCCACGCCATTGGTCGGGGTCTTCTCCGACAAGAGTTCAGGGTTACCGCTGCTGGGGCTAGGGCGTCGCAAGATGTGGCTCGCTATTGGCTCGTTGCTAGTCACTTTGTGCTTCTTCTTCGTGTTTGGGGCTTGCGCTCCGCACTGGTTCTCGGCCGCCCCCAGTCGGATGGTACTCTTGGTGTACTACAGTGCGGCCGCCAGTATCTTTAACGTGGGGTGGGCCACCGTCCAGGTCTCCCATATGGCTATGGTCCCCGAACTCTCCGACGACGACAACATCCGCTGCGTTTTAAACAGCACTCGCTACGCCTTCACGATCTTATCCAACGTGTTGGTGTTTTGTGTCTTTTTGGTGCTTTTACGGGTCGTAACCCCGTTGGGCGTCCCGGATGCCGAGAAGTTCACGCTCTTGGCGTACACTTCGCTGGTCGTGGGGGGCATTTGCACCGTGGTTTTCCTCAGTGGTACTCCCGAGAAAGTGACGATTAAAAAGGAGACGAAAGATGCCAGTCAAGTGTTAGCGCAAAGTCCCGTGATGGCCGATTTAGCAGAACGAGGGCCGGGTGCACTCCCGTTTGATGGAGAAATGGACGTCCCGGCAGTGGAAGTCGTGGGGGCGTCCTCGGAGCACATGACGTGGAGCTCGTGGTTCAAAATTGGCATGTTCTACGAAGTGGGACTCGTGTACATGTGTACACGGTTGGTGGTGAACGTCACGCAGGTTTTCATCTCGTTCTACCTCATTGTGACGCTCGAGATGTCGGCCACGTCCATTGCCATTGTGCCCTTGCTGGTGTATCTGTCGGGCTTCTTGGCGACCTTCTTTTTGAGGTATTTGAACGAGAGTTTGGGTCGAACTGGGTCGTTTGCGTTGGGGGCAGCGTTGATTGTGGTCGCGCTGGTATTGGCGTATTTTCTCACGCCAGCTACAGCTACGTGGGTCTACCCGTGCTCGGTCATCTTGGGTATGGGCAATTCCATCATTATGGTCACGTCCGTGTGTCTTACGGGAGATCTCGTGGGGAACAATGTCGAGAGCGGCGCGTTCGTGTACGGCGCCATGAGTTTTACAGACAAGATCTCGAACGGAATTGCAATTCTCTTTATTCAGAATGAGCGTCAGAAGCTGCAGGATTTGCCAGAAGAAGACGGCGAGTTTCTCCGCCAAGTGTACTGTATTTTGCCCTCCCTGGCAGCGCTTGTTGGGCTCTGCACGGTCATGTTCATGACGCACTGCAGCGGCTCCAGCGACAGGAGACGGCGTAAAGTGGAGAGTGCATCCAGCAGCACAGCAGATGAAACCGAGATCCTCCTGGTGAATGACCAAGAGAAGTCGGAAGGGTATGGCTCGATCTAAGCTTTCTAGCGGCTCTGCTTCGCGAGTTCTTCCTGTACAACAAGCTCACAAGAGACGACGGGTACCGCCAGGTTATTGTAGCGCAGCCCCTCGCTTTGTGTGAATAGCTAGGCCGCTTCTAATGATGCTACTTTGCTTACATGAATTTTATTGTTGCCATCATTACCAAGTGCTGACGAAGACTCAAACTCTCAATGTGTGTCGCGATAATTGGTTTGTTTAGGAGCAGTAGGTGCAGTCGATTGAGCACAAGGGCTGCAGTTTCTTTAGCGATGCATCGCATGACGACCGACCTGGCTGAACAGAGCTACATTTCCAGCAGCTCACGAACGGACCAACCGCAAATGTCCTTGCTACTAACTAATGGGGGCAGATATTTGGCTAGTGCACTTGCGTTCTTGCCTCTTGCATCGCAAATTCAGAAACCGAGTTCCGAGTCACAGAAACATATTAGAGGCCCTCGACAACTTGTTTGTAAGCAAAGGAAACGATCGAAAAACTCAAGACACACATGATCACTTGGCACGTCCAGCTCGTACTATCTGTTGTCCAAGCAAAAAAGGCCAGAAACAGCATCATCTTGTACTTCTTCGTGGTTGCTACGTGGTCTCGTCAGACAATTTTCAACGAATGCCTCTGTGTTCGAGAGCGCCATTCTGATGTACTTCGAGTGGGTCACAATCATGATCATCCAGGCTATTTCACCTTCATGACGTGCGACTACCGAACGTACGAAGTCTTGATTCAAAACCGCAAAAGGATTTATTGATGGGATTGAACACGCGGATAAGTTTCAGTCTGTTGCAACGGTATCACACAGACACGAATATGGTCTGTCCGCTTGGAGTTATTGAAGCAAAAGCGTATCCTTGCCTCCTATCTGCCAAGCATTTCTGCTATTCGGTTGCTTAGCCAGTTGGAATCGAAGCCGATGCCCAAAGACGGCGCGTCGTCGCGAAAACGTAAAGTGAGTTTCCGTGCTCAAATGTCTTCAAGCTGTGGCCGGAGGTGGGCGTCAAGTTTAACCACCCCCTCTGTCTATGCATCAGCATCTCGGATGGCCTAGTGTTGAGCTCATCAATGTATCACTTTCCATTTTTCATCTTCTCGATAAACATCCAACAACAACAACAACCGATCCAAACACGTCACCTTGGAGAACCACAACTTCACAACTAACACAAACGAAGGCCCCATTTGCCTGTACGCCAGCAAGAAGTGCACGAATCTACGAGCCGTGAAGCGTAATGGTGAGCTGCACCAATTTTGCGAGGTCCACCGTACCAAGGCCAACTACAGTCGGCGGCGACTTGATCAGAGACGGCAGTTGGAACTGGAGCTGGCTCGTTTGAACGAGTCCCAAGCTCCTCAAAATGGAGTTTCTTGCGTGCAACAAATTGAAGCTGCGCTGGATGACGACATTGAGCTGAGTGATGACGAAATTCGCCTTCTACTGGAAATGGTGGCTGCTCACTTCAACAAGAGCCGAGAAAAACGATAAATCCTGAATTGTGCGTGTTGAACTCGCTAGGAAATTGCTCGAGGACTTGAAGTAAAGTGAATGGTAAACTGTGAAATGGCGTAACATGAAAATAATGAAGTACAAAAAAGGGTTCGTTCTCAAATTCAATTAAGTAAGTACATGTAAAATAGTTAAACACTTATTTTAGCAAATCTAACAAAAAATATCTCCCCCGCTTTAGTGCCCCTTTCCAATCGCCGTTCCTCCCCATTTCCAAGATGGAGTCGCAGTCGCACGTGGCGCTGCTGGCGCTTCTGGTGCTCGGCGCCGTCACGGGCGTCTACCTGTTCTTCCAGTCCGCGCCAGAAGCCGAGTTGTACGTCATCAATTCGCCTCCATGTTCACCTAATCTGCCGAAAACTAACCCCAATCCATGTCGAAAAATGCCCAAAAAGCCCCGAGTGCGCACCCATTTCCGTGACTTACGTAATCAAGGCGTGCTACCCACTTGGCTAAATGGGCGCAATGACAAAATGGGCACTGTCCAGGGCCTCTGGCAATGCGCCAGCCAGTACCGTGAACACCACGCGGGCTTCGTATTTAGCAGCTTTTGTATCGTGTACATCGCGCTGCAGACGTTCGCGATCCCAGGACCCATTGTGCTCAGTATCCTGTCGGGAGCAATGTATCCATTTCTCCAGGCCCAAATGTTGGTGGCTTTTTGTGCCACCACAGGCGCCTCGTTGTGCTTTATGCTGTCCTATTTTTTGGGTCGCGGGGTCTTCAGTCGGCTTTTGGCGGGCATGATTGGCCGCTTCAAGGAGAAAGTGGGTTTTTGTGTCATTTCTATCGGATAGAAAGGACCAAAACTGGGTGACTCACAAATGGTGATTGTGCTCTTTTTCTTATTTGCAGATTGCCCAAAACCAAGGAAACCTGTTTTACTACTTGCTGTTCCTTCGGATCACGCCGTTGCTGCCCAATTGGTTCGTCAATATCGCGTGTCCACTCGTGGGAGTTCCGTTCAAGTATTTCTTCCTGGCTACGCTGATTGGGTTAATTCCGGCCAATTTCCTGCACATTTCGACGGGAGCGACACTCAACAATGCTGCCGGAGCTTCGGGAACCAGCAATGCCGTCAACTTTGCCGTGCTCTTCTTGCTTCAGTTTGTGGCGCTGCTGCCGACGCTTTTTAAGGGCAAGATCGAGAAGTACGAGAAGGAAGCGTTCGAGAAGAACAAGAAGACCAAGTAAAGCTTCGGAAGGTTTAAGAGTTAGAGAACTCTTCGATCAGGTGATGGTGCTTTGACAGTGCTTCATGGTGAATTGTAACTGTGGATTCTGCTTGACGAAATGCAGTCGTCAAGGTTGAACTTGCAAGGTTCATTTTAACTTGATTTTTGCCGTTTCGTGCTTTATTGTGTCAATTAGCTGGTGTTACTGTCGTTCATGGCACTTTTCACGTTGAAAAGGATGAAAAGCTACGACGGTGACCGAGTTGGGGCCATTTTCGTTTTATAACTTTTTTCTGCCTACTCTCCTATCTCGCTGCTACGTCGGCCTTCGAGGCGTTTTCTCGCTGCATTCACCAATTGAGACGCGTCGATATCTCCATCGTGGAACGATGGCGACGTGAGAATCGACGTAGTCGAAGCTTCGGATGATAAACGCAGCGAGGATAATGAAGTCAACGGCCGAACCTGTTGAGCTGTGACGTCGCACGAAGAAGATTCGAGTTCTCCAACGTCACTCAGCTCCCCCAGAAGATCGTCGTAGAGCTGCCCATTAAACGCTGGAAATCCATCTCCCGCCACCTTCGCAGAGACCAAACTCGAGTTTTTCCGAGGTGGCAACGGTGCTTGGATAACGCGTCGACGCTGAGACTTGGTTGCATCTTCAGCAATTTCAGAATTCTTGCGCAGCATTCCTTTCGCTCGGACAGTTTTCCAATACTGTTCAGGCTCTGCCGTGCTTGGAACATCACTGTGAACCATGTTAGATTTTAAGCATCCACTTATTCGTTTGACTTGCTGTTGTACTCACCAGAATGCCCCAATAGTCTCGAGTGAACGTTGAAAAAGTTGGGTCTGGAACAAATGAGTGCAAAAGTCGCCGAAGACTCGGGTGCATGGCGAGAAAACCACGTTCGTCAAAGACCACATTCTCAGAGTTCGTTCCTTTCGTACAGTGTTTGCGGATCTCTTTCAAAAGTCTACAGAGAAAAAAGAGCAAAGCCAATCAGTCACGATAAATTCATAGTCCTCACCTCTGTAAACTCACCTTGCTGCGAAAGAAGAAAACAGTGTTTGTATCTCGCTCCACTTCTCAGTCAGATCATCATGGCGGCTAATAATCTGCCCCACTTCATGTTCTGAAGGCTGCAAAGCATCGGAAGTAGAGAAAATTGCGCGTTCATTGGGCACACGCCCAAAGTTGAGCCGTGTCCGCTGACTTGCTGGCCAAATGGATAATTTGCGTAGCGTGTGGAGAAGTTTCCTCGACTTGACGTCAGTTAACACTGGTAGCTCCTCGTTTGGTGGCAGTCGAATATCATTGTTATCCAGATCAACCAAGATAACACCTTCAGCCATTAGCCGTTCGAGACGTTGATCGGACCGTATCCCCATGAAAAAAGGAACAGGAGCGCAGATAAACTCGACCAACGACTGCAACAATGAAAAAGCAGTAGGTTAGTACTTCATAATTTTCATTTTCACAAGCAAAACTTACCAACGGAAGAACTGGGATGTAGACTTGTTGGCACTCGAAAGGATGTAGTAATGCTCTCAAAGTCTCGGCCACATGCGTTAGAATCGGTCGATTAGCGGAGCTCAGAACAACCTTCTTTTCAGTCAGCAAGTAGCCGTAGATCTTCAAAATGTTGTCCGGATTGAGGCACTGGAACAGAATCGTAAAGTCCACTTCGGTTGGCGAGAAAAGTGGCAAATTCGCTGGGAATCCAGATAGTAAACAGGTCGTATCTCCAAGTTTGAACACTGTTTGGGTCGAGTTCGCGGCTGGCAAAGGCATTCGCTCGAGAAAGTTGAATATAATCGGCTCCAAAGGAAAATTTGAAGAGCTAGCGAGCGAAACTCTGTACAGGTACACCAGGAAGCTGCGGAATGTCTGAAATAATGGTGAGCTTGATAACACACACAAACACTTTGGAGCATAGCACTTCCACTTGGTTTGTCCTTGCTGAATGTCCTTCAAGCTCACCCAGGAGGGTAAATTCACTGTTCTGCCTTTTTCCGTCGCAGATATGAGAGAAAGCACATCCATCGGGTGCTTTTCTTCGCAAAAGTGGAGACAGGATCCATACGTGCGTACTCCCTTGATGTCTACAATGATTCGAGCAAATTCAAAACGTTAGAAATGTTCAAAGAGAAGCACAATAGTTTCTTTGCACGCACCGGTCAGCACGATATCAAACGTTGTTGGTGAAAATGGCTCCGTAGTCAAGTAAATGTCGTCAGGAAAACAGAACTTAGACAGTTCCTCCGGAAGACTTGCACGGGATGGTAACATCTCGATCACTTCAGGCTCAAGTCGAATTTCTGAGGGTGAACTGGTATGGCTGACATCAACCCCTGCAGCTTTGGTCATTTTCCCACCTAGCACCACGATGCAGTCTGCAGCTCCAGTGCGTTTTGCCCGTAGTCGCTCTCTCTCACTTGATGAAGTTAGTGTTGACTTTCGCTGCGTATGGGCACAAAGCCAAATGTTGCGTTAGCCTAACAAAACGAGTAGAATAATGGTAATATTGTGCGTACGTTTGCTGACGTTGACTTGGCACTGGAATGTTTTCGTGGATACATGCAATCTCCTGAAAAAATGGAGACGTTGTGTGCCCCCGTATGTTTTGCAGTCAGAAGATCGATGATTTTGCAAAATGCCACAGGGTCTGTGCACATCAAATGTAAATTAGATCAGGGATACCAAATAACACCAACTGCTCGAATTTACCTGCTTCAGCGAGCCAGCAGAAGTATTGAAGCACGCCTCGCTCCGTTAACCCCAAATCGACATGATCAAAGTTTTTAAGGAGCCACTGCAGCGACTCGGTGGACACAGCGCTATGTCCGCATGCCTTGCTTAGAAGAGTGACTTCGGGACTCAAAATGACTCCTTTCTTGTCGGAATCAAACTCTCCGAACGCTGCTGCGAGGACAAAGCGGTAGAAGGGCGCAATAATTTCCTCTTGTTCTTGCTGTTCCTCTCGATTCAATCCATCTGCTGCCTGGTTTTCTGTCAAAAAGAATTTGCGTCGAGCTGCTAACACCGCTTCAATGTAGCTGCGCTTTTCTCTAAGAACACCAGGTTCCACGACATGGTCTTGGAATTGCTCACATGCATCGAGGTTCACCAAACAACTCTCTAGCAACTGCTTTTCGGTATCACATCCACGCGGAAGGTGCGTCGCCAGTTTGAACTGCACCATCGCCAAGTTATGATACAGCCGACCTCGCGAAAAGTTCAATCCTCCCTTGGAGTGCTGCAAAAGGTAGCGGTACATTTTCTTAGCTTCCCAGTAGAATTCACCTGGTGGTGATACCTTTGACAGCACGATGGTGCTTTTGAAGAGCTCATCGCTTGTTAATTTATTCTCACCAATTTGCTTGTCTTCGTCAAAACGGCAGGCGAGTTCATAGTCCCCAGTCACCTTTTTGTTGTGTGCGATCACATCTGCATAAGCTGCCAGACAATTTGCACGGAGATATAGACAAGGGAGATATTTGTCAAAGAGAGCGCTAGCTGTCCAAGCTTCACTGTCCTCCCCAAATTCATTTCTTCCACTGCCAGTGCTCGATGCATCATCTTCACTTCCAGTATGAGGATCATTCGCTCTAGAGGTTGCAACTAGCCCGCTTAGTTCCTCACTAGCTTGTGTAAGTTTTCCAGATGCAAGTGACAGAGTTTCCATTGCCAGATCAAGCGTGAATAATGTCGATCCATCTCGCCAAAGATCCGAACTCGCCGTATACACACGGGCATTCGTAACGTAAAAGAGTTCTTCGTAGCTGTACACTTTGGTCGTACTCTTGAGCACTTGAGAGGCAAATACATACAAGGAACGTCCAAAACGAGCGAGGAATTTGGCACGTAGCTGTGGAGATGTCTCCACGTGGTTAATGACGTCCGAGTATTTTTCACCGGCTGATACCCAAACATCGAGCATGTGCGGAACTGTGTCGGGGCCATCCGATCGTTTAGAAAGTGTATGTCGCTGCAACTCCCCAGCTAGGAAAGCGTAAATCTCATCCGCTTCATTTGCCAAAGCGTTCAGCTGTTCCAGCTCTCGTTTTCTCCGTTCTATCGGAATTTGAGGGTCTATTTGGCGGATTGACACCCTTGGAACAGGCGAGTTTGCACTCGACTCGCTGTCGTAAGCGGAGCCTTCAACGTGACCACTTTGTGCAGTGTCTAAGTTCCAACTGAACTCGGCGTCAAAGTCGATATCATCAGGTTTCGTTGGCTCTTGATCCTGGTTTGTACTTGTGGTTCGCAATGCTGCTGGTAGAATTGGTTGCTGAGTTCTGCGAGTCTTTAGTAGCGCGACACAACCACTTTGATAATCGGTCAATGCATCTTCTCGGTGCATTTTGTTGAATTCAAGCAGGAAGTGCACTCTCGCCCGGTTAAACTCCACGTTCTTCCTCATCAAGGAACCTCCTTTCGCTCCAAGATTGTTCGACACGTGGTGAAGAAGAGCTTTCAATGCTTGAACACCGAGCTTGCTGGTCAACACGATATTGGCACAACTCGCAGGCATTTTTTCCTTCGCTTTCACAAGACGAGGAACCGCGAGAAGAGCGATATACCCGATGACATCGATCATTTTGGCACACGTGATTTCTAGCACTGGAGCTCCAGTACTTGACAGCATGTTGCTCATGGGCATTTCTTCTTTCGCGGGGGAGTATTCAGGTCCTTGGCCATTTGACTCTTCGAACGCCACCTTCTTGTCGTAGGCTTGCTCTTTTCGACAGTATCGCATGAAGACTTTGCAAGCTTCAGTTGAAGAAATCGGGACCGTTGTTGGGATCACATCCCGCACAAATTTCTGAAACTCGTGATACCCTAACACGCAGCGGCGGTGTGCAAGACCCACATTGGGGCTGTACGAAGTTGCCAGGTCTCCAATAGACTTTGCGAATCTCTGAGCAATCCACTTTATCTTATCACGAGCCATAAGTTCGTCGATTTGAGCCCACGAGAGCGTATCAATGCCAGCAGAATACTGCTCCGACTCATGATAAGGGATAACGTGTTCTGTAGCAAGCTTTTCAAGTGACGATTCCTTGGATTGTTCTTTCGGATTCATGAAACATGCCACATCCACAAGTGCATCTAGGAATTCGTCAAAGGTGGCGCCTGCATTTCCATCACCACTGCTATTGAGGTTCGACTGTGCACCTCGAAAGGCCAACGTCACTCGTTTGTCGAACAAGAGCTTCTTTTTCTGCTGGTACACGGTCTTGGACGTCGCTTTCTGGAGGATCTGCTTGAACTGAAAACTCGTGATTCGGAGCGTACAGCTTTGTCGGTTCTGAAGGGCATTGAAGACGAACAAATCGAAGAGCTGGTCGTGGACCCAAAAGGGGTCTGTCGTATTCGTGCTGGAAGATGTTTTAGCTGTCATTGAAAGTGAACGCTCACGTCTTTTCAATGTCAGCACCGTAGGGTAGAAATTCGAGAACTCCAGTGGTTTGTCATCAGGAAGCACGTTACCAAGAGGGTCATATAGTTCGTATTTGTTGGTCTTGAGGTGCCAGTAGCGTCCGATGTCTTGCTTCAGTAGCTCCACAGAATAATCGAATGGAATCCAGCTAACATACTTTCGTGGTTTTGGGTCAACTACATCCTGCTGCAGACCAGACCCATTGTTGTCAGTAGGGACTACTACAACGTGTACTCGACTCATTCTAGTTCACTAGGTCGTCGAATTCTCATGCAGAGCTTCCTTAGTAGTGGTGAACAACTATTTTCCGCCGTAGCGAAACTGCTGTAGAGCTTTGGCGGATAAAACTTTCAACCACAAAGTTGCAATGCCGAAAGTGAATGCAAGCAGAACGAAGCAGCAGAAAGCAGCGCGCTCACGTTGGGCGGATCTTGCAGCCGAGACTTCATGTGAGTTTTACTTTGAACAAGTTTAGCGTGAAAATAAGTTTTTTTTACATAATGTATCAAGTCCCTATTGCGGCCCTGGAAGTGCTGGAAGAGCACCATGCAACCCTCAACACGTTTTGTGCGAGCGTCCACAATCCGGAAGCGTAAGTGCTTGAAACTAAAGCATTTATCACGTTTTGTCCCTCATTGTTTACATTTTCACTGCATGATAGTCACGCAGATGAAGACGGATCTGCTGACAGTTTTGAGCTCTCGTTTCATCACTATTGTGTTGCATTGAGCACGTTGATCCAATACGGATCCGCAGCTCAACAGTTCGGATGTATGTTTCATGGTGTATTCTGCCGTGCATTCAAATGTCTGATAATGTTGTTCGTTTCCTAGATCTGTACCACACATACGCGGCAACGAACGAACGTGGAATTGACCGAACCGAGTTGCTCCGGCTACTCAAAGACCATTCAGAGCGCGTTACCAACATCGTCATGAAGGACGACAAACTGCTGCATGTTACGGATCCGCGCCACTTCGACAAGCTGTACACGTGGCTCAAGAAGCACTTTATTCTCTATGATGAGGCGAGAAGTGGGTTCCTGCCAGAAAACTTGGCTCTTGAAATGCTCCAGGCACACCCTACTGCTCTTTCACACCTCAAGTTCCAGCTCACGCCATTTATCAAGATGACTAAAGAGAACAATACTCGATACGCTAATCAAGCAGCGGCAGCAAACTTAATAGAGTGATCTCTGCAGCTGACACGATTATTAGTAGTCTGCTTCATCATCAACCGGACGACGGGAGTTTCCTCTTTTCGCTTGTGCTATCTTCCTTCTGAGCTCGTCGCTGAGGGAATTGTATCGACCAAAGTCTTCGCCATCAAAATCAGACGCGCGATCATTGTTTTTAAAACCACCATATTTCCCGTATGGCATATCGTGCGGCTTACCAATCGAATCCCAGGGATTAACGCTTGATTGCCTTTGACACCGTACAAAAACCTGAGATCCAACAACAGCAACGAGGACGACACCTGCATACAGGAATGTTGTCCACTGGAAGTCGGACTCCTTCTTTTCATCAGGAAGCAGACTGTGGAAGAAAACCAATTTACTCGATCCCCCACTGCTTTCAGTAACGAACGCCAGATGTGATCCCATCGTCCCCTCCGAAAAAGCCATTGCAGGAAAGGAGGCGACGCGATTCGCCTGCAGATCTTGTGTCAAATCATTTGTTTTACGTAGATGGTCTGCGCACACTCGAGTCAGCGATACTCCATGCTTTTGCGAGATCGACACGTTAAAAATGGTGATGTCTTGTGGTCCAGCAGCAATCACGTACATCTTCGTTGTGGCAAGTACAACAGGATTGAAGTCACGAGGGTTTTTCATGATTGTCGACCGAGATAGCAATCGGCAACCCTGTCCTTCGGCAGATGCCGCAGCGTTGACAGCAAATACTAGAACTTCTCCTTTATGCGTGCCGGCATACATGATGTCGGGGTGCAACGCGTCGAAAGTGATGGAAGACACAATAGCTGATGAGCCGGGGCATGCATGGAAAATGGATCCTTGCACTCGAGTCATGGATGAAACAACAACGTTTGTACCATTGCTGAAAGCTAGAAGGTTCCGTCTCGTTTCCATTGCATTGATGGTAGCGTTCGTCTGCATTTGGCGCAAACTGGTTCCATTGAGCGCCAGAAAGTCGATGATACCACCAACTTGCGCTACTGCCACCACCAAGTGTCGAGATGACCTCGCTATAGCTATAGCGGCAGCTGATCCTGACAATGCAACAACTTCATGCTCTGCAACACTCAAACCATATTCCGGTCCAGTGGAAATTGTAAGTGGTGAAGGCTGAGACGGTTTCGCGTCTTGGCTGCCCCTCTCCACGTCATACTCGCGATTCTTTTCCGTGAGGTTGAACGCATACAGAGTGATCACGGGGGCTTCATACGTCACAACAAGACATGGC
Organism: Phytophthora sansomeana; assembly: GCA_032158285.1. Lineage (NCBI taxonomy): Eukaryota > Oomycota > Peronosporomycetes > Peronosporales > Peronosporaceae > Phytophthora > Phytophthora sansomeana. The sequence goes on along the minus strand of JAPDHH010000095.1, from coordinate 432,986 downwards.
TGATTGTCTTGTGAGGTCAACGCAATTGACTTGATCCCCTGTCTCTCCGTAGAAACCCTGAGCAGCTCTTCCCCTGAAGACGTGCGAAATGCCACCACTCCGTCCACAAACGCAATTGCAATAATCTCCACCGTACTCGTTGTACGAATCTTCATCATCCTGACGTCGGCAACAGCTCCTTCCAACGTCATTGACGCTCGTTCGACAAAATACGCGTCAAAGTCCTTCTCGTGTGATTCTGCTACAGCCTCAGCAATAGCAACGTCCAGCCTCCTCTCCACCCCTTCCACTACAGTTCTGCGCCGCACCACATCTCCCTCCTGTTGCAATTGCATCTGCTGCTGCTCCTGCAGCCAAACACGACGCATTTTTTCCAGCACCTGCAGCTTCTTGTCTTGCAGCTTCACCATCTGCTCCACGGCCGCTAATTCCTGCTGCAGCGTCGCTATGACAGTCACCACGTCGCTCTCGGATTGCAAATCAACAGGGCGTTGAGTCTCCATGTCTTGGGCCATTGGGATCTCCGTTTTTGCGCTTGCATCTTGAGTTTTTACGCTAAAACCACTTGTATCAGCCTCTAGTCTATCGTTCTCGACGACTACGAGGCCGTCTACAGCCACCGACACCTCAACCTGCTCGTCTTCCACTGCGCAACCTCCACACCACGCAGTACAGACCACAAGTAGCGTCAATACGAGGCGCATCCTGTTAGTAGGACGTCCTAGGGGCAACGGATGCGGTGCTTGCCGTATGCGTCGCTTCAAGATCGAGTTCTTGTTAAGTACGAATGAGAGTGATGGTCAGTGGGAGAGTGTGTACCGAAATGTGTACGCACGTCACTGAATGTTGTGTGGTAGTAGCCATTTCCGGAAACACTTGCACGTGGGTCAAAACGGAACGCGCCATTGGCACCAGGAGCGTCTTCAAGAGCGTCGCACTGCAGCCAGGAGCAGCATCATGCAGTACCAGGAGGAGGAGCAGGACATGGGCGTGCAGGAGCACGAGATGGTAGGCTGCTACAATTGAATTGCGCACTCGTCGTCCGGAGCAAGACGCACCTTGGTGTTGTATGGCCAAGTGCAAGTGTTGCACCACCGATGATTGCGTATTTATTTCTTATTTTGTATTAATAGTTACTATTTACTAAAACTCTTATTTATTTATTTATTTATTTATTATATAGCAAGGCCCACGGCTCGTGAACATCCTGGAACAAGCAGGTATCAATGCCACGGACGTCAACAAGCTCAAGGAAGCTGGCATGCACACGGTGGACGCTGTAGCCATGGCCACCAAGAAGCAGCTCGTGGGGATTAAAGGAATTAGCGAAGTGAAGGCTGAAAAAATGCTCAAAGCCGCCCGAGAGATGGTCAACATGGGCTTCACGACGGTGCGGATTTTTTCCAGATTGGTGCCGACGCCTGCCGTTTTTTTTATTGTTTTTCTTAACTTTTTATTTTAAATATTATTAGGCGGCGGATGTGCTGGAGAGCAGGAAAGATTTAATTACGCTGTCCACAGGGTCCAATGCCGTGGATGAACTGCTCAAAGGTGGCGTGGAGACGGGCTCCATCACGGAATTGTTCGGGGAGTTCCGGACGGGCAAGACGCAGCTCTGTCATCAACTTTGTGTCACGTGTCAATTGCCCGTGGATCGAGGTGGAGGTGAGGGCAAGGCGCTGTATATTGACACAGAAGGCACCTTCCGTCCGCAGAGATTGCAGGCGATTGCTGAGAGATATGGGCTGGATGGAGACAGCGTGCTGGATAACGTGGCGTTCGCGCGCGCGTACAACTCAGAACACCAGATGCAGTTGCTGGTGCAGGCGTCGGCGATGATGGCGGAGTCGCGATTCGCGCTCGTGATCGTCGATAGTGCCACGGCCCTGTTCAGGACAGATTACTCGGGTCGTGGAGAATTGGCAGCACGACAGCAGGAACTCGCCAAGTATGTTGTGTGGTGTTTCAGTGAAGTGGATGGGCCTGCTTGTTCTTACTGCTGTTCCTTGTATTGTAGGTTCCTGCGTGCACTGACCAGAATGGCGGACGAGTTTGGTGTTGCGGTAGTTATCACCAATCAGGTTCGTCTTCTAGCTTTCTTGAAATTTGGATACGCGTTTACTGATTATAAATGGTGGCTTTGCGCAGATGACTGCTAACCCCGACTCCGGCATGTTTGCCAAGGACCCACTTCAACCTATCGGTGGCAATATCATGGCCCATGCGTCTTGCACTAGGTATACGCTGCATGACATTAGTTGATCGCAAAGCCAGCGGCTGATATCGAGTATGACGTGCTGTTCTTGTAGACTTCGTCTTAAAAAGGGTCGTGGTGAGAACCGCGTGATGAAGGTCGTTGACTCCCCTATCCTGCCAGAGTCGGAGGCCATTTACTCCATCACGGAGCAGGGTATTCAGGATGAGCTCAACTAGCGGCAATACATGCGTGTACTCAGACTTTCAGACCTTTCCAACCAACTTTTGAAATTGACTAATGTGAACAACCTGCTATCAGTGGGGCCGAGAGCTTTGTTGTGTTGGTGACCGATGTAGCATTCCCTACACGTACTTCCTCAAAAGGCAATTCAACTAAGAGAATCGCAAAAACGAGTACTGTATGACTTCAAGTCGTGCTCGTTCCAGTGCTCGACTTGGATCACTCACGTACTAAGATACAAACAATGCACCACTACGTTTCTTTAAGTTGCATTGATGTGTACAGTACGTCGTGAACCAACAATGAAACCATCATCCAGTTTTCCCGATTACGATCGGCTTGACTCCACTTGATCTTTTTGTCCACGCGGGCTTGATGTTGCTCACGTTGTGGCGAAGCATAGAATGATGCCTCTGCGATGAATTATCAGCGAACCAGTCGACCACCCAGCTGGGCTTACATAAAGAAAGAGACTGCTGTTCCCGACCAGGATCAGAAAAGAGCCATTTTAATGCTTTTTGCCAAGCCTGCTGCTTCGCTTCTAGCGAGCCTTCTGCGGCTCCAGGGCATTGATCGAGGACACTAGTGGTGACTACCCAGATCTCCAAACTGCAAAACGATAGCATTGCGGAGGCAGGAGTAGCATTGCTGTATTTTTGAGGCAGCGTTATGTACGAAAACAGGCCCTTATTACGGAGCTCTTTACATCTATTAAGGACCTCAAATGGCCTCCCAGTCGGGGACAGCATCATGTGCTTTACATAAAGACCTGCTCTTGTAGAGAATCTCCCTCTACAAGCGCCACTTTCAATAATCTTCTCAAAGAATAAAGAGATGACCCCCACCTCGCTCCTAACGCGACCCCCTCCCTCCGAGGCACCGCTGCAGCCAACGCCATGTCGTCCTCCAACAAGTAGCGACTAGGGGCACGTATCAACATGCCGGACATGGTACCCGACGTCGCCTACGTCGCCTTGACTCACCCCCATGCGTGTACGTCTTGTGAATTTTAATTCAAATTAACTCAAAGAGATTAAAAAGTGCGACTAACCAACCAAATACCTTGACCCTTTTCCGGCTTGATGCGTCCCAGTCGCGTGTCCTGTGCCCTCCGACTAGCCAGGCCATTTCAGCTTGCGTGGTTGAAGTTTCCGCCGTCTTTGCTTGAAGCGGATCGCGCGCGATTGGCAAGACCAAGTCTGTGGTTCCATCTACCACGCAGGTCACTGGCGCTCGCAACTTGAGAGCTCCTCATTCCCCAATTTCCAGTGCAACACCAAGGAAGCAAAAGGATCAAGATGCTCAAGTCGTGGGTCGCCGCTGTGGCGTGTCTTGCCTTGGGCCTCACCGCTCAGGAGAGCACGTTCGTCGCTGCTGACCAATGGGACGCCCAGACGGACGTGATCATTGAAAGCATGGACGAAGACCAACTCGTGGGCCAAATGGTCCAAGTCGCGTTCTCGCGCTTCTTCAACAAGGACAAGACGTTCGACGAGGACAAGTTCCGTGCGTACGCCAAGCTCAAGATCGGCTCGTACCTCAGTGGACCGTGGCAGTCGGGCTCGTACAATGGCAAGTACGCGTGGACGGCGCAGGAGTGGCGTGACGTGCTGTCGCGCGCTCAGGAGATCGTCAAGGAGGAGAACGAGGGCCACCCCTTCATCTTCGGCATTGACTCTCTGCACGGTGCTGGGTTCACCTCCGGTGCGGTGCTGTTCGGCCAGCCCATCAATGGAGCTGCGACCTTCAACCCGGACCTGGCCTACAACATGGGTCGGATTGCTGGCCGTGACACGCTCGCTGCTGGCACGCCGTGGATCTTCGGTCCTATGCTCGAGATCTCACAGAACCCGCTCTGGCCGCGCGTGTACGAGACGTTTGGTGAGGACCCGTACCTAGTGTCGACCATTGCCGAGTCCCTGATCAAGGGTATCCAGTCGAACAACGGTTCTGCAGCCTGCATGAAGCACTGGATTGGCTACAGCAAGACAAATTCAGGCCATGATAAGGATGGTGTCACGCTCTCCGACTACGATCTGCTCAATTACTTCCTACCACCGTTCAAGGCTGCCGTGGACGCTGGAGTTTTGTCCGCCATGGAGAACTACATTTCCGTGAACGGTATTCCCACGATTGCCAACCCCAAGCTGATGAACAAGCTGCTTCGTGAAGATTTGGGCTTCGAAGGCATGACCGTGTCGGATTTTGCGGAGATCGAGCACCTCAACACGTTCCACCGTTTTGCTCGAAATGACGAGGAGGCTGCTACGCTTTCGGTGAAGCGTACGTCTATTGACATGACCATGGCCAGCAGTGACTACGGCTTCATCAACGCCACCAAGGCCCTGATCGCCAACGATGCGTCGTTCCTGAACCGTGTGAAGGAGTCTGCCCGTCGTGTGGTCAAGCTCAAATTGCAGCTTGGTCTGTATGACAACGCCGTGCCGGGTGCGGATCTGGTGGACCAGGTCGGCAACGACGAGGACAAGGCTGCCGCTTTGGACATGGCTCGCGAGTCCATTGTGCTGCTCCAGAACAACGACAGCGTGCTCCCGATCCCGGAGACGTCGACTGTTTTCCTTACGGGTCACTCGGCCGACAACGTTGGCTACCAATGTGGCGGTTGGTCTCTGAGCCAGCAGGGCTACTCGGGCAACGACATGTTCCCGAACGGCATCAGCGTCAAGGACGGCTTCCAGGAGATTGCCAACGAGACCGTCACGTACTTCAACGGTCTCAACTACACGGGCACGTACAACGAGAGCGACCTGGCTCAGGCCAAGGAGCTTGCCAGCAAGGCCGAGTACACCATCGCGGTGATTGGCGAGCACTCGTACACGGAGAAGACGTACGGCGACATCAACGACCTGGACCTGCCTGCCGGTCAGATCGAGTACGTCACGGAGCTTGCGTCGACTGGCACCAAGGTGATTGTTGTTCTGGTTGGTGGTCGCCCGCGTCTGCTTGGTGAGCTGTCCAGCAACGTCCACGCTGTGGTCAACGCCATGCTGCCGTGCGAACTTGGTGGTCAGGCTATCGCGGAGATCATTTACGGCCGTGTGAACCCTAGTGGCCGCATGCCGATCACATACCCGAAGGACGCCGGCAACATCCTGATGCCGTACAACCACCGTGTGAGCACGCAGTGTGCGTCCGGTGAGTACTGCGAGATGCAGTGGGAGTTCGGCCACGGCTTGAGCTACACCAACTTCACGTACACGGACATGACCATCAGCCGCTCCAACATCACGTCCATCACGGAGACGATCGATGTGTCGGTCGTGGTCACCAACTCGGGCTCAGTCGACGGCAAGGAGACGGTCATGCTCTTCCTGACGCAGCCGTTCCGCACCATTTCCGTTCCCGAAGTCAAGCAGCTCAAGAAGTTCACCAAGGTGGACCTGAAGGCTGGCGAGTCGACCACCGTCAAGTTCACGCTGTCTGCGGATGACTGGAGCGTGTACTACCCGCAGATCGGCAGCGGCCTCAAGAAGGTGGCGGAGGACGCCGACTACGTTATTGCCATTAAGCCGGAGACGGACTGTGACGTGTACAACGAGACTGCCGTCGCCAACCCGCTGTGTGCTACCTTCACGCTGGAGACGGGCGAGCACCCGTACGGTTCCTTCGAGTAAGCGTAGCGCCGCGAGTGCGTTTCTGCTCTTGATCCTACCAATAAAAATATGTTTAGTCATGTGCTTCTGTCTGTATAGTCTTGAAACTAACACCATCTAGCGCCAACTGCGCTGCTGACAGTACGAACTGGAGTTGAACTTTCTGTTGACGTAAGGCTCTTCTGGTGAAAGCCCAACATTTCGAAGCTTTCACTCAGTGAACGTCATCATTATTCTACGTAAGAAGCGCTTGACCGGTCATTCTCTGTCTGTAAAGCGAACTGGTGAAGTAGAAAATTGCTTCGAGGGTAGTAAACATTATCCAGCGCGCCTGTAAAGCGCTCCAGACTCTATTGCCTTTCGAATGCTTGTGGCTCGTCGTTCACATTGAGGATGCAGCTCTTCCCGATCAAAGAACGGTCTAAGAGGAACTCCACAATTGTTGGATCCTGTACGATGATGCGATACCAATCTCTCGTCATCCAATGACGCAACGAAAAACTTTCAAGATCTTGTGTCGTGAAATCTGGAAGTCGAGACCACGACTGAGTTTTCCGCCTTTATAACGTGGTAGGAGCGCAATTCAAGGCGAACCCAATGGACGAGCTTTTCATTTTGCGCAGTACCGCTTCGGGTCCTCGTAGACCGTCCACGTTAGTGTACAAAATGTTGTACAAAAAGTGTCGTTGTTTTGCGGACTCGACCCTCCCTGCACCGCGCTGAAACACGCTAAAAAATGCAACCGAGGGCTCAGTTGACTCGTCCCACCATTGTTTTGGTTCGCAAGACGTCGCGCTCCGTCACCAAAGTGGTGAATTTGCTGTTGCAAATTCTGCACTCAAAGTTGGAGGTTAAAGGCGACGGCGCGTTCGTTTGGTACGGAGCGGTAGGGCCCCCACCCTTTTCGTGGTTTGTACGGCGTCGCGTCCTTCTTGAACCTCTTGGGCTTCCTTTGAAAAGGCTGGGCAAGTTGGTGATAGTCTAGTTGACTTTCTGCGTCATTGACACCACGAATTCAATCGACCTGGAGCAGAAAGGAATTGTGTTCTGCGTTTGGGAGGTACAGTACCGAGGTGAGTGTGAAAAAGAGCTGGACACGATGCATAATAACACGAGCGAACCGCTAATAAAATGGACGCTTGCGGCTTACGTGGGATCAAATTCGCGAAGTGGTCGCGCTATTGGAGACACAGCGCATCTGTAGACATCGGCTCACGTGTCTCGCGTTCTGGTGCTTTAGTCTCTATGTTTAGTGCTTAGCTGCAAGACCGTTCTATAGTCGTGGCGAGGGCTTCAAGTTGGGAGGACACGCATGGAGGTCAGGCACAGTGGTAAGGTTCGAAGCCTTGGAGAGCACGAAGGCCAGTATTTAATGGCCAAAGACATATTGCTGTTTAGTAAGACCAACATGGTGTCGCTGACGCAATGCAAAGTGAGACCTTCGACAATTTTCTCGTCGTTTAGATTGTGGAGATGATTTTACTCACCGTTTGCTTGCTGATGCCAGCAGTTCATGCAGTGGCTAAGTACCTCTGATGGGTGCACGTGCATTCCACAAGAAACCTAAGAGCGAAGGCGCCAGTTTCCTGTTGATGATGATCAAGTCAATCTTCGGATTCTGGTCCTGTTCATCATCAAGTCTCCACAATTTCGTCTAGCTTTACATTAAGCAATATTTTCGCCGCTATTGGAAGGGCTGGGCGAAATCAAGCGAATGATCTGCACCAAGGTGAGCGTGTTGCTTTGCCAAATGGGTCCGTGATTTCAACACTGTTCTTCGCGCTCAACCGCGATTTTAGCTCGTGCTGCCGATAAAGTTCGACGGGTTTTCAATGGGCGCTTTTGGTGGCGACACTTGAAACACGAACATGACGAGCAATGCTCTAAGATAAAAAGGCGTCCTAATTGAGAGTATCAAAGGTGCGAACGAGGCTTGAGGTCGATGTGAGCAGATGAATGGAAATCTGAAAGTGAGATTGATTTAGTTAGTTCGGAGCGCACGGCTCCTTCCCTCCTACACATGCATTGCTCCTACTACCTCCTCTGTAGAGCACTTGAAAAAAGTATGCAAATCATACTGGTCCTGTCAATTCAGTAACGGGAACGCCAAATGTAACGGGAACGCGATTTGTAACGGGAATGGTTCACGATCCCAGGAGTGCCCCGCTTCAACTTCTCGCCCAATCATAATCCAGGATACTGAATGATCTGCCAATCAGATCGCAGCATTCGTGTACCTTCACAACAAGGCACACGCCCAGCACGGGCACCACGCGTGCCTACCAGTAGAGGCCTAGCGAGGTAGACGACGAAGTGCAATCACAACAGTCCTCAGGTGTTGTTGACACTCTTTCCTACCGCTGGTTTCGACCCTGCATCGAAGCAGATCATGCTGGCAGATCTTCAGTGGCTCTGTGATTTGAGCCTCTGTCGACTCTGGCACTGAATTTTACGCGCGATTTATTTATGGTGGTGCCGCCGCTTGGGGGGCCGATGAGATGTGGAATTGAACCTGTTTGCAGCGGATGCTCCTGGCGCGAGCACCAGCGCCACTTGCATTCGATTGGACAATGCATCCCCGCTCAATAATCCTGATACTTGCAATGGGGCTCGATAGTGAAGTGCTCTTGGTCGAAAAATGGCTGTAGCAAGGACAAAAAATATTAATAGCCGATGTTCATTGCCTGCACCTCAAGTGTCTCATCTCAACAGTGTGAAATTCAAATGGCAGGACAATGAGCTGATGGTTAGTGAAGATTGACAGATTCAAGATGTATCAAGTAATTTGACAAGAGCTATTGGTCCCTACTTGCAAGTAAGTTTAAGTGATGGAGAATTTAACTTGTACAATGAGATTCGACATGCTTCAAGATGCTTCATGAGGAAACCTTGTTGCTGCGTCACGTTGGCAAGCCACGCCATCCTGCATTAATCTGTCGCTTCCGACAATAAGGACCGCAACTCGTGTTCGTTAGTGACAATTCTTCCCCGAGCTCCAGCGAAGTCCATTCGCTCATCAATGCGGCATATCCGCCGCGTGTCACTCTCAATAATGAAGTCGATCTCCGATGGAACGGTCAGTGTCCTGCCTACGAGAGCTTCATACAGCTGCGGACGTGCGAGAATGTGCGGGAAAACACTGAAAATCGTGGCTGGAGTGATACGAAGTGTGTACATGGCTGACGAGCTGACCAAACACTTTTTCGCAAGGCTGTGGCCACATACTCCAACGAAGTAACAGCTTGCTGACTAAAGTTTTGGACGTCAAAGCATTCGCTCAGCGATCTCCATCGTTCTTCAACGAAATCGCGATTCACTGTAGTCTCGTTCGTCGTGGTTGGAGCAAACCGATGCAGGAGGAAATCGCACTGAAAGGCAGTGGACAGAGTCGAAAACTGCGTGCAGTTGCTGTCGGCAATAAACCCGTTCGCAAATGCGAGATAATAGTCATCCACGACTTTGAGGCAAGATTGTTGAGCATTCCGATCCAGAAACCAACAATTTGACAGCACAGATGCAGGTACAGTAGTCGCATGGCCAAGCCGAGCAGCATCCTGAACGACTCTAAACACACCTCCCGACTTGGAACACTCAGCTGACGTCCTACCGTTGCTGAGAGTGGTCGTCCTCTCTTTTATGGAGGTAGTGGTGGCGAACGCGCGGCTGAGCAGGATATTCACACTCGCAAGGTCCTTCAGAATCGTTGCGAAGGCTCGGACAAAGTCCATTTCCACGTCAATTTTACAGCACTTGCTGTCTGCGTTGAAGTAGAATGTGATATTCGTCTTCATCTCAACTTCCTTGTCGACAAGCTGCGACTCGAGCGCCTCCTCTTCCTTAACGTGCGGACACACTTCGTTAATGGTCTTCTGTAGGAGCTGAAAGCGCAGTGTTGCATCGGCTGAGACGACCGCCATGTCTTCTGCTGTCACGAAATCAAATATGAGACAGACTGAGCCGACCAACGCTGAGTACAGTTGTATTTGTTGAAGTATGGCAGCAGGTCATCGAAGATGATCGCCCAGCTCCACTTGATGGTCCACAAAGTAGTTGATGAACTCGTGCTGTTCTTGGGCGCTTACGCAATCAGAGCCACCAAGTGCTGAACCAGTCCGGAAGACCCGGAAGAACTCTTTTACCTGGTGCAACAACGAGTTCTCAAATTCTTGACGCTCAAGTGTCATTTTGGTTTGCAAAACATCTCGCAGCGCAGAGAGCTCGTGCACGTGCTGCTGTAAGTTCTCCACGTCCAATTAGAGATTAAAGGCCACGGCGCGTTCCTGGGCACAGATCTGTACGACCCCCACCCTTTTCGTGGTTTGTACGGCGTTCCATCCTTTTTGAGCCTTCTGGGTTTCTTTTGGATTGATCGGATCAAGTCCTGAAAACTGTCTTGGGTGCTATTGGTGTCGTGATCCTGCGCGGAATTGGTGGAGTTCTCATTGATTTGAAGTGCCATTTTGCTCAGAGGGAGGTGTCGAATGTGGAAGTGGTGCTGAAGGAGGAGGATGGCCAGTATAACCGTTACACTAGGTGCGCGTTTCTGGGAATTCATCATGTGCTGTGTGCGTCGGTTTTTTTATTTTAGGTTTAGTCTCCGAGCCGTCAGCCATTCCTGAACGATGCGCAAACAATTTTTTGCATAAGATTGGTTGCGGCATCTTTCCCATGGCCACTCCGGTGCCTTTGCAGTCTTTTGAGTCTAAAAGAAGAAGAAAGTTGCCTTAAAACTGAAGAAAAGGGCGCGCGTGCTTGCAGTTGTTCATACTTACTAGGCGACGAAGTATGACCCCACAGCAAGAGGAGTGCTTGTCAGCACAGTAAATGGTTCACGAGGTGCAACGATGCCATATCGGGAAAGATTTCAAGGTCTGAATTTAGTATCTTAATTTTGTTATGTTGCTACTTTGGCATCCTTCCATCAAGGAGGTACTAAATACTCAAAATCGGAGCTCTATCGCGTGCGTTTTGCTCCTTGTTTAGCTGTTTCTCGCCTCCATGGCGCAGTCATTTTAGCGAGAATTTGTCGCTGCAATGCGTTTCACGTTGCCACAACCGCTTGACAATACTAAAATGGTTAGACACCGAGGTGCTTCTGGTGTACAGTTACTTACGCTCAACGCCGGGCTTAGTTCTTTAGTTGAAGCTGGCAGCATCGCAACTCGCGACACGTCAATGCAAATTTGTGCGTTCTGGGCAGTCATTTCGCTCTGTGTCAGTGCTGTGCCGAATGCAAGGGCTCTCAAGATCACCAAGCCATGATGTTAAGAAAGCTGCAGGAGTGAACCTCTTCGACCAGCGAATTGTGGAGTCGATGAAGGAGCACAAAATTTTCGCAGATAATCGTTGCCAGAGCTCATATCAGGAGAGAGTAAAAAACATGGTGATGAATGTGGTTCAAGCGTAGAATGGTGCTTCTGAAAGCCTAGAGCCTCAAGAGGTGTCTAGAGGCTCTATCTAGGCTTTCAGAGGCACCATTTTGTTTTTAAACCGTAATGAAAAACACGAATTAATAGTGCAATACCCTCGTATTTTTTTTGCGTGACATACGTGATTTTGGCTTCCGTCGAACTGTAAGAGAGGGCTCTTAAACAAACTATGCCGTTCCCACTGTCAACTTGTTATCGCGATGTTAGAATGGAAAGTGAGCAACCGAACAGAATGCTATCTACTTGCCTACGTCGAGTTCTCAACTTCTAGAACCCTGGCAGAGTTGATCACTCGTTCGCGAAGATTCCATGACCAACACTCTGCAACTACAAGTTGCCTTTATGTCTACCACATAATCTGCGACGTGATACAGCATGCGTACCGAAGCCTTCTGCTCCTAACACTCCCCCTCAAGTTGACGTCCACCGCAACGATCAACTTGCGTCTTGATCGACTACACCACTCGACTGAAGAAGCAACGCGTACTGTGGGGTTGGCAAAGGCTTGGTCAAGTAGTCGGCGAGCTGCTGCGCGGATGGTACGTGGATTACGTTGATTGTCTCCTTCGCCACGTGATCTCGAACGAAGTGAACAGGAAGATCGATGTGCTTGGCCCTTGGCGTGTAGCCGTGGTTGGTTGCGATACTAATGGCTGACTTGTTGTCCACATAGATCGTGGTTGCTCCGACCGCATCCAGACCCATCTCTCCGAGTAAGTGCCGCAGCCAAACAACTTCCTGCACTGCCAGGGCCATTGCCATGTACTCTGCCTCAGCGGACGATAGCGCCACAGTCTGCTGCAGCTTGCTCTTGTAGATTACGGCGGCGCCAGCAACTTCAACGATAATACCAGATGTCGATCGACGAGTTGCAACATCACCTCTCCAATTCGCATCGCTAAACGCTGTAACACTGCATGCATTCTTCTCTGGACGCCGAAACTTGATTCCAGTGGTGGTCGTACCCTTAAGGTACCGAAGAATTCGAATTCCAGCCTGCCAGTGTTTTTCGCGCGGATTTTCGAGGTGCCGCGAAAGTGAGCCAACCAATGCTCGAAATGGCTTCACTCCTTCTATAGTAGGTCCGTCCTCCACATGCAATTCTTGACCAAGTACACATGGGTTACGCACTGGATATGCGTCTCTCTGACGAAATTTGTCCACCATCCGCTCAATAAATTGCTGCTGTCCCAGCCAAAGCTCCCCCTTTTCCTTGTTGTACTTCACCTCCATGCCCAGTACATAACGAACGTCTCCAAGTGACTTCACTGTGAAAACCTTAGCCAGCTCCCGACGAACATCCTCCGCATCTTCCTCGTGGAGACAACCAATTAGTAAATCGTCGACGTACAAAACGACGAATACTGGAGCACGGCCTGATCGTTTCACAAATAGGCAAGTGTCAGCAGCACACTGTTCAAAACCAGCCTTGCGAAAGACGTCCCGAATTATACGAAACCACACCTCTGCCGCTTGTTTCAACCCATAGAGACTGCGGCGCAGTCGGCACACCATTCCACCGGGAACCTTCATTCCGGTCGGAACTGTCATATACACAACTTCGTCGAGATCTCCATTCAAAATGCGGTCTCGATATCGTACTGCTTCACAAAGTATCCGAAGCAGCAACACACAGCAAGAAATGTCCGAATTGTGTTCATACTCGCGACCGGCGATTACGTATCCGTGTAGTCGACACCAAATGTTTGCAGACACCCTAGAGCAACAAGTCGCGCCTTGTAGCGTACGATTGCGCTATGTTCATCTCTTTTAACCGCGAAAACCCACTTGTGGCCGATGACTTTAACTCCAGGAGGCTTTCTCACTAAGTCCCACGTGTGGTTTCGGAAATGCGCTCGCAGCTCAGTTCGAATGGCTCGCTTCCACTGCTCATGCTCAGGAGATTCAACTGCTTCTCCATAACTGCGAGGGAGTTCTACTGCAGCCAATGCAATTTCGTACTCATCATCCACACGCTGACGTTTAGCGTCCGGCTCAAGATCATCTCCGCTTCCGCCATCCGATTCGTTGCCAGCTTCCACAGGAGCAGGACCATTTTCCAACAATGCAGGCGCATTATATGCTAGTGCAGTGCCGTTTCTTGGGTTGCCAGGAGATGGAACTTCTCCAGAAGGTGGAGTGGCATATCAACATTCGGCAAAATGCGAGGAAAATGGCCACCCCTTGCCATTCTAGGGCGTGATCCACCAGTGAATACCAACTGCTCCCTCTGCTCGACAGCGGGATTAAACTAGTTGCCGAGACACTTCTTGAGCCTGCAGGTAACGATCGAAACGATGTCGTGGGAGGTAAAATTCGCTGAGCATGAGTCCCGATGAGGGGTTCTTCTTCAGAGCCAGCACTGCGGCGGGGTACTAACTCACTGCTCGCGACCCGCGGAGTGTCAACTCGTCCAGCCTGTTCTCGCTCCATCTCGACAGGTTCATCACTTGGACTCTCTTCGTCGACTTCCATGTCGTCAGTGGTTGGCTGATGCATCGGAGAAGGTGCGGTTGCGTCGGAATCGTCAAAATGCTCCACGGAAGAGTGAAGTTGCTGTTTTCGGCTAGCACAGGTATATGTGCAGTGCGAAGCAGGTGGGTTTTCGTTAAGCTGAATCGTTCGCGTGATCACCAAGCGTTCAGTCTCAAGATCCCAAACACGGTATGCTTTTGGAGTCTCGGAGTAGCCCAGGAAGATGCAACGATGCGCTTCAGCATCCCACTTGGAACGCTTCGACTTATCCACATGCACGAAACCAGAAGAACCAAATACCCGTAGATGCGAAAGGTCTGGTTTCGTGCCGTAAAACAGCTCAAAGGGTTACGTTGAAGGCCTCGCAGTGTTTGGCAATCGGTTGATCGCGTACACTGCCGCATTTATTGCTTCACCCCACCAACTCAAATCGAGACCCATGTAGTGCACCATCGACCTCGCCATCTCGACAATTGTTCGATTCATTCTTTCAGCAAGGCCGTTCTGTTGGGGACTGTATGGAGCACTTGTTTCTTGAACGATCCCTTGATCGCTGCAGAAGCTCCGAAACTTCTTGTTCATGTACTCCGAGCCATTATCACTTCGAAGACACGGTAGACGCGCACCAGTCTGCTTCTCCACTTGGTTCTTGTATTCAACAAAATGTGCGAACACTTGAGCCTTCGACGACAGCAGGAACACGTGCACACACCGCGAAAAATCATCAATGAAGGTCACGACAAAGCGTGCACCACTCTTTGAACTCGGTCGCATCGGTCCCATCATATCTGAATGAACCAGTTCGAGTAACTTCGTTGTCTTCACGTTGCTCCCAGATTGGCGAGCAAATGCACTGACAGAGAGCTTTCCCATTGCACACCCTCCACAAACATCAGACTCGCTGGCAATTCCACGAACCTCAGGCACTCCATCTACTGCGCGTGACACACTTGGCATTCTGGAAGCGGAGATATGCCCAAGCCTCGCATGCCACAGCTGCGCGTCCACCGGGCCAACTGACACAGCAGCAGTCTCCGTTGGTATTTCCTTTCTTGCGACACATCTAGCAGGCCAAAGGAAGAGCTTTCCTTCCTTCCGCACGCGCACGACCAATCTCACCCCGAAACGAATGTCGCAATGGTCATTCCGGCACAGAACTTCTGCACCTTTTGCAACCAGAGCAGCAATGGACAGGAGCTTGCGGTCGAGCTGAGGGACATACAACACTTCAGTCAACCTCACCGATTCAGAGTCACGCATAGCGAATCGCACCGTGCCAACACCAAGCACTTCCAATCGCTGGCCGTTTGCCACCGTCACCGTCAACGATGTGTCTAACGCTCGATACTCGCAAAACTCGTCATGGGCTTCGATGATCTTGATCATGCCGTCATATTCAGCTGGCAAACTACCCAAGAGAATATCCAGTTTACTCGTCATCCGTCACCGTCTCGCCCACAGCAGAGAGTCTCAGGCAGATGTCCTCGAACCGCATTAAGTGGTCCATCAGATTATCACCGGAGGTCATCACGAAATCATGCAACGGCTTACGCAGTTTTACTCGGTTGTTTCTCTGCACGAAAAAATGTCCGAAGCGTCTTCCACGCTTCAAGCGCCGTCTTGGACTCCCGAATCATCGTTTGATACTTGGGGCTGAGCAACTGGACCAGAATACCCAGCGCCTTCAAGTCAGAGGCTTCTCATTCAGCCGCCCGTGGCTCCATCGCGGACTCTGGCTTGACCAACACGTGCCCGAGGAGGTTCTTGCGCGCCAACGCCATCCGGGCGTTAAATTCCAAAAGGAAATAATTGTCGTCTTGAAGCACGTCGTTTGGGCCGAGCGATCTTGGGCTCATAACCTTAAACAAACTATGCCGTTCTCGCTGTCAACTTGTTATCGTGAGAGTTCAACTAGCCAGTTGACTTGCGGGCTAACCCTGCAAGATGTCCATACATCCTGCCTCCAACTCGTACGAGACTACTACATCCTATTCAGCAACGGCTACCAGTTCGAGGACAGGACGCGCCGCTTCCTGCTGAATCGATTCGTGTCGACAACGGGCCCGAGTCGGTGCTCTTGTCAACACAAAGCTGTACCGAAGTCAAACTGCACAACTGCTGAGTACGTGGTTGAGCGATGGAGACCGTTGAGCGAGTGCTTTTCGGTGGTGGGGTTTCATCAAAAAGCGGTGGTGTCTGCCGAATACCATCACCACGTCGGCATGTGTGCTATCAGTTCGTCTGCGAGATATACTCTTCGTATCACGCCTACAATGTTGCACGTTGTGTTTCGACACATCTCGGGCAGCTCACCGCTGTACAACGCACTATTGGGGGAGGTGCTGGTCGTTCCTTCGCAGATTGACTTCTCTTTGAGGCCAACTCGGGATGCATCTGCCGAATGGAAGAGCGAATGGATTTCGTGGTGGCCCTGGCCAAACTGATCCCGAATGGACAAGACCTACAGTTCGTGCTAGCGCAGGCGAACTTGGTGTTAGATGGCGTCTTCTATCGAAGCGAAGGTGCCACATGGGGCGCTTGGCCAGAGGAATCATCAACGGCAGCGCCTACAACTCGATCGATGAACATTTCTGGGATTCTCTGCTGACAATTAATCAAACAAAAAACTGTTCGTTCCTTCCACTACTGCACAGCAACTCACTCTTTATGACAAGAACTTCTTCTTCGAAAGAAGTCCTCCTCGTGTTAGATAAATATTCTTTGATCAAACACTCACTTCAGATTTTGTTAGTTGAGGATATCGGATACGTTTTACGTGCATCGTCCGAGTACTATACGCAGAGAATTCGCTGCCTGCATCGACGTCTGGGTCCATGAAACTTCGTAGGAACTCTTGCTGGCCTCGATATAGCTCCGCTACGAGTCGTGGGGGCCTGAACCTTGCAATTGCACTCCCTTGTGGAACACCTAGAAGAACTGGCTGACGACTTGGACGAAGGAGCCGCCGTCGGGCGAATCTCGCATTAGCAGGATCTTGGTGCGGAGGATGTCTCGAAGTACGGTCATGTTGTGTATTTCTTGCCGTAAGTTTTGCACGTCGAGTTGGAGGTTGAAGGCGACGGCGCGTTCGTTCGGCACGGACCGGTATGTGTTGTGATTGGAGGCTTTCAGAAGCACCGATCAAAATGAAATCACGTTGCTAAAAACACGTATAGAGGATACCGTCTTTTATTACGTGATTTTAAGATGGCGTAGCTGCTTCAGAACTACCGGTCTCGTATGTGGTCGAGAGTTTCTTCGCGTAGGTAGAGGAGGAGCCCAAGAAGGCAGTTTTGGCGTAGGGTGAGAACGAGAACTTGGACGTGCCTCCATCTCTTCTGTCCCAATTCTGCACCCTGAAAGCGCAAAGCTCAAATCGCTTCTCATTGTTTTACGTGATTTTGAATTATACAAAAGCGGTAAGAGAGCCTGTTAGGAGCAGAAGGCTTCGGTACGCATGCTGTATCACGTCGCAGATTATGTGGTAGACATAAAGGCAACTTGCAGTTGCAGAGTGTTGGTCATGGAATCTTCGCGAACGAGTGATCAACTCTGCCAGGGTTCTAGAAGTTGAGAACTCGACGTAGGCAAGTAGATAGCATTCTGTTCGGTTGCTCACTCTAACATCGGGTTCAATGCTCGACGCATTCCGGAGCTCGTCCAGTTGCTGTACCAACGCGTCGCGCTCGTCTTCCAGTTCTTTTGTAAACGTCGGGTTTGCAGCAGGTGGGGCTTGCTTCTCCTCCTTTTCAGGTTCTGGCAGCTCGTGGATCATTCCAAGCTGGCAATTGTCCGCTATCAGTGCTCGACGAAACAGCAAGTCCACAATCGCTGGGTCCTTCACCATGCTCGCAAACGCCCCTAGGAAGTCCATATCCGCGTCCAATCTGCAGCACTTGCCCTCCGAATTAAAGTAAAACGTCATGCGGATCGTCGGCTCCGCTTCCTGGCCGAGAAGCTGCGACACCAGCCACTCCTCGCCCATGAGATGTGGGAAGATCTTCTCGATCGTGGCGCGCACGACCTTGAAGCGCAGCGTTGCATTGGCCGTGATAACCACGGAGCCCTCGGTCTTGACGACATCGAACGAGTGCATCGTGATGTTGAGCCAGCGGATCAAGGTCGAGTACATGTCCATCTGGTACATCATGTGCTCGGGCCCACGGACGCCATTCCCCACGTCCACCTCGGCGTCCACAACACTGTACATGAAGGCTCGCTGTTCCTGATACCGAGCATTAACAACACTTGGATCTCCTGCATTATTGATCACCGACCCGCTTTGGAAGACGTGGAAATACTCTTTTCCACGAGATGGACCAATGATCCTTCAGGCGAGTGGCGCTGAGTCAGCACTCGAGCACGCAGGATATCGCGAAGAGCAGTCATGTTTTGCACCTCCTGCTGTAAAGTCTGGACGTCAAGTTGTAAATTGAAGGCCACGGCCCGCTCGTTGGGCACGGAGCGATATGGACCCCACCCTTTGCGTGGCTTGTAAGGGGTCCCGTCCTTCTTGAGTCGCTGGGGTCTCTTTCGGTACGTTGGCTGATACACGCGCAAATCCGTCGTTGGCATCATGATCTTGAGAGCTGAAGAGACTTGGGAGGGAGCTGGAAAGTCGGAAACTGCGCGTCCACTGGAAGAGTCCGACTAAATGACCATTCAAGAGGTGGCCGGTGCAACTGCTATTATAAGAAAAGTTGTTCACGTATTTATCGCATGGGTCCGTTTCACTTTTTCAGAACTGCACATAGGATTTGCGGCCTGACTGATCTTTTGGCTGCGCAGAGTTGCACAAACATCGAAGCGAGGGGACTTGGGCACGAGCTGCTTGCACAACGGATCGCGGTATCGATAAAGTTATTGGGCTTTCGAGGATAGTATAGTATCGCTGCAGATACGATGGCCCTGGCATTCTAGAATCAGCGCATCTCCACTGCCTGATTGTTGAAGTGCGACCTCAAAGGATGATGAGACCTGCTGCCAGTCAATTAGTGTTGGGCCGGCGGATAGTTCACTGCAAGCACGGCGAGGAGATGGAGTGTAGTGAATTTCTCTGATAGAGGTGCTTAGTTTAAATGTCTGCCATGCTAATCGTTCGCGTTGTGGAGCGTTGCTTCTTTTCGCACACTTGGCTCGGTTGAGTAGGTGGTTCTCGAAGAACTTCTTGCGTCGATGAAGTCGCGAGGCATGAAGATGGCGTCCACCTACCGCATTTCACGCCATCTCGTGCCAATAGCGCTCGTGAGACGACATACGAGAGATCCTGTTTGTCTGGCAAGAGCTCAGCGATTGCAGCAGCGAAATCCATCCACTCGCTGACGTGAGAGATTGTTCCAGTGCTGTTTTCAACGCAAAATGTGAGCTCCGATGGAACGGCAATCAATTTCCCGAGAAGTAAATCCAGCAGCGGCATGTTGGACACCAGGTGCGGAAACACAGACTGGATCGTGTAGAAAGTGATGCATCAGACATACACAGCAGACGAATGAACCTCGCACACATTGCAATTCCTGTCACACTCCGTTTGCGTCACACCTTTTTGCTGGAAACTCAGCACTTCGAAGCACTCGCCAAGTGCGCGCCATCGCTGCTTCACACAATTCACAGTTGTCTTGACGCCCGCTTGCATTTGTGCGGCGAACTGCTCCAAAACAAATTCATTTTGAGAGACTTGTGATGGTAGTTCTGCATCGTCTTGGTAGCCATTCGCGAATGCGTAGAAGTAGTCTTCGACGATGTTTTCGACAGTTTGCTGACAAAATTCCCGAGCGCTGCACGGCGATCTATCCAAACAGGATGCCATCTTTTTTCGTGGAATTAGTGCTGGCTCCGACGGATTAAGCTCTTTCGAGCAACAACCAGTCTGAACCAAGTCATCTTCTCGTGCGTTTGGCGCAGGTGCCTTCTCCTCGTCTTCTGGTTCACAAAAGTCTCTGTCCGAGGAAGCACTTCTCATCAAGGCAGCAGGCGTCGCCTTCTCTTCGTCATCCAGTTCATACACAGCGTCAACGCCACCAATCATAGCGTTATCCGTAATGAGCGCTCGACCGAGCAGAATGTCCACAATCTTCGGGTCTTTCACCACGTTCATGAATGCTGCAACAAAGAGTAAGATGTGAGTCATTTCTTTGGGCTGTCCAGGCAGCAGGACTGTGTACAAGTACAACAGCAGGAACGCGTACAAGATCGAGTTAAAGTTGTAAAGTTGCTGGATCGGGGGCAGCATGAAGGGACGTACGAACAACCGCCGAAGCAAGGAGAAAGCATAGCAGCAGCCACTTTTAGAATTAGCGAGCAGCAGTCAAGACAAATACAGAGGCGTTCAAGCCGGCGCGGAGCTTACGAATTGCAGCTCCGTCGCCCATCTGGTGTTTGACGTGCTTAGTTACAACTAGTGCTTCAACTACGCAGCAACTGCAACTGCGCGTACTCACGTGACGACGAACTGGGCAGGAAAAGTACTGTCCGCTTACTTGGTGGTCATACAGGGGCTGATCAAAACGATCGGTCCTTTGCCGACACGAGACTCAACCCCAGTGGGCACGAACTCGGGACGCTACGACGATAAGAAGCAAGTCACTGGATAAGACGTTCGAGCTGAGTAGATCAAGCTCGAAGAAAGAAGACAAGATCAGAGGATAGCGTCAGCGAATAAGATGCGTGCAGCCCAGAGAACAACTCGCAGTGCTGAAACTGAAGCTCACAGCGAACAAGGGAGTGGAGCTTGCAGCAACCAGGGAAGTGCAGTGCAACGACAAGTGCTGGTGCAATCCTCAGATGCAGGTGCTGCAAGTGGGCGAACAGCGGCATTGGACTGGTGGGAGTTGCTGACGGCGGAGCAATTCCGAGCGATGGCTGCGAACGGTAGGTTCTTGCCACAGCTGGAGCAAAGGCAACGAGTGAGCGAGAAGAAGCTGAACATTGATGATTTCGCGGGTGGCAATGGTGAATCTATCGAGACCTGGCTAGCTACTGTGGACAACGAAGTGGATAGACAGCGGTCGCTGGATGGTGAGCTGTGGACGTCGCGCCAACAATTTCAAGGGGCAAGTGCACGCTTGAAGGGTAAAGCAGCCGACTGGTTCGTGAATATCAACACGAGATTACAGCCAGAGGACCGTACATTTGAGCATCTCGCTAAGTTACTGAGAGAAGCATTTGGTCGCAACGAGACCAAGTTTGAGGTACATCTCAGTCTGACACGCCGGAAGCAGCAACCTGGCGAATTTTGCCAACAGTCTGCGTGGAATCGCACTGGGTCATGACGTTCCAGAAGCATATCTGGTGGAGGCATTCGCAAGCGGGATCGATAATGAGGACATGGCGGCATTTGTACGTGGACATGAGCTGAAGAGACTAGCGGAAGTTGTTCATTTCGCCGGGACAGTTAGTGGGCCGTTTGGAGAAGGGTACAAGATCAAGGACTGGAGAATTGCTAGACAAGTTTATCGGTACGATGAAAAACTGAATGAGCACGAAGAGGTGATGCTGGCTAGTGAGCAACACGCGCACGATTTGGACTCACTACACGCAGTTTCAGTAGCTGAGGTTCTTGAGCGAGCTGTCGCTATGCAAGGAAAAATGACGATCAAAGAGGAAGTGGCAGTGGATGAGAAGGGCGTGGTGCAGATGTACACGGAGGCGGGGCTGGCAAAACGAAGAAGACGTGGAAGACAAAGAGCAGCCCGGTATTTGAAACAACAGAAGAGATGATGTTGCCGATAAGTGAGGGTGGATAATGAGTGACTGAACGAGCTGGAGCTGATTTGAGTGTGTGGATGTGGATAATGGTTGGCGTTAATTGATGAATGTGAGGCTGAAGTGAGGGAAGCGGGATAAGTTGGTTACCATACTCGAGGGGACGATTGAGTTGGCGAATGCCGTTGACTCATGAGGGGTTCTTGTATGTGCGGGAAGGAACCGATTTTCGGGGCTTCTGGCGAAGGGTGAATGTGATTGGTACCTGGGTGTTGATGCTGTAGGCTCAACTACTGCAGCGGGCTTTCGCATTACTCTTGTAGCTGCGTGGTGTGATGACTAAATAGCTAATTGTAAGTGATTGGGATTGAAGCGGCGATGATGACACGAACTAGCAGTTGATTCGCATGAATATCGGATACTGAAGTTGGCTGGCGCAACACATTCAGCAACACCAGCAACAACAGGAGCTGAATGAGCAACACGCACGCAGACTGCAGCTCGCACAGAGAAGAGGACTCAGAAAGCGGCGTGCACTGCGTTGGCAGAACCCCGGCGCCGCTGTGCCGAAGGAGAAGACGAGCGCGGTGAGCACCAACCGCGACGGAAGCATTTGCAGGTGTCAGAACTTGTACCAAAACGCGATCGCCCTGGCAGTCGTACAACAAGACGCGAGTCCGGCCAGATGAGCTTAGTATCCCGAGCGTCAAGATGACGGTGGCAGCAGCCAACTGTAACGGCTCCAACGGAATGCTGAGCAGCAACCACGCAGAAGGTTCGCCGTACAGCAGCGATTCCGTGCTGACCAGCACGAACACGGGATAGACCGAGCGGAGGGGCGATGACAGCCGAGTGGAGAGCAGCAGCAGCAACCCCGCCAAGACAGCACAAAGCAACCACACAACAGCAGTAAGCTTGCCGCGGAGAAGATGGCGAGCACGAACGCTGGAGCGCACGCCGATAGATGTACTCGAATCTGGGGGCAGAGCGGCGGAAAAATGAGTCCAGACAGAAAGCCGTACATACAGACGACGAACGACTTGCCGGATACCGAGATTGAGGTGGAGAATGCGAAGTCGCAGCAGTTGTCACGAAACGAGATGACCGAGAACACGATTAACGAATCGGGGACGATTCGTACGCGGGGGAAGAGAGTAAGATGTGAGTCATTTCTTTGGGCTGTCCAGGCAGCAGGACTGTGTACAAGTACAACAGCAGGAACGCGTACAAGATCGAGTTAAAGTTGTAAAGTTGCTGGATCGGGGGCAGCGTGAAGGGACGTACGAACAACCGCCGAAGCAAGGAGAAAGCATAGCAGCAGCCACTTTTAGAATTAGCGAGCAGCAGTCAAGACAAATACAGAGGCGTTCAAGCCGGCGCGGAGCTTACGAATTGCAGCTCCGTCGCCCATCTGGTGTTTGACGTGCTTAGTTACAACTAGTGCTTCAACTACGCAGCAACTGCAACTGCGCGTACTCACGTGACGACGAACTGGGCAGGAAAAGTACTGTCCGCTTACTAAAGTCCATCATACTTGAAGCACTTGTCAGACTTGTTAAAGTGAAAAATCGAGTGGCCCGGTGCCTCCACGAGCTTTCCAACAAGCTGCGACACAAGCCATTCGTTGCCAGTAATGTGCGGGAAAACCATCTCGATCGTGCTGCGTAGGACTTGGAACTGCAGTGTGCCCTTGTACTTGATCATGACCGAGTCATCGGCCACGACGATGCTGTCGATCGTGCCTGCCATGCAGATGAAGCGTAGGAACAGAGAGTACCTCGCCATCTGCTCCATCATGACGTCGGGTCCGAAGATCCCGTGGCCGAGATCCACCTCTTCGTCCATGACACTGTGCATGAAGGCGCGTTGGTCTCTGTATCGGTCATCCACGAGTCGTTTACTTCCGAGTCCCTGCAGCACGACCCCTCCTGAACACTCGAAAGTACTCGTTCACAACTCGACATAGTGAACCTTCGGGCGAGTGTTGTTGAAGTAGCATTTTGGTCTGCAGGAGATCTCGAAGAGACGTCAAATTGTGCACTTGTTGTTGCAAAATCTGCACGTCCAGCTGCAAATTGAAGGCCACGGCGCGTTCATTGGGCACCGATCGATATGGACCCCATCCGCGTCGTGGCTTGCGTGGTGTTCCGTCCTTTTCGGCTTTTTCAAGTCCTGGAACTTCTATGGGTGAGGCGCAGCAGCTGGTATCGGGATCTCACTTTTTGTCATTGGAGACTAATGAATGACTTGAGCAGAAGACGACGGAAGCAGGAATGGACCGATTCGGTCAGGACAGAAGGAATGATTAGTGTACTCCCTGTACAATGACAGCTAGCTAACTATACTGTTAGAAACCTGTTAGTTAGTGTATAGTAATTTTTGCTGACATGTTACAACCGAACAAGCATTACCAATATTTGGAGTACATTTTTTGAGTTCCAATAACTTTTTTCCTACTGATTGATAGGACACCATATTCGGTTTGTGCATTGGCAAAATCCTCCTCGACACTCATTTTGGCTCAATTGCGGCATACTTACGCCGATAACCTCAGTACAATGGATTAAATCTGAAATTCCTAACGCAACAGCAGTGCTGTTACAGCTTGAGGTACACCATGGAATTCCTTCGCCCAACGCGGCATCGCCTGCTGCCTTCTTTACGCTTCCATTTCGCTTTCCAAATCGCATCCGTTATGAAACTACACTCTTGATCCGTTACGTCAGTTTTAAAACCACTACCAAAAAGCAAACATCTCGGAGTACCAGGCCATTGGATTGTCGTTCTCAAATTTGCTTCAACGATCAAGTTTTCTGCACGCCGCCACTACCATCCTTCGCAATGGTTTTGAATGTGTTTCACATCTTCCAAAGCGCCAAGAAGGTTTCTGACCGAACCAAGTTCGACATCAAGATTTACTTGAAAGACAAGTCCGAGAACAAAGGAGAGTGTCGTCACTGCGGTCGCGTCGTACCATGGGCGCGAGCTCGTGTCATTTCGCACAAACGTGCTCACTGCATGGGAATTTCAACAGCAGAGAAGCAGTTTTTTTCATGCGCAATACGCACTCAAAGTGATTCCAGCAACAAAGCGGCCTCGACCAAATGTGGAAACCACTGAACCTGCCGAACAACCGTTACTTCAAGGTACAGCTTCGTCATGGCTGGACCAACTGACTGTGGGTAAGCGGGATACGATAACAAGGTTGTTGTCTACGCTATTTTTCCGCACTAGTATTTTTTTTCGGGTGATTGAGTCTGCATCGATGAAAGCGTTGTTGACCGAAATGCGACCAGCTTATGCTCGACATATTCCTACTGCTAAGACGCTGTCTGGGACCCTGCTTTTGGATCAGTACAACGAGCTGTGGAATCGCTGCCAAGAAGTAATTGCCGATTCGAGCGTCTACACGCTTGTGAGTGTTGGATGGTCAAACTCTAGGAATGAGCACCAAGTCAACTACGTTGTCATTGTTCCGGGCCGCAAGCCCTTCTTTTTGAAGAGTGTATCAACTGCGGGTATCCCGCAGACATCGAATCGCATTGCTGAGGATATTTTGGGAGTGATCAACGACCTCGGTGCTTCAAAGTGCATTGCAGTCGTCACCGATAATGCTGCTAACATGCGAGGTGCTTGGGACATCATCGAGCGAAAGTGTCCTTCCATTTTCGCTAATGGTTGTGCTGCCCACGTTATGAACCTGCTGATCAAAGACATTTGCAATATGGAGGAGTTCCGGGGTATTTTAGCGGACGCCATGGCTGTGATCAAGTTTGTGCGGAATCATCAGCACGTACTTGCAGCGTTCCGAGGAAAGCGCGATCTTTATCAGATCAAGAACGACCTCACTCTGGTGGCACCGAAATGCCAGTAATGGCAGGTTGCTTCTTGAAAACCAGCAAGGGGATGTTGAAATCGATGATGGGGCTGCAAGCGACTTTTCAATAGAAGCACCTTCCGATCAACATGACGACGTTTTGGTGGCATCGCTGTATGACCTGTTAGACGACGAGGTTGCTCCAGCCCCCGGTGTTGGAATCTTCGTACTTAACTCTCCGACTACACCGGGCAGGACTGACAGCGAAGCCCGTTCGTCTTTTGAGAGCGACGAAGGTGACATGTTCACGGTCGAGAGCATATATGCTCGCAAAACCGTGGACTTCCAGCGACTGTATCTCGTGAAATGGGTTGGTTTTGACGTGCCGACGTGGAATTGGCACGTCACATCCCGATCGAGCTAATCGACGAGTTCGAGCAGACCGAACTCAACGCAGCGTGGCCAGAGTATATTTCGCTAGACGAAGGGCCTGGTGGCCGCAATTACTGCAGGCTGTTGCAGTGAAAGTGTGACGGGTCACACGGCACCTTGCGCTGGAGGAAGCTTGACTTCCGAGAGTATACAAACTCTCTGTGAACGGCAGTTCACGGGTCCCTGGCCAAAGGGGACGATTTACCAATAAGAGGGTAGATTTAAGACTGACTATATGTATAGGTGTTTCTAAATCCATCTACATACAAAATGCTATAGAGTTTCCTAGATTTATCCTATTGGTTGGTTTTGAGGGCATGTAGCCATGATGTGAGTGACGTGGCTGTGGTGTGTCCACACCACAGGACCTCCACTTAGTCACAGGGCACTCTTCGTGGGACCCCGTTACATCCTCTCCAACCTAGATTCGGTTTACCGACCAATCAGGACGAGTGAAAGCGAGTCACACTCTTTCACTCTTCGTCGATTGATATCGACTTGCGGCGGCGGCGAACCGCGCAGCGGCTCATTCTCGTTAGAGCCCGTGAGCGACACAGCGCTCTTCTTCTCGGTCTCCACGTCGACCTCTGCAAGCATGCCCCGCTCTGGAGCATCTCGCGGCGCGAAAGCGCGCGCTAAGCCTGCTGGGCTAAGAGCACTAAGCCTCGCGGCAAAGGCTCGTCCCTCAAGAAGGAGGCCGACGATGCGGCCTCTGAGGCAGTCACCTCTCGTGGTGACGTGCCAGCGAGCGCGAGCGCGAGCTCGCGTCGCAGTCGGTCGCCGGATGTCCCTCCGGACGATCGACCCAACCCGCGCTTCGTCCACCGGGACGACAGTCCGGAGCCCGGTGACGATAGGGCTCTGAAGGAGTTCCTGGGGCTATCCGAGGACTCCGAGGGTGGTCAAACACCCCTGCCCAGC
Organism: Phytophthora sansomeana; assembly: GCA_032158285.1. Classification (NCBI taxonomy): domain Eukaryota; phylum Oomycota; class Peronosporomycetes; order Peronosporales; family Peronosporaceae; genus Phytophthora; species Phytophthora sansomeana. The sequence goes on along the minus strand of JAPDHH010000095.1, from coordinate 406,160 downwards.
GAGCACAGCGACGACGTCATGCGTTCGCCCGCTAGTGACCACGATGGCCACGAGAACAAGACGCCGGAACGTCCACAGAGCCCGGCCGACGAGGCCAGGGGTTCGCCTGCAGTAGGCGGCGACGAGGAAGAGAAACCTCGTTCGCCAACGAAGAACCTTTCGCTTGCCGAAGGTGTAGAGCGGGCTCAAGCCGCTAAGGCCTCAGCGGAGGAGGCCAAACGTGCGAAGAAGCGCAATGCTTCGAGGTCTCCACGCCGTGAGGCAATGGAGACTGGAGGGCTCTACCGCGACCTCTTCAATCCGTCGTCTGACGAGGAGGAGGGTGCTGTCTACGAACCCCAAGAGATCTCCAACGATCTCGATCGGCAGCAGGAAGATTTCCAAGCTGCCCGGCGAGTACAAGGGCACCCGGTGCCGTCCCAGGCATCGGGTCCCGGTGCCGCACCCACTCGCAGTCATACTGGCCACCCGAGGAGGGCTCTGGGGCCGATCTTTACTTGGAGCAACTTGTTGCTCCTCGTGGACTCATTGGTGGTCACACTTCCAAGGGCGCTTATGAATGCGCCTTGGTACAGAAGGTCGCCTTGTTCACTGAGAACATCGAGGCGGCCAGATGTGTGCTCCTTGCACAACACCGAATCCCTTTGAAGGATTTCACGACTCGCCGAAAGAAGCCCGAGAACCGTGGGGGCCTCTTTCCGGTCTGGGGTTACCCTTGGGTCCAACCCGAGCCATCTTCCGTCCAAGCGTCGACAGCGAAACCAACCTTCTTTCCTTCTAGACGCTGCTTGATAGACGCTTGCACGACAGACTCCAACTCGAACATGTGCTTCTTGAGTGTGCTAACACTCAAAGGTTTCAGATGCGTGTACTTCCGCGTCTTGACCTTCTCGCACATACTCAGCTCACATGAGTGCCGACGCCACGATTGAGCTCTTCGACTACGTGCTTGACACGTACGGCATTGACTCCGCGTCGCAGCTCTGTTTCTACGTGTGCGGCCATGCTTCCGTGAATGTCGCCATTGCAAGGAGAACTCCATCCCAATGATCGGATGCGCTAGCCATCGAATGAATTTAGCGTTGCAAGCTCTCATGGAGCAGCACAGTGATCTACTCGAGAAGGTTCATCGGTTGATGGCCAAGCTCAACACTATCAAGAATCGGCATCATCTTCGCGAGGCAGATGCTCTAATGCCTGCTTTTCGCAATGCAACTCGCTGGAGTAGCACCTTCGCAATGATCGACCGCTATTTTCGAATCTACAACAAGCTGGATCGCATCGAAGATGAATTTGTGGACTTCATCCCTACACCAAGGGAGAATGCACGCCTAAAGGCTCTGCACGAGGACCTCAAGAACCTTGAAAGCGTGAGCAAGAAGTTGCAGTCCACGACTGTGACTTTGCTGGATGTGCGCGTGCTTTTTGACCACGTGATGAAGCATTACCCCAGCACAAGAGACCAACTCTCAACGTCCGCTTCTCTCGTGAAGTTCCCAGAGTTTGAAAATGGCATAGTGAAGGTGCTGGCAGGAAAGGAACGATCTCTTACACGTGCGGAGCGTACATCTGTGTCAAAGCTGCTGCAGTCTAATGGCTTGCCTCAATCAAGAGAGGAATGTGACCGTCAAGAAAACGGAAAGAAGCGATCCTTTGCAGAGGCTGCGCTCGCTGAAGAGGCAGACCCCCCGGTTCAAGTGGACCTAAGGTGGATTCCGCCTACGTCGAACGATGTGGAACGACTACTTTCGCGTGCTGGCATCGTGTACTCGCGTCTACGCCGGAGCCTTAACCCGATGACCCTGGAAACCGTGATGTTTTTGCAGTACAACCGCAGTTTGTGGGATGCTAGTGCGGTGGCCCAAGCCGTCGATAACAACAGGCCCAAGCCGTCGATAACAACAGGAAGAAGCGTCGTGTAGTGATGCACGCTGAGCAGGAATAATCTTAAACTCGGATAACAGACCTGCTTTATATTTTAGTCTTCTTTTTTACAATATTAAAAAATGTATACAATCGCACTCGCAGTGATCGCCGTGAAGCCGTGTGGGTACTCAATGGAGTTGGTGCGCGGCGGGAGGGTTCTCAGGTAACCCTCCTGAGTTCGCTGAGCGTATCCGTTCTGCTCGATTCCTTAGTTTTCTTCGTCGTGAGATATGGCGGCGACGAGGCGATAGTGATGGATGGGCGAACGGTGTTATTGCAACAATTTGACAAATAACGCCATTATTTATTGGCAGCTCCATGGACGCTCAATCAATATGAAATTGCATTTTGAGGAGCCCTGGGAACACCAACCCTATCGTAGTGGCTGTGATGGACAGGATGTATCTTGCGGACGACCGAATTTCACAAGTGTTGGCTTGGCGATCGTACTCGACGGAGGCAAACACGCCTGTAGTCGCTTTCGTCCCGACTTCGGAGCACCGAGCCCGCTCGAAAGACGTGGAAATACTCCTTCACTACGCATCACCGAGCCCTCGGGCGAATGACGTTGCAACAGCGTCCTGGTGCGCAGGATGTCGCACAGAGACGCCATGTCGTGCAGTTCCTGGTGCAGACTCTGCACGTCCAACTCCAAATTGAACATGACCGAGCGTTGGTTGAACACCGCGCGATAGGGACCCCACCTTCTTGGTTTGTCATCCCTTTTAGTGCGTTTAGGTTTCTTGTTGACCTTCAAAGCTTCTTGCATCGACTCGGGAACTTCTGGCGAGTATAGTGCTATCTGAAGTGGACGCTGGAGCTCCAAAGGTCGACATAGTGGTATGTACCCAAAGCGCTGATTACCTTGCAAGGTTATTATTTCGAAGACGCAGATTACAATCGCAATTGGGACTATTAAATAGTCCAGTTTAGCCTTCGAAGCGGTAGGCTTTACGCTATAATAGTGCATCATTCCTAGTGTGTGGCGTTTTGATGTTTGTAAAAGTTACTAGACACTAAATCACTGTTAGTACACTGTTTGCTAACTGTTTGGAGTGAAGTTAGTGTCTGTATTTGAAATGTGTAACTATTAGCTGTACCTTGCAATGTTATTATTTCGAAGACGCAGATTACAAATCGCAAGTGGGACTATTAAATAGTCCAGTTTAGCCTTCGAAGCAGAAACGATGGTAGGTTTTACGTTATAATAGTGCATCATTCCTAGTGAGTGGCGTTTTGATGTTCGTAAAAGTTACTAGACACGGGGTCCCACGAAGAGTGCCCTGTGACTAAGTGGAGGTCCTGTGGTGTGGACACACCACAGCCACGTCACTCACATCATGGCTACATGCCCTCAAAACTAACCAATAGGATAAATCTAGGAAACTCTATAGCATTTTGTATGTAGATGGATTTAGAAACACCTATACATATAGTCAGTCTTAAATCTACCCTCTTATTGGTAAATCGTCCCCTTTGGCCAGGGACCCGTGAACTGCCGTTCACAGAGAGTTTGTATACTCTCGGAAGTCAAGCTTCCTCTAGCGCAAGGTGCCGTGCGACCCACCCGTCACACTTGGTAGCACTTGTAGTCAATCCACGCCTACGCGGGTAGGCTACCTGAACCTCAAGCGTTCTGGTCAACATGGACCGGAATGAGTTTCTCATTTGAACGACTCGCAGTTCGAGTCCGTTCGGAAGATGGCAGGCATCTTCGGTATGGAAGCTCTGCAGAGCTTGGTGGCGTCAACGCCGGCCGAGCAGGTCGAACGCGTGAACGCGTTTGACATGTATGAGCGAGGACTCATTGAGCATGTCCGGGGAACCTTTCAGGCCCCCGCGGTTGAGTCCAAGCCGACCCAACCTAAGCCGCTGCGGCTTAAGGTGAACCCATACGAGGGAAAGGAAGGAGAGAACCTTCACTTCTGGGTTCGGGAGGTAGAGCTCGCCATGGACGCAGCTCTAATCTCGAGCGAACGGCTCAGAGTGGCGTTCGCACTCTCCAACCTTAGCGGTCGTGCTAAGAGTTGGGCGTACACGCGCGAAGCGACTGCGCCGGGATGTTTTGCATCCTGGGCTCAGCTGTGTGAACAGCTTCGAGCCGCGTTCCTCCCGGCGAACTATGAGTACGGCCAGCGCTCACGCTTTCTCTCGTGTAAACAAGGGAAGCGTGAGCTGCACGAGTACATCCAGGAGATGCGTGAGCTTACCGCATCTCTAGTGGAAAACCCACTCCATGAACACATCAAGGTGACGGTGTTCATGGAAGGCCTCCGGGTGGGGCCCGCTCGCACACAGCTGTTCCGGGTGCAATGTGGCACCCTTGGAGGAGGCGATTCAGATCGCGCTCCAGGAAGAGTACAGTCATCGCCAGGCTCGTACGCCGGCCTCAGCATGGCCAGGGAACTCCGCACCGGGTACGAACCGGGCGAGTCCTAGCGGACCAGTTCCAATGGAACTCGGGTCCGCGGAGCAGCAGGATATCCGCTGCTACGGTTGTGGCCGGCTGGGCCACATGAAACGCCCGCCCCGCCGGAGGACAACCCAGGCGGTTGCCTCCCAGGCTCTCTAGCGCTCAAGGGTCGCTGGCAAAAGCCGCGACCCCGAGGCCAGGGGAAAGGCAACCAGTAGGGGCGGAGCGCCCTACTGGGGAAGATCTAAGCCTTCATGAGCGGTGCGCGGGTGGCGCGCACCATGAAGACTTAGCCCCTGAGAGTCTGTGCACTCGAATCGGCGAAGGGCAGCGGAGGGCTGCTTGTAGTACACGCAGGTGTATTAGTGATACGGATTTCCGTTCCGTGCCTCTGATTGACTCTGGGGCGTCAAAGAACTTTGCACGCCGCCAGACATTGCTCGCAACGGCAACAAGCTGGCCGATGCTCTGAGAGAGAGCAAAGGCAACGGACAGTGTCTGTCAGACTGGCCTGACGGAAAGGTGATAACCATCCCTAAGATCCATATGGATCTCGCTGTGAAGCTTGAGGACTTTCGACAGCTTGGAACAGTTCACTGTTCTGATGGAGTCGTACGACTTGATCCTGGCATGCCCTGGCTCGAGAAGCACGAGCCCTGGATAGACTGACGCGGCAAAGCGATGGGCGCTAGCCGGCCTGCAGTGTCCGACAGAGCATTGCGAGTCATGTTCCCACCTCTGTCAGGACCTGGGCCACCTGAAAGGGGCGCCGGGGATGCCGAAGCATCCAGGGGAGTACTTGGGAGTCGTCGGTGTCTTGGACGACTCCATGAAAATGGCTGTAGCAGAAGCTGCGCTGACCGAGCGCGGCAGCCCATTGCGACAGCTCTCGGTCGCCACCGGAGCCAAGACCGGTGGCCGAGGTTTCGAAGGTGTCGACGCTGACGAGCGTCGACCAAGTGGGTAACATAGCGTTCCACACACGGTCGCCCAGACCTTAACAGAAGAGGAAGACGCGGAAGGCGCTTCCTGTGTGGGTAACAAAGTTCCACACGGAGTTGTGAAGGCTCCCTGATGTCCCTAGTGAGATAATCACACGACGTGGGTAACGAAATTCCACGTCGCGTGGTCGCCGTCGACGACACCGTCGCTGCCGCAAGTCGAGCTGAACGCTGTTCAGACTGAAGTCGTTTTAGCGACTCGGAGCCCAGGGCCCGCTCCTCAGGACGCGGCCGGTCGAAGAGTGTTGTCACATCTTCGACGGCGTGACCGGTATGCCAGTCAAGGCAACAGGCATCCACTTGGAGCCACTGCCGGAGGTGCCGAGTTGCTGAACCTCGAAGAGATGTCGGCAGAAGACTTTGGGCCGATTCAAGGCTGGCAGATCGCAGAGCTGGTTCTCCTTAAGCCGGAACCACTCTGGAGGAGATGAACTCCTCCTCTGTCCCGGACGAGGACGTCCTCGAAGAGATGAGGAAGCGACGCGAAGCGCGCTTGGGTTCTGAGATTCTCAAGAACCCTACGGGATCCGGTGTATCCCTTGGTGAAGGAGTACGAGGACGTGGTGGCCAAGGACCCACCGTCACAACCTACCGGATCGAGGAGTTCGGCATGAGATTGATCTCGTGCCTGGCACAAAGTACTGTGTCACGAGGCAATGGCCTCTACCGCGCGAACAGTGCGCGAGGTCATTGAGGCCTTCTTCGCCGCGAAGGCAAGGGCAGGCATGGTGCGGGAGTCGAAGTCCCCGCACTCGACGCCAACCTTCTGCGTTCGGAAGCCGAACGGGAAGTGGCGTCTGGTTCACGCTTACAACAAGCTGAACAGCGCCGGTGCCGGCCCAGACACCAATCCTACGAGGATGTGCTGTTTAACAACATGGCCGGTTGCGAGCTGTACAGCGCGCTTGATCTGGTGGACGGATACTACCAGATCCTGATGCGTGAGAGCAACATTCCGCTCACAGCGGTGAGCACTCCAAGCGGTATGCTTTGGGAGTGCGGCTCGTCATATCACAGGGTCTGTCCAATGCCCAGCGACGTTCAATCGCTTGGTCACGCAGTTGTTCAGACCGCTCCGTGCGTTTGCACAGACGTATTTCGACGATATATTCGTCCATAGCCGTGCCGAGGACGGCAAGACGGCCATGGAGGTGCACATCGAGCACCTCCGTCGAGTGTTGGAGGTCATGAGAGCCAGCAAGCTCTATGCCAACATCGACAAGTGCGTCTTCGCGTCACCAGAGATCAAGGCCTGCTGCTTCATCAGCAACGACGGCGTCCGGGCTGACCCAGAGAAGGTCAAATCCATTGCGGCTTGGCCCACGCCCAGATCCCAAAAGGATCTTCGGAAGTGGTTGGGCTTTGCCAACTACCTGCACAAGTACAGTGCGGGGTGCGCGGGTCTGGCTAGACCTTGTCAGACCTCCTGAAGAAGGACTCTGACTGGCACTGGGAGCGCCAACACCAGGATGCCTTTGATTGCATCTAGGCTAGCCTCCAGCAGGCGCCAGTCCTGGCACTGCCGGGCGAGACGAAGCCGTTCAGCGTCGTCTGCGATGCCTCCGACTACGCCATCGGTTGTGCAATGCTGCAGAACGATGCGGACGGACACGAACGAGTCATCTCGTTCCAGTCCAGGCAGCTCAAGGCTGCCGAACGGAACTACCCTGTTCACGACAAGGAGCCCTTGGCCATAAGTACGCCCTTGTGAGGTTCCGGGTGCATCTTCTGGGCTCTAGGCCCTTTGTGATCAATACCGACCACGCATCCCTGCGAACGGCGACTAACTCGCCCCACTTATCGCAGCGGATGGCGAGGTGGTTGTCGTTCTTCGCGGAATACAACTTCCCCGTCGAGTACAAGCCGGGCAAGCTCCGCACGGCAACGTGCTTGCCGATGCGTTATCACGCAGGCCTGACTACGCGTTGGCCCACATCACGCGGGTGACAACGGATCTTTACGATCGGATGCTGAAGGACCCCACTTGTTTCCGCAAGGAAACTGGTTGCAACTCAGCAACCTGGGAGGAAAGGGCTTTCCGAGCCTCTTCCCCACTTAAGATAGAGTCGTCGGTGCCGCCACGCAAAGTGAGGGGCACCCGGGGTTTACGAAAGCCGTTCAGGTAGAACGGCGTGAACTCGGTGGACGCGTGCACCGAGTTGTTGAGTGCGAACTCAACAACAGGGAGCTGCTCCGACCACGTACGTGGCGCTCCCGCGCAGATACTGCGCAGAGTGTCTTCGAGCACACGATTGACGCGCTCAGTCTGACCGTCCGTCTGAAGATGGTCAGCTGTGGACATGTGCAGCTTAGTTCCAAGCAATTGGAACAGCGTTTTCCAGAACGCAGCGGTGAACCGCGGGTCACGGTCCGAGACAAACGTCTCCGGCAGACCATGATAGCGGAAGACGCCGTCTACGAACAGCCTAGCGGCATGTTCACCTGTGACCGTGTCCGGCACCGGAGCAAGGTGTACCATCTTGCTCAGACGGCACACGAACACCAAAATACCGGTGTTGCCGTGCGCATCGGCCGGAAGGCCAAAGATGAAGTCGAGGCTCATCGACTTCCAGCAGTCTGCCGGGATAGGCAAGCTCTGCAATGGGGCCGAGGCGTGCCCCGCGGGTTTCACCCGCTGACATGTTTCGCATGTCTTGACATAGCGTGCGACCCACTTGTACATGTGGGTCCACCAAAAGGCCAGCGAGACCGACAAGAAGGTCTTCTCGCGGCCGAGATGTCCGCTGGAGGGCGCATCGTGCGCCTCCTGGAGGATATCAAACTTGATGTCCTCGTCGTCCGGGACGACAACGCGCGGTGGTTCATTGGGCTCCACCCGATAGTAGAGGAGGCCATCCTGCCATTCGTATCGGTGGAGCCGGGAGCGCTGTCGCGGCGAGAGCCACGGGACACACGGCTGAATGTCATCAGCAGGGTCCGCGACGCAATGGCGGCGGCCCAGGACAAACAAAAGGAGTACTCAGACAAACATGGAAGAGGAAACTTAAATGTGTTTAATGTGGGAGAGTTAGTCCTACTCGACACTAAGAACCTACCGCTTGACGCTGTCAGCTCTGTCGGCAGCAACAAGCTGAAGCATCGTTTCATTGGCCCGTTCACGGTCCTGGCGAGGCATGGTGCTGCGTACACCATCGATCTGCCGAAGTCGTACACCATCGACCTGCCTAAGTCCATGAAGACGCACCCGACGTTCTACGTGGGGCGTCTCAAGCGGTATCACGATCCGCAGGGGCCGACTGCTCCCCAGGCGATCCATCCTCTTCGCGAGGAGGAGGTGCCAGCTCCTGAAAGCGAGAAGGAGGCTCGGGCGCCGACGATCGACCCTGTCCGTAAGCCCAAGATTGGGAAACGGAAGACTCACGGCTCGAGTCATAAGCCGAAGGGGTCCCGTACGCGGCTGGATAAGCCTGGTACGCGCCGTAGCCGTACGACGTCGCAAACGCAGGAGCGTGCGCGTGCGACTGGGCGTACGCCTGACCATGCGGTGGAGCGTACGCCGGACCAGACGGCTGCGGATGCGCATACGTCTGCACTCCCGGCCGTCTCTCCAGATCCCCAACAGCCATTTGCAGCTGCTGGATCCGGCGATAGGCCTCGTCCATGTCGGACGAATGGGCCCGAGCGGCGAGAGAGTGTGGTGGGACGGAAGACATCGGGTGAGTGGGGCTTGGAGGAGGGGTGTGTCCAGATGACAGAAGATTGGAAAATGAACCGACTGGAGCGGAAGAAGAATGCCCTGTTCAACGGGTGGCTCGCGTAGAGGTTGTAGCTCGTTTTGTGCTAGCCACCAGTTCTATAGATTTTGCCAGCATGCTACATATTTTTTATTGCGAGAAATTGAGGATAGGAGGTCAATTAATTATTTCCGTAAATTACGGAATATTATTATTACGGATATTGTTTTTTGAGATGCCCTGGGTATTCCCACACATCAAAACTCGCAGTCCACAGTATGCTGGTCTCTTGGGTAAAGTGCTGGCTGTTCCTTCGCAAATCAACTTCTCGATTGAGCGTGACACGGGGCGTATCCGCCGTATCGAGCAGCGCATGGATTTCGTGGCGGCAATGGCCAAAGTCGTGCCGAGCGGACAAGATCTGCATTTTGCCGTCTCGAAATCGAAGTTGGTAGCGGACGGTTGGAGCTGCCGCAACGAAGTCGTGTCGTCAGCGTTCGAGCGATCAGTTCTCGGCTTCACTCCAACGTCAGGAAAGAACAAGCGGTCGAGCGCGATGCCCACAAGTCGGACCATGCGCATTGAAGATATTCTCAATTACCCCGTCGCGACCCAGGGACCTGTTACCCGGAGGTCGCAGCCGGTTTTGGCGTGTTATCTGCACATACCAACGACTGGGTCGCGACCCAGATACGGCGTTCCCATTGGCTAGCGAATGCAAATTATCTCGTGGCAGAGTTTAGTGCATTTTGTGAGCGAGCAGACCAGCTCAACCAAGAGGGGTTGCACCAGTAGCGAGAGCTGCGAGCGTGTAGCTCACGCAAGGGCGGCGCATGTGCACAGTTGCGCTGACGTGCATTGTAGCTAGCAGATTCATAGAGTGCCCCCCTCACCGGACTACAACATCGCTGGGTCTCAGGAGCGTCGTTTTGCTATTAGTGAAACAAGCAGAATGAAGTGGAGGTAAATGCCCGGGATTGTAATGACGTTCATGCTTCCTTTCCTAACTATGTGAAACACGTTGCTGCTACTATATGCAGATGGTCTCGAAGAGGACACTGAACTCAACATTGAAGCAGCTCCACTAATGAGGACGTTGGCTGCGTAGCCACTTTGAAAACGCATCGATGCTCTTCCTCCCTCGCTCGGCCTCTGCGTTTTCGAGCGCAGCTTCAATGGAGAGCCCCCCTTCACCAAATTCTGTACGTGTTCGACGACATAGCGACGTCTACAGAAGAACTTTGCTTCTTTCGCTGACGCTCTCCATTTGGTACCAAACGTTTTCTCCAGGTCTTGAATTGAGGGCTGGCCTGTTAACCCAACGTGCCACTCCCCAAAGTTCTCGCACAGTCGCCACGCGACGGCTCATTGTGTGTTGAGGTATCGTACACTGGTCTAGCTGTACCGGGTGTTGCTGGGCTGCATTTAAGCTGCTGGTAGTATCAATGGCTGTTAACGTGTGGCTAGGGATGCTGTCATTGGCGTTGCCGGACATCGGAATAAGACGAAACGAAATATCACCTTGTAGAAACGAGGTAAGCTGATTTTGGGTTTGCTTGGTCAACTCAACGAGCGATTTATGTTGAGATTCTAATTTTTCCATTGTCGCTGCATGCTGAGTGCTTATTTGTTGAGCAAGAGCAGGCATCGCAACTTGTAGCTGCATTTCCACGGGGTGTTGCGTCGTTTGTGCACTGGCAAGGACTTGACTTCGATACTGTTGGAACTGCTCTCTAAAGAGTTGATTGTTCCGCATTCGCTTTGGAAGGATATCAAACAAGAATGCGGCATCTTGAAGCAATACCGTCCGTAAATATTCCATCAACTCGATGAATCCACGTGCAGCAAGATTGTGCTCCCACTCACCATCTAAAATCTTCTGCTTGTACTTTTCAAGACCAGGAAATATCTGCGATTTCAACTCGTTTGGTGGGTCCACGATGGCTCGGTCCAAATAGTACAACCGAGAGCGCGGGGGATGACCGGACAGCGCCCGAATTGCCTCTCGCGCGAGAGGTGCTGTGTACACAGCTTCAACAGTGCCCAACCCCACCGACCATGCCTTCAAGTTTGAGAAATGTCAACATCGGCGCTTTCCAGTTGCCGCACGCCCTGTTGGCGATTAATGTGAGTTTTCTTGTTGAACGTCATTCCTAAATGTTTGAAGACAGCTTCGTAACATTTTTTGTGTGCGTTGTATAATATCGACTTCTTTCGATCGCGACCACACAGGAACTTAATGTCGTACCAATCCTCAGATCGACGAAAGGATGGAAATGGCTCTAGATCGACATGAAAACGTTCAAACAAGTAGAAGGCAACCGCTCCAATTGGGCATAAATGAACATCTTTGTTGCGCATGAACCCAACATGTTGGAGTTTTCCATAAGTGTTTGTTTTTCCATGCTGTATCAGTAAAACCAAAGCCGTACACGACTGAAACCCTTCTTTATCAAGTATTTGCGAGAACATGTCAGCCAGCTCCAAGTCACGAATATTCTCACCACGTAGCAAGCCAAAGTGCGAAACAAGGAAGGCTGTCCGTCCCATGACGTCGTTCAAAAGGAAGAAAGTATCACAAATTTGTCGGAACTGCGATTCTGATTGATAGCCGTCTAGTAAAGATCCAACGCCACGATCAGTATAGTTCTTCTTTCGAGTTGCTGTAGTCTCAGCTTGCACCGTAGAAAGCAGCTGCTTCACTTGATAAGTGCGAGGGTGGTCGTGGGGGTTCATTTTGTTGGAGACCTGCTGGTTGTAGAGATCCACAATAGCGTTCACGTAGCCGTTCACTGTCGAAGCACCTACCACTTTACATTTCTTTTTCTTGGACTCCCTCCCTACAACCCGAGTATCCAAAAAGAGGTGCAGTTTGCTTCCTGTGACCGTAGCACCGTCGCTGAAATCCATCGATTGACTCCACTCAGTGAATTCCATCTGATAGCCTTCATACTTTCGTTTTGTATTAATCGGCCGTCCATCAATGGCCTTCTGGAGAGTTGAGCGTTCTCTTTCTTCCATGAGCACTTGTATGGCACTATCATTTGGATGTGGACGGGGTGTGACAGCCCTCCTGGGTATCGGCGTTTGCCGTCGTATTGATGCTGTAGTTGCAGCTGCATATGCACCGATCGAGATGCCAGCCTTCTTCCCCATGATGCAAAAGTGACCTTTGGTTACCAAAAAAAGATATTTCGGTTAGGTCTCTAACCCCATACTGACGCGGGTCCGGACCCATACAGTCGCCCGCCTGATACTCATTAAATACACAAATAGGAAATAGTATTTGCGTGAGACCCAAATAATAAAATTAGAGTCTGCTCGGTATCCCAGTCGATCACGACACCCAACCAGTCTTCGCTGCTTACAGCGCTCGCTCAAGCACTCGAGCGCCACATATTAACACCCATTTCCGCCGAAAAGCTTCGAAGGCCAGCGCTTGGCCGCTGACCACATCAGCCAAGTGGTCGCTTTTTTTCCAAAAATCGTGCAGACGTTTTGTGTGTCGTGCACAGGTGCTTGGTCTTTCCACCACGAGACCATTCTCAACTTGGACCTGCTCAGGATAAGATGCAGCCGGCGCCGTATTTCCGCAAGGTGACGACCAACAAGGACGGACGGCCGCGCAAGCAGCGCAAAGGTTGGGGGCGCTTCCAGTCCGTCCTGCGAGAACGCTCGGCCGACTTCAACCTCACGTTGGACGTGCAGAATCTGCGTCAGCAGGTGCAGAACTTGACCACTCTGCGAGATGTTCTGAGCTCGCAGTCCCTCGTGCAACGGCACTCGCCCGAAGGCTCGTTGAGTCGGATGGTCAATGAATACTTTCGAGTTTTCCGAAAGGGAGCAATTCTACAAGAAGCCGGACGTAAAAGACTCGTGGATGATGTGGACCAATGCGCCTTCATGCACAGCATCATGGACGAAAAGGTGGACGTGGGCAACGGTCTCTGCGGTCCGGACGTCATGATGCAGCAGATGACTAGGTATTCCAAGTTCATGCACTTCATTTGCATGTCAGGACAAGTGCACAGCATTGTCACGGCCGATGACTCGGTGCTGATCTCGGTCCGAGGCTCGTTGTTGTTTCAGGTCATGCGCAGCACGATCGAGATGGTGTTCCCTCATATTATGGGGGACGCGTGGCGTGGCACAATTGGTGGGGAAAGAGGTTGAGGCACCTGCACGTTCGACTTTCCACTTTAACTCGGCTGGGAAATGCTTCAAGTATGATGTCGAAATGGACTTTGTGGGCGCGTTTTTGAGCCTCGTCAAGGACCCACTCGTCGTGGATGTTCTCCTCCGACGAGCACTGATTGCAGACAACGCTATGCTGGGTGTTGTTGATGAACCGGTTGTTCTAGAAGAGGAGAAGAGTGTTGCTGCAAGTGTTAACACGGCTGAAAGTGATCATGGGTTGGGGAACCTTGGACAGCAGAATGAAGGGACCGCACATCAAAAATTGAACACGAACCGCGCACAACGTACTGCAGGATCCAACTCGGACGAATTTTGCCAGAGAATTGTTGAAGACTATTTCTCTGCTTTTGCAAACGACTTCCGAGAATTGAACTTTGAGGGGCCAACGACTCCGTCCGACGTCATGCAGAGGGAGTTTTTTCTGCATCGGTTCGCCACACCGACTGGGGAAACTGCGAAACACGTGAGAGAGCGTTGGTGTGCGCTTAGTGAATGCTTCGAGGTGCTTGGCTTCCAGCAGAAGGGTGTGTCACGCACCGAGTGTGGAAACAGCAACAACATGTGTCTGGTTGAATCGACAGCGAGGTATATACTTCGTGTTACATTCCATACCATTCACTCTGTGTTCCCGCACCTGGTCTCCGACATGCCACTACTCGACGCTATCGTGGACAAAGTGATCATGGTGCCATCAAATATTTTATTCTCGGTCGATAAGCGCACTGGTCGCATCACTCGGATCGACGAGGAAATGGACTTAACTGCTGCGCTCGCTGAGCTTGTTCCCGATCGTTATGAGCTCTCACTCGTGATCTCAAGGGCTCTCCTGACTCGTGACGGCGTGAAGTATAGTAAACTAAGGCACTCGCAGCCTATTGAGGAACCGACTCCTGCTCAGCAGATGAAGCCACTCCCTTCGCTGAACCAGGTTCAGGACGAGGGCTTTCATGACTCGCAGTCCGGCTCACGGACGATGAGTATTGCCGATATTCTCGGATAAAGACAAATAGCGTAAAAGTAATTGGCATCAACCAACTAGCTATACCATAACGTCTCGAGGCCGTTGCGGCAACAAACCTACTTGATGAAGTTGTGCATTCACGCCACATTCAATCTTTTAATCGACCACGACCATGAGCTCGTTCTTGTGGCCCCTTCGGAAAGGTTTTTGTATCGACATCACAAGCTCCGAGGGAACAAATGCTGGTGTGAGGACGCTTCCGAAGCTGAGCACGATTGTTCGGAGCCGTCCTCGCAATCTTGTGCCCACGAGTCCGTGACGAACTCGTTCTTGTGGTGTTGGAAGCATAATACTCATCCGCTCTGCCCATGCTCGTTAAAGATGGCGGGAAACGCTGACGTAGCGCGATTTGATTGAATTCAGTATGCTCCGCAGAGTGATGGTCTAAAAGTTGCTGTAGACGAAAACATGTGACAGGATCTGCCCAGGCAGCACGAAGCGTGCCTGGGTCAACACTGCGGCCTCAGCAACCGAGCATGCAAGTCCATTTCTTTACATTACGAAGGGCTGTGGCAATGTTTGTCAATGTGATTGGTAAGCTTTCAACTGTGGTATCCAATCCACCGTCTCCGTTACCAGACGTGTTCAAGGTGCAAGTATCGCACGCAGGTTCCACAGCAAGCTGCTTCTTCTGCTTACGTGGATGGCACTTGCAACGGCAGCACAGCTCGAGTTCATTTTCAATTTTCCTGCCGAGAAGCCAACAACCCCAACGGATAAACGCCAGCAACGCAGTTACCAGCACCGAAGCATGACTGTGGAAGTCGCACGCGAGCAGATGAAGGCGTACTGGGAGGGCCACAGATCTGCCGCTACAGTGGAGACCATGATGCTGGACTCGCACGCCAAGACGCTGACCAAGCTGGAGCTGCCGGAGATCCTCGACAAGGCTCCGTACATGGAGAACAAAGACGTTCTAGAACTGGCTGCCGGTATTGGGAGATACACGTCGGTCATTGCCAAGCGAGCCAAGTCGGTGACTGCTGTGGAGTTCATTGAAGATTTCATCAAGGTGAACGCTGATAACAACGGCCACTTGGGGAACATCACGTTCCTCTGCAAGGACGTGGTGAACCTCGAAGCGGAACCCAATTCCTTTGATGTAATCTTCAGTAACTGGATCTTCATGTACATGGGTGATGTAGAAGTGAAGGAGTTCGCCAAGAAGGCCATCAAGTGGTTGCGTCCCGGTGGTAAACTCTTCTTCAGAGAGTCCTGTTTCCGTCAGTCGGGTGACTTCAAGAGAAGCTCCAACCCGACACATTACCGTCATCCAGGGTTCTACATCGGCGCCTTTGGATCCGCCGTGTCCAAAGAGGAGAGCGGAGATTTAGGGTACTTCAACCTCGAGTCCTCCGGCAGCGTCGCCGTCTACCGCAAGATCAAGAAGAACAACGGACAAGTCTTCTTCAGTTACACCAAGGCTATCAAGCAAACCTCCGCTGATGACAACCACGACGACTCGGTCGCCACGTTCCAGAAGTTCCTCGATGAACAACAGTACTCTAACCAAAGCATCACGCGCTACGAGAAGATCTTCGGACAGGGATACGTGAGCACCGGAGGACAGACCACTACGACGGAGTTCGTCGAGAAACTCAACCTCAAGCCTGGCGAGCGTGTGTTGGACGTGGGCTGCGGCATCGGCGGCGGCGACTTCTACATGGCTCGCCAGTTCGGCGTCTCCGTCGTCGGCATCGACCTGTCCACGAACATGGTGCACCGCGCTCTCGAGACGTCGATGCAAGACCCGAGCGCTGACGTCGAGTTCGAGATCTGCGATGCCACCAAGAAGGAGTTCCCGGACGCGTCTTTCGACGTCGTCTACTCTCGCGACACGATCCTGCACATCGAGGACAAGCAGGCGCTGTTCGCCAAGTTCTTCCGCTGGCTCAAGCCCGGCGGTCGTGTGTTGATCTCGGACTACTGCCAGGGAGAACAGGAACCTACGGACCGCTTCAAGGCGTACGTGGCTAGTCGAGGTTACCACTTGTTGTCTCCGTCGCAGTACGGCAAGGTGTTGGAGTCTGTGGGTTTCACGTCTGTCGTGGCGGAAGACCGCACGCAGCATTTTGTGGAGGTGTTGAAAGAGGAGCTGGACCGTACGTTGGCACACAAGGAGCAGTTCGTGTCGGAGACGAGCGAGTCGGATTTCAAGTACATCGTGGACGGCTGGGAGGCGAAGATTGTGCGTTGCGGCGAGAGCGACCAGAAGTGGGGTCTGTTCTACGGTAAGAAGGAGTAGTTGTAGTTTGACATGCAACCGCCAACGTGAGTAGACGATAGCTTCGACTCGATAGTGAGACTCGTATAAAAAATAGTTCATGTTGTCAACAGTAAACGTGTACTCAGCTCACTCACCTGGGAAGATAGTCCTATGGCACGACGAGTGGAGGCTCATGACGTCATTTGATCTGCTGCAGGGTTCCTCTCCTACTCAAAAGCTGTTGACAAATGCCACGAGCCAATCCAGCGCGGCCAGCGCATGGAGATGAAGGCATTTCGTGTGAAGAAAGGGGTTTCCGCCGCCAAGCTCGAAAGTGACGCGAAGGACTTGGCTTTGGTGATCCAACGACAGCCACAGACCACATGAGACGGCAATTGCCGGTCCTGTGGCTCGCTTCTGCAGGTGAATCCCCCAATTCCGCAGCATGGCTCCACAATGCATCGAAGTTGCTGAACGAAATTCCAGGGTGATGGGCAGGGTATCGAACACGCAGTTGCTACATCGAGGGGGTCCACTATTCGAAGTCTCACAGTAGTGATTACTCACATCTTGATATTTGTATCGGCAAAAAATGAATGCGTGTCAAGTCCTCGAGTAGCAACCCTCAAACACGCAAACGTCAGGGTGATGGGCGATCATGCAGTTTGGGCTCACCTACAGAGGGAGCAGCTCACTTCGCAACTTGCCACACGGCGATCAAGCAGCCTCAAGCCAAGCCAAGCCCTTTTACCACATCCCTCTCATGACGATCGACACCACTCGCCAGCAGATGAAATCCTACTGGAAGGAACACAGCGCCAACACGTGCATCGAGACCATGATGCTGGACTCGAACGCCAAGGTCCTCCACGAGATGGAGATGCCCGAGATCATGGCACGCGCTCCCGACATGGAGGGCAAAGACGTCCTAGAGCTGGCGGCAGGCATCGGCCGCTTCACGTCCATCATCGGCCAACGCGCCAAGAGCGTCACGGCCGTGGAGTTCATGGAGGACTTCCACAAGGCCAACGTCGCCGCCAACGGCCACCTCGAGCACATCACGTTCCTTTGCAAGGACGTGGTGAACCTCGAGGCCGAGCCCAACTCCTTTGACGTCATCTTCAGTAACTGGATTTTCATGTATCTCGGTGATGACGAGGTGAAGGCGTTCGCCAAGAAGGCCATCAAGTGGCTCCGACCCGGAGGCAAACTCTTCTTCCGGGAGTCATGCTTCAGGCAGTCCGGGGATGTGAAACGCAGCTCCAACCCGACGTATTATCGTCATCCTGCTTTCTATGTGGGGGCTTTCGGCTCTGTCGTCTCGAAGGAGGACAACGGTAACCTCGGATATTTCAACTTGGAGTCCTCCGGCAGCGTCGCCGTCTACCGCAAGATCAAGAAGAACAACGGACAAGTCTTCTTCAGTTACACCAAGGCTATCAAGCAAACCTCCGCTGATGACAACCACGACGACTCGGTCGCCACGTTCCAGAAGTTCCTCGATGAACAACAGTACTCTAACCAAAGCATCACGCGCTACGAGAAGATCTTCGGACAGGGATACGTGAGCACCGGAGGACAGACCACTACGACGGAGTTCGTCGAGAAACTCAACCTCAAGCCTGGCGAGCGTGTGTTGGACGTGGGCTGCGGCATCGGCGGCGGCGACTTCTACATGGCTCGCCAGTTCGGCGTCTCCGTCGTCGGCATCGACCTGTCCACGAACATGGTGCACCGCGCTCTCGAGACGTCGATGCAAGACCCGAGCGCTGACGTCGAGTTCGAGATCTGCGATGCCACCAAGAAGGAGTTCCCGGACGCGTCTTTCGACGTCGTCTACTCTCGCGACACGATCCTGCACATCGAGGACAAGCAGGCGCTGTTCGCCAAGTTCTTCCGCTGGCTCAAGCCCGGCGGTCGTGTGTTGATCTCGGACTACTGCCAGGGAGAACAGGAACCTACGGACCGCTTCAAGGCGTACGTGGCTAGTCGAGGTTACCACTTGTTGTCTCCGTCGCAGTACGGCAAGGTGTTGGAGTCTGTGGGTTTCACGTCTGTCGTGGCGGAAGACCGCACGCAGCATTTTGTGGAGGTGTTGAAAGAGGAGCTGGACCGTACGTTGGCACACAAGGAGCAGTTCGTGTCGGAGACGAGCGAGTCGGATTTCAAGTACATCGTGGACGGCTGGGAGGCGAAGATTGTGCGTTGCGGCGAGGGCGACCAGAAGTGGGGTCTGTTCTACGGCAAGAAGGAGTGAAGTAGGTAGGCTAGCAGAGTGCTGAAGTCTCTTGTCGGTGCTGCTGGAAACGATTTGAATGGTGTCGACTGCAAAATCAAAATTTGTCTTAGCCTCAACAGACCTCAAATGGAATCGTGAACCATTTACTGACCAGGGTGAAGACCAAGAAAGCCCGGAGTGGGCTCACCCTGAACTTCACCGAAGTAGAGCGAGAACGTTTGCTTCCACTCCTCCACCTTTGCGCGGTCCTCCATGAACGCCGGGGCGGCCATGTTGGCCTTGGGGATGTCCCAAGGCTTGTCCGTATTGATATCCGTGCGCACACTGCGGCGCCACCGTCGACGACTGCAAAGTACAGGTTCCAGCCCGAGCAACGGCTACAATAGTTCATGGCGCTTTTTCGTTCGCAATACGGAGTCACATGTATTCATTATACATGTGCCGTGAGTTGTTTTTGAGCAATTCTGTACGTGAACAACGTCCCATTAACGTGTCGATGAGAACTACCGGTGCAGGTAAACAGGAGCCTGTGCACGTTTGTTTCAGGCCTCTCAATTCGCTGTCCGCACTGCAGACTCCACTGTGAGTCATTCCCAAACTTGCCTCAACAACTCCAAGCCACTTCCCCACTCGTCACCGACGAATCGCCATGCAGCTCTTCACCCCACTAGCAGTGACTATCACCTTGCTTTTCTTCGGAGCCCAAGCCAAAGCGGTGGAAGAGGAGACCAAGTCCATCGACGTCCTGTACGCAGAAGCTGTTGCTGAACGCGGCAAGCTCGTCTTGTACCACGGCGGTCACACTCCTACCCAGCAGGACTACGTGCACGAGGCTTTCCAGCAGCGATTCCCCGAAATCAACTTCACTTTGGTTGTCGACTACAGCAACGTACCATGACGTTCGCTGTATCGACAACCAGTTGGAGTTGACGGGGATTCGCTGGTGGAAAGCCGGATGTCGTCGCACTGCAGACGCTTCAGGACTTCCCACGCTGGGCGACCGAAGGCAAGTTGCTCAGCTACAAAGCCAAGGGGTTTTCCAAGATCCACAAGTCTCTGAAGGCCTACGACGGTGCCTGGATGGCCTACACTATCCTATTCCACCCTTTTTTCCACGAGCTACAACTCCAGTAACTGCTGAACGGACTCGCGCCGCCTGATTCCGTGGCCAACCTGACCGACCCGCAGTGGGCTGGCAAAATCGCATCATCATACCCCAACGACGACGACGCCGTGCTGTATCTGTTGAGGCACTCGATACGTGGAGCTGTACGGCTGGGACTGGGTGGCCAAGTTCGCTAACCAAACGGTCGGTTTTCACCGCGGCTCCAACGTGGCAGCGGAGTTGGTAACTGGTGGAGAGAAGTTGATTCGCATGGGAACGGATGTGGGCGTCAACGTTGTCGGTGGCAACAATACCGACTACATCGCTTGGGGCCAGCGTGTGGCCATTCTGGCGAAGGCTAAGCACCCTACTGCGGCAAAGCTGTTCATGAACTGGGCGCTGTCCGAGGAAGTACTTTGCAGTCGTCGACAGTGGCGCCGAGTGTGCGCACGGATATCAATACGGACAAGCCTTGGGACATCCCCACGAGGCCAACATGGCCGCCTTCCGGCGTTCATGGAGGACCGCGCAAAGGTGGAGGAGTGGAAGCAAACGTTCTCGCTCTACTTCGGTGAAGTTCAGGGTGAGCCCACCCCGGGCTTTCTTGGTCTTCACCCTGGTCAGTAAATGGTTCACGATTCCATTTGAGGTCACTCTCAGAAACCAAGACGCCATACAAGTAGTCAACCAATTCATTCATATTGAGGCTTACACGTAGACAAATTTTGCTTTTACAGTCGACACCATTCAAATCGTTTCCAGCAGCATCGACAAGAGACGTCGGCACTCTACTAGCCTACCTTCTTTTCTCACTCACACCATGACCGATACAAGTGAGGAAGGGGCCCCGTAGGCGAAAGCAAGTATCCGCTTCCAATACTCGTTGCCAAAGTGGTTCGCCAAGGCCTTGAGCCGTATCCGAAGAAATGGCCAACACCACATCTGAAGCCTCGACAAGCTCGTATTCGGTCAGAGGCGTCTCCATTTCCACGATGCAGCACGAAGGGGATAAAGGTGTGCATCTTTTGACAGCACCGGAAGAACTGGCTGTGGTACCGCGAGTGAGTCATCGCCACAGCGACAGCTCTAAGCACCACAAGAAGGCACGGCGTGGCACTACGGAACGGCAATTTGAATGGCACGAGTGCAACCTCCGCCGGTGGCGCCGCAATCGAGCAGGAATGGCTGTCAGCTGACTGAAGTCGATCCGTTACTTCGACTGGGTCCACAGCGAACCCTTACAGAAGGTGCCATGCGGTACGCTGGCGAAAAACCTCTTGTCGAAACGCGCGAGCCTTTCCTCTGGCTGTCGCAGCGGCATGCGCTGACCACGACCGTCATCTGTGCGCTCGCGAATCCACCGCGTGACAAGTTGCGCTTCGCTTCGCCGTGGTAAGCTGCGACCGTACCACCGCTCGGAATGATGGTGGACTTCAATCTGCTGTTCGAGCGGCAACGATTACGACGCAACCGACTGACTGGCGCTGGCGTGAAGCAGCAAAAGCCCAGTGAGTCCGCCACGCTCGATCGTTTTCCTGCACCTATTTCGGACGTTCGCTGGACGATCCGTGCGGTAAGACTCGGGATTACTTCGGTCGTATTTTTAAGCAGCGCCGCAACCACCATAAGGTCAGTTGATGAGCGCTCGCAACGCGACAGCTGCAGAAATGTCACTCACTTTGCAATTCACCTCCGACGTAGCACCGCCTTTGAGAGGTCCCAGTCCCGTTTTCTCCGTCCAAGCAGCAGGAAGGTCTCACCTCTTAGTTGAAATAGGGAAAAATGGGGTCTACAACCACGTACGTGGCGTCCGAGACCCCCAAGAATACCGACACCACCAACCGCCTGGACGCCGCGTTCACCCGCGTCGACAACCCAGAGCAGTCGCTGTCCAAGGACAAGACGGAGGCCAAGGGCCAATTGGTGTCCATGGGCGAGCTCTTCTCGTACGCCGACGGGATCGACAAGCTCCTCATGTTCCTGGGCACAGTCGGAGCGTTGGCTGCAGGTGTCTCGCAGCCGATTCAGATCGTGCTCTTCGGTGACGTCCTCAACACTTTCAATCCGGCAGACCCGGGGACGGACATTGAGACGGGCATCAAGAGCGTCGCACTCAACTTCGTCTACGTCGGCATCGCCGTCTTCATTGCCGGTAGCTTCCAAGTCGCGTGCTGGACCATCACAGCTTCGCGCCAAGCGAAACGCATTCGGAGCGAGTACGTGAGTGCAATCATGACCAAGGAGATCGGCTGGTTCGACGTGAACGAGCCCATGCAGTTGGGCTCCAGAGTTGCAGAAGCCACCGTGACGATCCAGGAAGGAATGGGGCGCAAAGTAGGCGACGGGCTCAACTTCTTCTCCATGGCCGTCTCCGGTATCACCATCGGTCTGGTCAAGGGCTGGCAGTTAGCGTTGATTCTGTTGGCCTTCACTCCGTTCATCGCCTTCACAGCCTTCTTAGCCATGAAGGTGCTGTCGACTGCCACACAGGCGGGTTTGGAGTCGTACGGCAAAGCTGGCGCCGTGGCGCAGGAGGCTCTGAGCAACGTTCGCACCGTGCACATGTTCAATTCGATTGATCACTTCGTCTCCAAGTATGAATCGGCGCTGGGACTGTCGACGAAAGCTGGCATCAAGAAGGGACTCGCTGTCGGGTGGGGTACGGGACTGATGTTCGGCACGGTGTTCTGCACGTACGCTGGAGGCATGTACTTTGGTGCTCTCATGGTGGCCAACGACAATTTGGATGGCAACAAATGCGAGGGCTACGGGTGCTACAATGGCGGTCGAGTGCTCACGGTCTTCTTTGCTGTGATCATGGGCGCTATGGCACTCGGCCAGGCTGCTCCCAGCGCGGAGGCCATCACTTCGGCCCGTGCTGCAGCGTTTCCTGTATTTCAGACTATCAAACGCCCGTCACGTATCGATCCTCTGAGCGAAGAAGGCAAGAAACTGGACAAGGTCATGGGTCGTATTCAGATTGAAAACGTCTCCTTTGCCTACCCATCACGGCCTGAAGTCCAAGTTTGCAGTAACTACTCGTTAACAATCGAGCCTGGTGAGACGGTGGCGCTTGTCGGCCCTAGCGGTAGTGGCAAAAGCACGATGGTTTCGTTACTCGAACGCTTCTACGACCCCCTCAGTGGCTCAGTAAGCATCGACGGTGTGGATGTCCGTACACTGAACGTCAAGTGGCTTCGTTCCCAGGTCGGACTGGTTGGGCAGGAGCCTTCGCTCTTCGCTACTTCAATTATGGAGAACATTCGCTATGGATGCCCTTCAGCGACGGATGATCAAGTGATTGAAGCGGCCAAGATGGCCAATGCGTACAACTTTATCAAGGAGTTCCCTCAAGGCTTTCAAACGGAGGTGGGCGAGCGAGGTGCACAGCTTTCTGGCGGACAGAAGCAGCGAATTGCCATCGCCCGTGCAATCATCAAGAACCCGGCTATTTTGCTTCTTGACGAGGCGACGAGTGCTCTAGACACGGAGAGTGAGCGCATCGTGCAAGCTTCACTGGACCAACTGCTTGCCAATTCACACCGAACTACCGTTATTATTGCTCACCGACTGTCGACTATCCGTAACGCGAGTCGTATCGCGGTGCACAGTGGCGGCGCCATCGTGGAGATTGGTTCGCATGACGAATTGATGAAACTGGAAAATGGTCACTACCGTCTCTTGGTTGAAGCCCAGAGTCGCGTTGCGTCCGAGGAGACGAAAGAAAGCGCCGTTCATGAGATGACGGTAGAAGAGCTGGAATCCCCTGATAATCACATTGTTCGCTCTGGTCGGTCATCTCGACGATCTATTAGCCGTCACAGCTTGTCTGAGAAGGAAGGTGGAGCTCCGATCGATGCCAACGAATTGGGTGACGTCGACCTTCCTCCGGTGTCTATGGCTCGAGTCTGGAAGATGTCTCTACCGGAGTGGAAGTTTATGCTTGCTGGTTCTCTCGGCGCAATGATAAATGCTGCTGTCTTCCCGGTGTGGGGCGTTGTTCTGGTGAAGGTTCATGGTGCTCTTTTTCCGACTTGACTACACGAAAAGTGAAATGCTCGATCACGCGCGTTGGTGGTCTCTGGGGTTTGTTTGCCTGGGAATCACGTTCGCCTTGTCCATGACGATGCAGCACTACGGCTTCGCAATCGTCTCTCAAAATCTTGTTACTCGAGTGCGCTTGGCCACCTTCAGTGCCATGCTGCACCAGGAAATTGGCTGGTTCGATTTGGATGAAAACTCGTCGGGAGCGTTGGTATCTCGTCTCGCCACAGACTCGGCAGTGCTGCAGGCCATGACCTCTGAAACTCTGAACAGAGGTTTGGTGAACGTCACCACGCTCGTTATCGCGTTCACTATCGCGTTCTTTTACAGTTGGCAGATGACGCTCATTTTGCTAGCAGCCTTCCCAGTGCTGGTGCTATCTTCATTTATTCAGGCTCAGCAAATGTCAGGCACGTCGGGCAACAAGAAGAACAATGACGCTGACACAGCAGCAGGATCGTTGCTTTCGGAGGCGATCGGCTCCATTCGTACGGTGGCTTCCTTCAGCATGGAGTTGGCTTTGAACGCAATGTACGTTGGGTTCTTGAACGTTTCCAAGGAAGCCGATATCAAAATCGGCATTGTTGGCGGCATGGCATTCGGTGTTTCGCAAGGTGCCATGTTCTTGGTCATGGCGTTCCTCTTCTTCATCAGCGGGCGTTGGATCTCGCGTGGGATCATCACATTCGAGGAGTTCTTCATGGTGCTTATGGTGATCATGCTCAGTACGTTTGCGATGGGTATGGCTGCTCAAGGCGCCTCGGACGGAGCCAAGGCCAGGCGCTCAGCTCAGCGTGTGTTCAAAGTCATCGACCGGAAGCCGTTGATTGATGCTACCTCTGGCTCCGGGAAGTCACTGGACCACGTCAACGGCGATATCGAGTTTAGCAATTTGCAGTTCTCGTACCCTGCTCGCCCTGATGCCAAGATCTACAAGAACTACTGCTTGAAGATCGCGCGCGGCCAGACTGTCGCGCTTGTTGGCGCCAGTGGAAGTGGCAAAAGCACGGCGATCTCGCTCATGGAGCGGTTCTACGACCCTGCTGCTGGTGTGGTATCGTTGGATGGCAACAACCTCAAGGAACTGAACCTGAAGTGGCTTCGTGAACATGTATCTCTCGTGAGTCAAGAGCCCGTGCTGTTCGCCGGCACCATCGCCGAAAACATCGAGCTCGGAAAGCCCGGGTCGACTCGTGAGGAGATCGTCGAGGCTGCCAAGAAGGCCAACGCGTTCGACTTCATCAGCAACTTCCCCAACGGCTTCGACACGGACGTCGGCGATCGCGGCGCGCAGGTCTCTGGTGGCCAAAAGCAACGTATCGCCATTGCTCGCGCCATTTTACGCGACCCGGCGGTGCTCCTCCTGGACGAGGCCACCAGTGCGCTGGATAACGAGAGCGAGCGAGTGGTGCAGGCGTCTCTGGACCGATTGCTGGCACTCAAGCAGCGCACAACCATCATCGTAGCCCACCGCCTTTCCACAATTCGCAACGCGAACCTCATCGCCGTGACGCACGACGGTGCCATCGTCGAGCAGGGCACCCACGACCAGCTCATGCAATTGCCCAACGGCATCTACAAGGGCCTCGTGGCTAGGCAGATGAACGCTCACTAACCTCAATCAATAAGATCTCCATACTAAACGACCTCTATGAAACACAACCAATGTTGAAGTTGTCTGTATTCATATCCCATTCTAAAGGTTAGGCTGTTGCATAGGTCCATGTGACACGAATGTAACGCAACCGCTACGTGCAACATCCGTCTTCAAAGTGCGCGCGCTCCGGACACCAGCGCGCAACGGGACAGGCGGAGAGCGACGCGGCGGCCGCTAGAGCTCCAGGACGCGTCTACAGACATGGAGCGACTCGCTCGACAGGTGCAGCGTCGTCTCCTCTACGTGATGAGCCCTGGCTCGCCGTCTAACGATACCTGTATCCTTTTATACAACGATTTTTCTATCAGGTTCAAGAGGCGCAGAGGCTGTTACAGCAGCCAGATACCGACTGGAAGGACGCTTCCTCGGCCATTGAGGAGCTCGCCACGGCCGTGGAGACGCTCGGACGCGCGGACAACTACAAGGATGCGGTCCGGCTGCTCGTGGGCATCTCGGTGCGCGGTTTAACGGCTTTTTTACCGTTATTTTTCGGGATTTGGACTAAGTTTTACGGTTTTCTTATGCTTTTATTATCTTTAGAGAGATATTGGGCTGCAGATCATTTCGATCCGGTCCAGACTGGTGAAGGACGTGTGCGGACACCTGCTGCGGATCGTCAAGGTGACGGAGAGGGACTTCCAGGACCTGGCCAACGCCCTTTTGCCGCAGATCGTCAACACGGCCAAGAGCTCGTCCGCCGCCATCCGGCAGCCAGGCTCTAAGTTGCTGAGCAAAATGTCGGAGCTGGTGAGATACGACGTGTCGCTCATGAGGAAGATCTTCGCGCAGTTTACGCAAGGTGAGGCGGTACAACGGTGGAAGATGCTTTTGACGTGCTGACGAACTCTTTTTTTATTTAGACAAAGTTCGTGTGCTCTTGTTGGAACAGCTGAGGATTATTTTCGTCTACTGGTCGGATGACGAGGTCATGGGGTGGGAGTCGGATGTGATGGAGATGATTCAACGAGGACTGGACGACCAGAACGCTAGTGTTCGGAAAGCGGCACGTGAGGGTTTGACGCGGTTTTCTTCACGATGGTAACAATGCTTCTTGATTGAGTACTGATGCCATTAGCTGACTGATCGTTTCTGCTTGTGATGGTAATACAGGAGCGAGCGTGTGGATGAGTTGGTGAATATGCCAACAACTCAATCAAAAGTGTTGCTTCTTGATGAGCATCCGGACTCGCCATTGGCTATAGCTATTCTGGAGAAAAATCCGGAGCTGGCAAATAAGGCAGACGTGCTTTCACGTAGCAGAAGAACTTCCTTCCTGGACAAACGCGCAAGTTTTCACAAGTCTCCCCGGAACAAACGCGACCACAATATCGAGATTCACGTGTCGGCAACCCCACCTCCGAAGCAACGAGACCAACAAGAAACAATTACTCAAAATACTGGCACTGGCGAGCTGTATATTCATGATGAAAGTGCAGTCGAGGGCATTGAAGGCGCTCCGCGTGGACTTGTTGCAGTTTCGCGACAGCTATTTGTTGGTTCGACTGTATCGAATTTCGAGGATGATAAGGAGGACGACATTCCCGAGGAATTTAGTGGCTCACAAATGCATGGATATCACCCGCAGCCGACAACTGGCGCAGTCCCCACGCAGCCGTTGGAGTCCAAGAGTATGGACGTGTCTAGCGTCGCAACTGTGGTTTCGAGCCGATTGACCGTCGTGCGGTCTGGACGTGTATCCAGTGTTGAGGAGGCTGCGCTGCGGCATCCTAGTGTCAAAAAGCTCCAGGAGTCAAAGATCCCGAGTCCATTAAATCGGAGTCCCAGTATACGCGAAAGAAAGCGTTTGGACTCACCGTCCAGAGCTAGCAGTTCTCCGGAATTACGTCCGTCGCAGCTTCCTCGTCCAAATAGTTTTACACTGAAAGCGCCAGGAAGTAACGATCCATCTACGCCAGCAAACATGGAGGAGGAGGTTGATATACAGTCGTTGAGGGGAAGTACTACACCACTATCGCCTGACAATGGCGCGAACGTTGATGATGAACAAATCGAGTTGAAACCGTTAAGCGCGAGTGACGAGTTTTTCAGCAAACCCATTCCGAGTTCCATGGCAACTCCGACACCTCCGCCACCACCCACTGACAATGTAACGTTTCGACCCAGGCGACGAACGATTGTTCGTCACGAGGATTCTCCTTTAGAAGCGTATCCCCCAGAAGTAGCATCTCCCGAACTGTCCAGTGGGCTGCCACCTAGCGAGTTGGCCCGAAATTTGGAAGCAGAGGTAGCACGTGGACCGACTGTGCGAAGCAGTCCATTTGGCGATGAGGCACCGGCATCTCTCGATGAAAACCGATATGCTGGTTATACCTCCGACGAGGTAGACGATTTGAGTCATCTGACGGATGGAAGTGA
Organism: Phytophthora sansomeana; assembly: GCA_032158285.1. Lineage (NCBI taxonomy): Eukaryota > Oomycota > Peronosporomycetes > Peronosporales > Peronosporaceae > Phytophthora > Phytophthora sansomeana. The sequence continues at coordinate 378,280 of JAPDHH010000095.1, read as the reverse complement.
TCACGTAGCGTCGGATAACGAATGGGATCGCCGCCGATTGGATGATAGTCAGTCTCAAAGCGGCGGTGAGAGCGAGGAGGTAGCTGATGGAAACGGCGATCAGCTCGAGCAGAGTGGTGAACACAGCTTTCTCGATGAATGGCGTCTTGATGAGGGACCACGATATAAGTTCAATTGTGATGACATCGGGGATCGTTTAAGTGATGGAGATGAAGATGAAACGGGTGCTCGTACCGGGGTAGAAGATGAGCGCACGACGGCCATGACTGAACCTAATTTTTTGGATGTGAATTGGCATGACCGGTCAGAGTTATTACCGGAAAAACACCTCACAATTCCGGATGATTTTGGAAAAGAGGCCGAGGAGGAGAACACTGCGCAAAAAAGACTGATAATCCCCGCAAGGATGCGCTGGAAGCTTTACTGAATGTTCGTAACGAAATGGCACGTCTCCGTGCGATCACAAGAAAAGAAGAAGACAACCACGGTGGATCTTTCGAACAGGAAACGATTGCCAAACCCCTCCGTGCTGAACCCTCAAGTACGACTGAGAGTTCTCATGTGCAGTCATCTGTGGGGCACGGTTCGGGTTTACAGGACGATCCGAAATCACCGAAGTCTTCGTACTTGAAAAGATTGGTAGACGCAGACCGTTTTGAGCGCCAAGCTTCACCATCGTATGCCCCGCATGATCAACCAGACGAGATAAACTTTCTTGGCCAACGTGCAAGTCATGGTGGACGGACAAGCCCCTCGCAAACATTTGAGCAAGATTTGGACCTAGCAGCAAATGCTGATGCAGCGGAAGATTTAGAAGAACGCAACTTCTTCCTCGAATTACAAGCTCAACCCTCCAGCCGACCACAAACGGCTAATGAAGCTCGTCGAACGGTTGATGAAGCGAAGCCTGAACCTTTCAACTTTGCAAAGGAATCCCATTCGGTCGAGTACCGCAATCCACCCCTTGATACGTATACTGAAAACCGGCAGGATCATCATCAGTTCGACGATCATGACCAAGCCGGGCGATTTCATGCTGCAGAGAAGCTGTTTGCAGCTAAGGAGCCCATATCGAGTCATGGGTGCTACGATCGACCGCAATTACCGGAGCCTGAAAGTTATATGCATCCTGAACCTTATCGAGTGCGCGCACCTCCAACGCCGATGGGAGCAAAATTGAACCCTACCTTTGCCCAAGTCCAAAAGAACGTAGTTACCGAAGTTGCGAGCGGGAATGCCAAAGCAGACACTGAAGAATTTTCCAAGCTGAGAATGGAACGAGATACCAAGAATTTGCCGTCAGACCAGCCTGTGCCTAGCTTCGTTGAAACGGTGAAGATGCCAGAGCCACTCGATGATAACGATGACGCAAAATTGGTGGCTCCTGAGAATGCTGCTCCCCCTTCTTTAAACCTGCCGGCCATAGTGTCCGAGAGGACATCTCCGCCAGCCAAACTCGGCTGGGCTAGCTCCTTTGGCATCACGGTTGTCATGTTTTTAGCGGCGATGTTCGGCATGGCTGGCATCATGCGAGCAGCGAAGACGGTGCACGATTCTCACGAATATCACCTGGCCTTGAAGTCACGAATCGACATGTTTGAGGCGAGTATTGCCGAGTGTCACGAGAAGGTGCTCAAGCTGGAAGAGGATTATGCTGTCTGGAGCGAATACGTGCGCAAGCTTACCGAAGAAGATGAAGTGAACGCTCTGACGCAACTGGAAGCGATTCAAGTTGAAGTGCAGAAATGGCAGCAAGAAATGAAAGCGGATCTCATTGAATTTCGCCAAGCGCTGTCCGTCGAATCCATTGAAGCAGCATTTGCGTCTATGCGAGTGAACAACACACCGCAGATTGAACCATAAGGCAACCGACAGTACCAGAAAGCAGTGCTCGGAAAAGCTTTGCCGTTATCAAGGACACCAACAGCAATCGTTGCATGCCCATCTATTTAATCATACACCGTGTGCTCTGAAGCAAAGCGGAGCAACCTAATGCAATGTCTCTTACTGCTGGTTCTGGAAATCAAAAGCTTCCGTCCTCGTTCTGAGCGTTCTTGTCAACAGCGACATCCAAAAAGCGATTCGCCTCCTTCAGCTTGTCCAGAGCCTTGTGTCCCTCGTCACCTAGACTGTTTCCTCCCATTTCGAGCGTCTTGAGGGACGGGTGTGAGTGAAGGGCGTCAAAGAGCAAGACGCTCAGTGCTTCATGCAACTGGTTAGCCCCCACGTCGAAGTTTTCGATGACCGAGTTGGCCAGCAGCAAGGGCAGCACTTCACGCAGACCCTCACCCAACTTGTTGTTGAACAGGTGCAGCTCCGTCACAGCCTTAGCCTTTAGCAGCGGTGCCATGCCGACACTCGTAAGTCCATTGTTGCTCAGCTCCAGGTACTTCAGCGACGTGTTGTGGGCTTCCAGTGCCTCCGCGAGAAACACTGCACCTTCATCCTGGCACTTGTTGCTGCCCAGACGCAGGATCTTCAACGCCTTGTTCTCGTGAAGTCCTTCGGCCAGCGCAGCACAAGAAGCCTGCGTCAGCTCGTTATCCGACAGATCCACCTCCACCAGCGCATCGTTCTGCTTGAGTGCATTCGCGAGAGCAGCCACATGCTCGTCCGTGAGCTTGCACTCATTAAACTGCAGCTTCGTCAGCGACTTGTTGGTCGCCAGCGCCTCAAAGAACTTGTTCGTCGCGCTCTCCAGCGCATTAAACGACAACTGCAGCGTCTTCAACGAGCACTTCTCCTGAGCCACCAGCACCGCCAAATGATCCAGCGCAGCGCCAGTGACACCGACATCCGTCACGTGCAGCTGCTCCAACGCCGCGTGGGCGTTCTCCGCCAACCCCTGAACCAACTTCTGCACTCCTTCATCTCCAATCTGGTTCCTCGACAGCGTCAACGTCCTCAGTGACGTGTTGGTCTTGAGCAGCTCGGCGACAGCCGCCGCGCCGTCCACCGTGAGCGACTTGAACTCCAAGTCCCAATTCTGCAGCTTGGAGTGCTCATTCTTGGCCAACCCGGCGCTTAAAACCTTCACCGCGTCGTCCCCGAGCTTCTCCGAGCCTAGACTCAAGTGTTTCATGGTGGAATTCATGGCCAAACACTCGGCAAAAGCCAGCAGTCCCTGGGGTCCCAATTCGTGGCCGGAGAGGTACAATTCCTCGAGTAATTCGTTGCTCTGGAGCGCCGACGCGAGCCGCACAAAGTCCGCGTCGGTGATGGAGCGCGTGCTCATGACGTAGAGGCTCTTGGCTGTCTTGGGCTGCAGCAGCTTCTGCAGGAGATCGTCCACGCCGGCCTTCCTACCCCACGCCATGCTTGCTACACTTGGGGAATGACACCACCAGTCATTATTATTGACCGAATGAGGAACATTTCCATCTGACGAGCATTTATGACGGTTGAACGGCGTAAGAGCGAATTATGTGACGTGTGAGAACCACTTCAACAACGGCAACTACATGTATCATTCAGCACTACGAGACGAACAGGGCGGTAAATACAATGGATTCCTCAACTTAGGCGGCACCTGCAGCTCCTCTGGTCACTGGGTGGATGTTCATCATGAGCGAGCTCCGCATGCCGATGGTGATGCCCATGGCGTACTGCACATTCTGCCCGGGCACTTCGGAGAAGTGGAAGCGGCCTACGAGCGTTGCGATCACGAGCTTCATCTCCAGCATCGCCAGCACTTTGCCCACACATACGCGCTGCCCGCCGCTGAAGGCATTGAACTTGGCCATCGGCGTGTGCAGCAGCTGACCAGTCGTTGCATCGATGAAGCGCTTGGGCTTGAACTCGGCGGCGTCGGGACCCCACACCTCCGTCCGTCGAGCGGCTCCGAAGTGGCACATGCCCACGTTCGTCCCCTTAGGCACGAACGTACCGTCTGGGAATACCGTGTCGTGGACGCACTCCCTCAGCGTGAACGGAACGGGCGTCTGCAGCCGGAGCAGCTCGCGGATGGTCGCTTCGAGGTAAACCAGCCCCTGCACTTCGTCCATGGACGGCACGTACGTCGCGCTCAAGGCCAGCTTCGGGAGCTTCTCCAGCAACTCAGCTCGGAGCTTGTTCTCAACCTCGGGGTGTTGGGTGAGCGTGTGCAGCAGCCAACTCATGGCGTCGGCCGAGGTGTCACGACCGGCGCCGAGTGCAGCGACCGCGATGTTGCGGACGTCCGTAGGGGAGACCATGTCGCCGTCTTGCTCCATGCACTCGAGAACAATAGACACGATGTCTTTCTCGGCGGCCTTGACGGGTCTGCCAGCCTTGAGGTCTTCCTGGCGCCTTTGTCGGGTCTCGATGGCCGTGGAGATGATCTTCATGATGAACTCGTCCACCAGCGCGATGTCCTCACGGAGCTTGCGTTCCAGCCCCACATTGAGCCACCGCTTGAGCTTCCAGAACCACACGGGCTGCTGCAGCCGCCCCGCCACAATGGACTGGGCCTCGTCGAACGCTTGTTCGAACGGGTGCTCGTGCTCCGAGTCGATGCTGTCCAGAGTGTTGTTGAACACCATCTCGGCGAACGCCTTGAACGTGAAGCGGTGCATGAGCATGTAGACGTCCACGGGCTTCTTGGCCACTGCGGCTTTGAGGAAAACCTGCTGCAGCATCCGCGTGTGGCGCTGAATCACGGGCGTCATGTGTTCACGCAGTGCTCGAGCACTGAAAAGCCGGACGAGAAGACGGCGATGGTACTTCCAGCGTTCGCCTTCGATGATGAGGACGCTGTGGCCCATGAGGTCCACGAACATTTCGTACTGCTGTTTGCCTTTGCTAAAGTGCTCGAACTGCGTCTTGACCACGTGCTCGTAGTGCTCGGGCACGGCGGTGACGAGCAGGTCGCTCTGACCGGGCAGGTACAGCTTGAACACGCCGTTGTGGGCGATGCACTGCTCCGCCATCCAACTGTGGAAGCGGTGCGCGTTGCCCGCGAGCTCCAGCATGTTGCCCAGCAGCGGCACCTTGGACGGCAGGTACGGCACCACCTTGGGCTTGTCGGTCGGCGCCTCGTCCTCGATCTCCTCGACCTGCTCGACTTCGTGTTGACTCGACCGAGTCGAGACGTACGCAGCCACGACCGCAGCTCCAGCGAGCAGCACGAGCCCCGCAGGTCCGAGCGGTGACAAGTGTCGATGCTTGACGAACCACTGACGCAGCATGACAAAGGGGGACGAAGACGCTTGTGCTCGACGCGGAGGATTTCAATGTGGCCGACCGCTTTGGCAAGATAGGACAAGGCGCTATGGTTCGCCGATCACGGCGTCTGCGGGATCTTTGCGCTGCATCTTGTCGGCATTGCGGCCATCCCACTGACGTTCGGCGTCGCAGGTGACCGGCACGGCGCAGTCAGGATAGTTTTCCGGAACGGAAAACTTGTTTTCCGCGGAACGGGAAGGACTGCGTGCGCCAAGACCAAGTTAGTGATAGAAGCCACTCAAGCCAACGGTTTTCGCCCTAAGTCCGAGATCGTCTGATCGACGACCCGAGGTTTTGTCCGTAGGGCACTATGACCGAGCTTGGCTGTACACTCCGCGCCAGGTTATATCGGCCACCTGTGTCGGTGGCTGTAGCAAAGTCAATATTGACCTATGAAAAGTGCTGTTTTAATACGTAATAGATGTGATTGGTAGAAATACGGGGATAGTGTTAACGTGGAGCATTTCGCAGTATACGACAGGGCGCGTATACAACCTGGTGCTTTTGGTACTGCGACAAGATGCATCGGCCACCCGACCTATACTTAAATAAATGTATACTGTACATTAATGATAGTAACATGATGCACGCAGTGACGTATAGGTGTCAGGCTTCGCCGAGCCGGTGGGCCGTTGTGAGACTACTAGTGGTAACTTAACGAGATGTTTTTACTAGTATTAACGCTCTATTATAGCTTGGCAACATCCTGTGCCTCACATAAACCTTAAGCCGTAACTTGCTAGCTTCCACAGGAACCCAATAGCTACCAACCCATTTTCTGATCATATTCAATACAATAATGCTTCAAAGCCGTCGCCATCAGAGAGAGCTCTGCTGCGCCTCAGCTGTGGCAGACTTGTACGTTAACCTCGCAGAAACGATGCCAATGGGGGATAGGAAGTAGATAGACGTACGCTGGGCGGCTTCGATTGAGTTGTTTGACTACTGGAGCTGCGTCGGTGTTGACCACCACTACTCCTCCCATAATGAGCTGCACACACGTGTGCATCATGCTACTATCATTAATGTACAGTATACATTATTTAAGTATAGGTCGGGTGGCCGATGTATCTTGTCGCAGTACCAAAAGCACCAGGTTGTATACGCGCCCTGTCGTATACTGCGAAATGCTGCACGTTAACACTAGCCCCGTATTTCTACCAATCACATCTATTACGTATTAAAACAGCACTTTTCATAGGTCAATATTGACTTTGCTACAGCCACCGACACAGGTGGCCGATATAACCTGGCGCGGAGTGTAGGAGTAGTTGTAAGGCGATCCATTCATTTGTGGTCTCTCCTCGCGTCGGACACAACGCTCAAGACCACACGGGCTCGCGACAAAGGCCCGCCGTAGCGCTCACGACACCAGCGCCGGCCTTCTGCCGCCCCGTACCGGCACCCGCTCACCTCCTACTACCCTACATTTGGGGGGCTGTTCGCGAGCGCCGCTACCGTCCGACACAAGACCGCCGCCTCGTCGAAGACCTACCAGCTAAGTAACCTCCTCGGGCACCGAGACCATGCGTATGTACGTGTGGTAGCAGTGTCAGCAGAGCCCGCTCGGCCGTCATTCGTGCCTCTCTGCACAAAGTCTGTCCACACCGGCCTCGAATCGCAAGGACAACTTCGTGCCCGACGGCAATGTTGCTCCCTCAGCGGACGGCCTCTCGCTCCAACTGCAGAGTCACTTCCTCGGTCTCCGAACTGGGCCAAGCTCCCACTGACGTTCGCCACACGACCATTCAGCTCCTGACCGGTGATGGACAGACCAAGTTACATGAGGGCCGCGACCGGCGCTCCGAGAACGCGGCGGCCAATCTGCCGACCACACGTCACATCGCGACGGTCTCGCCTTTGAGGCACTACTCGATTCCGATCCACAACTGGTACTCACCTGCAATGTTACGTGTCATGTTTGTAGGCTGGCAAGGCGATCCGTCCATTACCACTTCGGCAATCATTCTTTGGGGGCTTGCCTTCACTAATAATGAACGGATCGCCTTTGCCCCCAACAGTCTTGAGAGTGAACGAGGAAAACACGGATTTGAGCAACGCTCTGCTCCATGCAATTCTTCCATGCGTCAACTACAAGTGTAGACTCAAGAGTGACCAACGCGCATGGCAAGAGCCATCGTTGGCCATGTCAGACAACCAACGACAAGTACAAGTGCAGCCAACGTTTACCTTTACGTGTACATGTACAGTACCTTGCTAGTCGACAATCGTGGACCACAGATCGTGACACTTGAAGTGCATGGATACGGCCACAGGATACGGGCGTTGACAGCTTCCTCGAACGTTGCACTGGTCGCCACGTCGACTTCAGTTCCGGTGGGATCGAGCTTCCCGCAGTCTGCGCCATCAAGTCGCATCCAGCTTGAGCCATTAATCGCCGAACGGATGCGGCGCCACCACACCACGGCCGTCGCCAGCAGGACCTCATTCGCCTTCGTGCCTGCCAGTCAACATGCTGTCTCCCTCCGCTCTACGCACGCACCCGGTCGTGGTCGGACTGCTGGCTGCAGCGGCCGTCGCGACGCTCTACTCGGTGGCCACGAGCTACGCCACGGACGACGACTCGGGCGAGGAGGAAGATGACGCGACCCCCATGAAGCCCGTGCCGTACCTGCCTGGGGCGCACCCCGTCCTGGGGCACACGCTGCTCATGGCCAAGAACCTCGACCGGTTCCAAGACTGGCTGGTCGAGACGAGCGTCGCACGCAACGGAGAACCGTTCGTACTGCGTCAACCGGGCAAGAACGACTGGCTGTTCTCAGCCAGGCCGCAGGACTTTGAGCAGATCCTCAAGGTGCACTTCGACACGTTCATCAAAGGCCCCCAAGTGCGGGAACTGCTGGACGACTTCATGGGCGAGAACATCGTCATCATCAACGGACACCGCTGGAAGTTCCAGCGCAAAGCGCTCGTCAACTTGTTCACAGCCCGAGCGCTGCGGGACCACATGACGCCCATCGTGCAAAAGTGCGCGTTGAATCTGCAGCGGGCGTTCGCGCGAGCAGGTAAGAGAGGAGAAGCTATCGACGTGCACCACATCATGGGCAGGTTCACGCTCGAGACGTTCGCCGAGATCGAGTTCGGCAGTCAATTGGGACTGCTCGAGTCCGATCAGGAGCACGCGTTCGAGACGGCCATCGACGACGCCAACCACATCTCGCTCGAGCGGTTTGCCGTGCCCATGTGGGTCTGGAAGCTCAAGCGCTGGCTCAACGTGGGCTCGGAGCGCCGGCTCCGTGAAGACATGGCGGTGATTTCCAGCTTCGTCATGAGCTGCATTTCCGAGGCTATTGAGCGTCGCAAGCAGCGACTGGAAGCTGCAGCTCGTGGGGAACCACTGGGACCCGTGGCCAAAGACATTGTGTCCATCTTGCTGGACAGTGAAGACACCACCGGTGAACCCGTGCTGCCGACAGACGTGTTCAGCATCTCCCTGGCTGGCGTCTTGGCTGGCAAAGACACGACCGGAGACGCCACGAGTTGGCTCATGCACTTGTTGCACGAGAACCCGAGGGTGGAGAACAAACTGAGAGCGGAGCTGCTGGCCAAGGTGCCCAAGCTCGCGGTGGACGAGAGCTACGTGCCTTCAATGGAGGAACTCGACGCCGTGACGTACTTGGAAGCGACAATTCGCGAGAGTCTACGACTCAAACCGCCGGCGCCGTGCGTCACGCAGCACTGCACGCAAGACACGGTGTTCCCTGATGGCACTTTCGTGGCCAAGGGCACAGACACGACGTTGTTGTATCACGCGTCGGCGTTGCTCCCGAGTGTTTGGGGACCGGACGCTTCAGAGTTCAACCCTGAGAGGTTCCTGAACGACAATGGCAAGCTCCTCGTGCTGCCGCCGCTCAAGTTCATCGCGTTCAGTGCCGGACCACGCAAATGCGTCGGCCGCAAGCTCGCTATGATCGAGATGAAGGTCGTGACGGCGTGTCTGGTGAGCCGCTTCCACCTGGTCCAACTGCCCGGCCAGGACATCCGCGGCACCATGGGCATCAGTCTCGGCATGAAGTACGGTATGAAGGTTCATGTCAAGCCCACGCCCGGTGTCGCTACTCGCGCCTAGAGTGAAGGACTGCGAACCTTGCCACCTTTATACTGTTCAGCCATGTACATCAGTCTATCTCTTCAACAGTTCGTTCACTAGCACACGATTGAATTCACCAACATGTATTCTTTACACTGCGTATGAACTCAACCATTATACAGCACGTCAATCAAGTTCACCGTTCTGCAGCATCATGCTCGTGTTCTGCGTCTGCAGGTACGTTCGCTCGGCCGTGACGTTCAACTGGAACAGTCTTTGCTGCAGTGCTTCAAACCTGGACGATGCTTGCTCGTACGCAGCGGAACGAGGTACGAAGTCGTCGTCGTCGTCTAGGACATCTCGCCGCTTCCGGACCACCACCGTGCCCTCGGAATCCGACGTCGGTGGACTTTGATCCGGTTCGACCACAACGGAGCTGTTGGTCTCTTCTTCATCGGAGCTGAAGCAAAAGTCTGCGTCGTCCAGTTCTCTCGAGAACGGGTTCGTGTCCAAGCTCTCGTCGGCCGTCGAGTTGGTGGTCAAGTCTACAGACGAATTGGTTTTCAGTGGTTGCTTGTGTCTCCCACTTTCGCGATTGCGAGACATCGTGTCGAGCGGATACGTTCGAGGTGATGGAGATTGAACCCCCACCGAGGAACTGCGTCGCGATGCCGACGGTGATAATTGAAAGCGTTTGATGTAGTAGTCGGCGATGACTTGGAACTCCGGATCGGCCGGACGAACTCCGTTCATGACCGTTGCGTCACGCACGCAGTCCCGACAGCACGCGTGCTCCGAGTACGGGGCTGTATACCCCTGGAGCAACCGCTGTTTAGACTTTGCAACGCAGCTCGAACAGACCGTAGCGCCGCACATGCCGCACTGCAGAAGGTGTCGGAACGAAAGCATCTTCTTGGTCTTGAAACACATTGAGCAGGTGGAGAGTTTGGGAGCACGCACCGCGTCCCGATTGCGACGCGCCATCAGCGTCAGCTTCTTGGCTTCTCCGGTCCCCACTCCATTGAGCAATCCAGCCATGAAAGACTTGGTAGCGGCCGTCACCAATTTCTTGGTGAGCTTCCCTCGACGTTGACCCAAGTCGAAGATGTCTCGCACCGTCACCTTCAAATACCCCGGAGTTAGTTCTCGAAACAAGCACGTGAAGTACATGTGAGCCCTAGCGATTTTGTGCGTTTTTTTCGAACGGACGGCACTGCGTCAAGTCCACCGAGTGCAGCACCAAGTATCCGTAGCGTTTGCCATTGTCATCAACCTCGACCCCTGTCGCTTTGAGGTAGCAGATATCCACGTGATACGCCAACTTGGGGTACGCCCAAATGAAGTCGGCGGAACGGAACGGATCCTCGCTTGTGGGGCCCTCGGCGATGCCCAACCACACACAGTCTCGAGGGTGGTTCTTGAACCAGAAGCCCGTCATGAGGTCTTCTTGAGACGCGGCCGTCATGCCGTACATCATGTCCTCCATGGAGCCTTTCACTTGTCCGACACAGATCATACTGGTATACCCGTGCTCCTTGGACTTCCGGGAACGGTTCCTCTCGAGCCAATTGAGCGAGCGACCTGCCGCGTCGAAGGCGTCGATAGAAACGGAGCCCCTCACTCGTTTCCACCTGCTTCCACTCGTTCGGGTCCAGGAACGGAAGCTGGTGGTCTCGACGATCCGTGTAGAGGTTTTCATCAACTAGTAGCGAGTCCACACGAGCTCGCACCATGTCGGCGTAGTGGCGTAGTTGGGTTTGATTGGGGTGGTAACAACCAGAGGACAAAGGGAGTTTGCGTATCGGAGACCTGCCGTCCGCAAGTTCCAGTCGCCATTCGTCGGTGGCGTAGCTCTCGGCCGGACTTGGACTCATATTGACGGCGAGACTGCGAGTTCGAGAGTGGCGGGGCCGAGCAAGGGACAAGTAGAGGTAGAACCGGCAGTGTACAGTACCAGAGGAAGGGAATTGAATATGACGCAGGTTAGCGTGGCACTGTTGAGATATGGGGTCACGCGTGGCATGGCGTGATGCTTTAGGTAAAAAGTTCAAGAGACTACAGTTGCGAACTTCGAGCACCGCCGATAAACATCGTTTTTTCGTGATGACTGCGGCACGAATAGTATCCTAGCTGCGTGTACATCATTTCACTGACAGCTAGAGTTTCACTTCCACCAAATGGTGGCACTCTGATATTATCTGTACATGTATTTGTGCGTCACTCGTTCGGCAAACTTCGCATGCTCTCCAGTGTCTGTATGTATGTGCGCTCAGCTTTGACGTTCAGCTCTCGAAGTTGCTGTTCAACGATCTCCGTGTGTCTGTTGCTGTCGTAAGACCCAGTGGTGCTTCTGTTGGATGCAGGAACAAAGTCTTCGGTCATGTCGATCTGGTGATTCCCTTTCCAGAACGTGATTTGGGAACTTGCCGCCGCATCTTGATGAGCTTCCGTTTGGTTGTGCTGCCTTGACTCGTCGTTATCATCGTTGGAACTACGACAGACTTCGGGCAAGTTGAGTCCGATCGAGAACGGATCGTCCTCAAACTCGAGTTGGTACCCCTCCAAGTTTTCATCTACTGTGGAGTTCGTCGGGAGACCTGCTGCTGAATCGGATACCATGGCAACACAACGAGTTGGAGACATAGGTGCCTCTTTTGACCCGGACGATGACCGAGATCGCTTTCTGAGATAGTACTCGGCCACAATTTTATACTCTGGTTCTGCAGGACGTACGTGTGTTGTAGTTACTGCCTCGCGAACGCAGTTCGGACAGCAGTCAATTAAGGAGCACGGCTTCGGTCCGAGAAATATTCGTTGCTTGACGCCACGAGTGCAGTCGGAGCAGACAGTGCCGCCGCACACTTGACAGACAACCAAATACACACCCATGCGTACACGACCGAGGAAAGACGCACGCTTGGTGCACACATAACAAACCGATTCTCTCGGAGACTGTGCGAGAGTCCGAAGACCATCCGAATTGCGGCGAGCTAGCAACGTTAGTTTCTTGGCCTCTCCGATCCCCACGCCATTGAGAAGTCCGATCATGATGGAGGTCGTTGCAGCGGACACCAGACCCGTCAACATCCTCACCTTCTTGCTCAGATCGAAGATGCCGCGCACCGTGACCTTGAGAATGCCCGGCTGCGGTTCACGAAACAAGCAGGCAAAGTACATTTTGGCTCGAGAGATCCCATGTGCTGCGAACGCCGGACACTGAGCAATGTGCACCCCATGCAGCACCAAGTACCCGTATCGTTCATTGTTTTCGTCGAGCTGTACGCCTGTAGCTTTGAGGTAGCACACGTCGACCTGATCAACTAAAAACGTCGGGAGCTTAGGTAGCGCCCAGATCAAGTCGGCCGTGTGGAACGGGTCGTCCGGGGTGGCGGTCTCCACTGTACCAAGCCAGACACAGTCCTTGGGCGGGTTCTTGTACGAAAAGCCGGTCATCAAGTCGAGCTGCGACGACGCCGTCATGCCGTACATCATGTCCTCGATGGTGCCGGCGATGTGTCCGTCACAGATCATGCTCGTGTAGCCCCGCTCCACGGCTCGTTGGATCTCCGGCAGGTCCTCTTCCAGAGCCAATTCACGGAGAGACCGACCTCGAGCATGGCGTCGATAGAACGTAAGACCCTTCTCTCTCTTGACCTGCTCCCACTCTCCGGCATGGAGGAACGGCTGCTGTCGAGCTCGGCGTTCCGTGTACCGAGCTTCGTCTCGCAGGAGCGAGTGCACTCGACGGTGGACGAGCTCGCAGAACGTTCGGTGTTCGAGGCCGGTGGGAGTGAAGCAGCCCGGGGACAAGCGGATGGCCACGGGTCGCATGTCGGACTGCAGTGCATCGGTGCTCCAGTCTTCCGCCGGTCGTGGGGTCGGGCTCATTTGGCGCGGACGTCACGTTGAGACTGCGCGTTGGATAGTGATGCGTATCAATGGTGGTGGTGTGGGAAGAGGGCGGCGATATGACGCTAGTAAATGTAGCACGCGGGAAGCTCCCTCTCTCTGGCTTCGACATGGCAGACGAGGGGAACATGCGTCAGTTGGCGGCGAAGGAGCCCATCGAGATAGCACGAAAACTTCAAGCGAGTCGAGCATTGCGATTGCTATAACGTTGATGAACAACTGCTTTGATTGACCTCCTAGAGCCTACCGCATGGACTTCTTCACGATCTCCTCGTTGGCTTTCGCCAGTGTGGTACGCCTCCTCGGCGGACGACTGGAGCCCCATCATCCACTCTAGCATACTGTTGGGTTGTCGTTCGAAAGACGCCGTGTTCGCCCCGAAGTCGTGCTTCGTGAAGTCGTCCGAGGCCACGCAGTAGTTCTCGTTCCAGGGTCGCACCCCGCTCGACGTCGTGCTCTGTGGCGTGTGGCTCAGCTCGGCGTATTCCTTCAGCAGTTCAGCCGAGACGGCATGACCTGGCTCAGGTTACCTCTTCCGTCTCGTAGTACACATTAGCGTACGGGTTGGTACTCACCGGAATTGAGGTCGCTCGATGTCCCGGAGTAGCTTACGTCGAAGTCGAACCCCGCACAACTATCATCAACCGTCGAGTTGGTCATCACCCCCAACGATGAGGCGACATTGCTAGCATCGGAGACCGTCACCTTGGTCTCAAGCTTTTCATGGTCTCCGTTCTGTGTCGCTGCATCCAGATTGGTTCGCCTGATCAACAGCCAGCACCGAAGGTGTTGAGAGGGTCGGCGCCGCTGCAGAATAGCTGGAAGACGAGGGCGATGACGATGACGGACGCTTCTTGCGGTAGTAATCCGCCACCACGACGAACTCCGGGTCCCCGAGACGCACTCCAGTGATGCACTTCGCTTGCTGGGCACAAGACTAACACACGACCTCACGACTCGGCTGCTTGCTCCCGACGAACATTCGTTTGCCCTTGACCTTGCAATTCTTGCAGATTGGAAACCCACACACGTCGCACGAGCACAAGCACACATTCGACAGCATACTTTTCTTCCCTCGAATACACATGGAGCACACGCTGTGCTTCGAGAGCACTTTGACCTGCCGCTGTTCATCGCGGGTTCTAAGCGCTAGTAACGTGAGTTTCTTCGCTTCGCCGCAGTTCACGCCTCGGAGCAACCCGTCGATCACGGACGACGTCGCGTGCAGCAGCACCAACTTCAGCAGCTCTCCTCCAGCCAAGTCGAAGACGCCTCGACCCATTACATCCACGTACCCGGGCGTGGTCTCTCGAAACAGGAAGGAGAAAAACATCTTGGCGCGCAGAACTTTCGTCTTCGATAGTCAAATGGGGGGCACTTCGGGATGCCAACCGAATGCAGCACCATGTAGCCGTAGGGCTTCCCCCTCCCATCGACCCCCACGCCGGTAGCTTTCAAATAGCAAACATCTCTCGGATTCAGTATCGGGAGTTTGGTTAACACCCAAAGTAGTTCAGCGGAATGCAGCGGGTCTTCCACTGTCGATCTCTCCAGGACACTAAGCAAAACTGCGTCTTGAGGCGGAGCTGTGTACGCCAACCCGGTGATCATCTCTTCCTGCGTGGTGGCACTCATCCCGTAGAGCATATCCTCAATCGTGCCGGCCACACCACCGTCCACCACCATACTCGGGTTGCCTCGCTCTACAGCAATGACCGCTTCCGGGAAGTCCTCCTCCGCTGCCACCTCCTGCTTCGACCAGCCTCGGAAAGCGTCGCTGGTTGACTTTGATGTCCCCCATGCGTCGGAAGAACTTCCACTCCGTCTCCTGCACGACCGGCTGCTGCTGAGCCCGGCGTTCCGCGTACCGGTGTTCATCTGCGAGCATAGCGTTCACTCGACACTGGACAATATCTCTGTATTGCTGCTTCATGGTCGGTGATACCTGAACGTCTCCAAAGTAGTTGGCAGGTAGCGGGGAGCGCATGGTCGGCATGGAATCCGCAGTCAACTCGACGTCACCGACCCCACTGCGTGCCGGCTTTGAATCGGAATGAATCGTCGTGGGCATCCACGTAGGATGGAAGCTAATTGACAAGTGGAGAAGCGAGCGCAGACTTTGCGGAGACTAAGGCGAGTCCAACGTGGTGCACAAGTGCTAAGCGAAGCGTCAAGAGCGTGAGGTCGTCAAAAGCAACGCCATCCCACACTCCGACAGCATTGCAAGTCATTCACCCACCACAGCAAAGGATCATCTGAAGCAAGAGACAGCTTTTAGTCTCCAATGCAGCAGGTGGACACTAATGACCACTGGTGTCCTTTGAGGATAGTCCAAGATGGCTACATCGGACCGGAGGATTACAGACAACGACGGAAATATCCGACACCACTGAATGCCAGCCGCCATAGTACAGTATCTGAGCGCACACCTCGCTCGACAAAATAATCCGACATTACATTTGATTGGATGCAATTTGACTAAAAACACAAAAAACATCCGAAAAAAGCATATGATTGATAGAAAAGGGTGTGTATTTCAGACCGTGACTTCTGGACACTGCGGAATTGCCTTCTGGAAGGAACGAATTATCGTTTCCTTTTTTAAAGCATCCCAGGCCTTAATCGTAGAATTGATAGCACGGAGACGCTTTTCTTTTGCGCTTCCGCCAGTTCTTCTGCTAGGACTATTTCTAATTTTTGCCTTTAATGGTCCCATGACTCTCACATCAAGTGGTTGGCAAACAGCAGTGCTATTTGGTGGGAGTGGGACCACAATGGCATTAGCCTCTTCGGCAACGAGCCGCTGTCCTTCTTCCGACACGTGACACTCAAAGTTGTCAACAAGAAGGACAGCGTGTTCGTCTATTTCAAATTTTAATAGTTTTTCTACGTAGAACTTCCACACATTGGAGTCCATCCAAGCATTTTCTTGAACAGCGTAGAAGTGGCCCTCAGGGTACTTGTCGAATTCACTTTGCTCGATACGACCGCCTGGAACACCACGGATAATAAAGAGAATTGGCAGCTTCTTTCCTGCAAAAATACAAAATTAAATGTAAGAAACACAAAAATCTGAAATATATAGAAAGCATATCGTCGTCGCGTATTGTGAGCATGCGGCCTGCGTGCTTGTTTGCGCCTATAATCCGGGCAGAGTCCTTCCTTCCTTTGCCAGCCCAGGACTTTATCGGAGGCATATCAAACATGATTGCCGTTTCGTCCACATTGAGTATGCCACCACCTTCAAATGCAGCATATTTGCTCCAAAAGGTAATGGCAAACTCGGCTCGGGTTTCTTCGAGGTCTTCGGTTGACTTCTTGGCCGCTTGTGGTTTCTGTGACGAGAATCCATAGCTGTAGATCACAATATAGCAGAAAAGAACACAAAAATTACAATAAAATCCACAATGTTAACATGAAAACCAGATAATTTACCGGTTTGCTAACCGCTGGACCATGCGTTCTAACGCGCTATCCCCCTCGCCGTCTTTAGCTGCCATGTAAGAAGCCATCCACTCTGGATAGAGCTTCCACATGAACTCGATCATGTCTGCAGTAGACAATATCTAATAAATACACGAAAAGTTAGATAAAACCCTTAAATACCTAAAACTAAACCAAATGTACCGCTTCCTCGCGCCGCTCGTCCTTCATGTACGTCACCAGGTCGAAGACGCCAGGAAAAATCTCTTTACGCCCCTGACCTTTCAACGTCTTTGAGGTTGCGTGGCCCTTGAACTCGTAAATCGCGACCGCCTGCTTTTTCCAGTCGTAGAGCGTGCCTCGTGCAATCCCGAGTTGCCTTGAAGTGGCCGCAACTCCGACACGCTCTACGACTGCTAGCGCCTCGCGCTTCTGTCTCACTGTGAAGCTCCTTTCGACGCGCTTCATTGTGTAGAATGGCAGGTAGAATTAGTTGTCGATCCTCAAAGTTTTAGCTGCTGACCATTCAAAAACATTCGACAGGGCATTGGTTTAAAAATGACTTATAGTGCAAAATGATTGGTTAAAATATATTTTCGTTTTAGTATGTCGGATATTTCCGTCGTTGTCTGTACTGTGAATTCAAGACGCCCCGAAAAGGGCGGCACGAATGGATTTTCAAGATGGCTACACTTCTAATTCCGTCTGTAAAACGCACCTCCTAACCTCTCATCTGTATCCCCTATACACTTCCTCCGTCTTTTCTCCCCCTTAATTCCCTTTCTCCAGCCTCTATAAATCTGGGTCCGCGTATCATCTGATTTATTTCGCTCTCGCACTCTCTCCATTAGCAGTCGCCTACAAGTCGCCTACAGTCCCAATGCGCTGCTTCGAGTGTTTCTACAAGTGTTTCCGCCGGGACGACTCGCTCTCGACGCCCAAAGGGGATGCGACCATCGCCACCGTCGTGGAGGACGTCACCGTAGCGTCCACCAACGTGTCCTCCACGCCCACGGGTCAGGGCAAAGGCAAAGTGACGGACTCGTACACGTTGGGCAAAGTCATCGGCTCAGGCTCGTACTCGGTCGTGCGCGAGAGCGTCCACAAGAAGAGCAAGCACAAGTTCGCCATCAAGTGCATCAAGCGCTCGGAATTATCCGAAGAGGACGACGAGGCCATCCAGTTCGAGGTGTCCATCTTGCAGCAGATGAAGCACCCGCACATCATGACGCTCGAGGAGTTCTTCGTGGAGCCGGAATACTATTACCTCGTGACCGAGTTTGTCGGAGGTGGAGAGCTCTTCGACCGCATCGTGGAGAAGACGTTTTACACGGAGAAGGAGGCGCGCGACCTCGTCAAGATCCTCATCGACGCCATCAAGTACTGCCACGACCAGAACGTGGTGCACCGCGACCTGAAACCAGAGAACTTGCTGCTCATGTCGGCGGACGACGACGCCAGCATCAAACTCGCCGACTTTGGCTTTGCGAAAACAGTGACAAAAGACGATTCGGGACTCGTCACGACGTGTGGCACACCGGGGTATGTGGCCCCGGAGATCTTGGAGGGCGCGTCGTACGGCAAACCGGTGGACATCTGGAGCATCGGCGTCATCACGTACATCTTGCTGGCCGGGTACCCGCCGTTCCACGACGACTCGCAGCCCATTCTGTTCAAGAAGATCCGCAAGGGCAAGTACTACTACGACTCGCCCTACTGGGACAACGTGTCGACGGACGCCAAGGAGTTCATTTCCAAGATGCTCGTGGTGAATCCCAAGGACCGCGCCACGGCGGGCGAACTGCTGCAGCACAAGTGGATCACCGGAACGGACGTGGCCACGGTGCCGCTCACCAGCGCACTGACCGAGCTGCGGCGCTTCCACGCGCGCAAGAAATTCAAAGCGGCCGTGCATTCTGTGCAGGCGACCATCAGCATGAACAAGGCATTGTCCGGGCTGGGCGAGTCCGCCAGGAACAGCAACTCTGCAGTGTCTCTTTAGATCGTAGCGCAGAAGACGCCGCCGCCTATAAGCAGAAACGAAGACGCGAGAGAGGAAGGCACGCTGCTTGTAGACGCCACCCAGAGTTCGTCACGAAGCTTCTCCTCTCGGACCGCTTGGTTGCTGCTCTGTACAAATTTATACCGTCATTCTATAGTGATGTGTGGCATTTTGAACCAGCCGTGGCCTCAGCTTGTTTTTTCCTTGTTGCTAGCACCACGACCGAGGTGAAGAGCGTCCAGCAGGTTCTCCTTGAACGAGTCCAGCTTGTACGGATTGAAGTTGACGTCATCCACTGAAAAACTCTCTTCGGTGTTCATGATCGAATCCGGGGAAAATAACCCTCCCCACGACGCGTCCAACGCCTTCTTTTGCTCACGACGAGGGACTGACAGCTTTGGTCGCTTCCGGAAGTTCAATCGCTTGAAGAGAAAACGGAACATGCGGCGACCTGAAGTTTCACCGTCGAGATCCGCTTCCTCGCGCAGATCCTCGCGTTTGAAAGACTCATTAGCTGTTTCGTTCTGAGCGATGCGCTTGAGCTGCATCAGGATGAACACCCACAGGATGACACTGGTCATGAGGCACATAGCGGTGACGAACCCCAGCGCTTGATTGCTCTGTAAAAAAGACAGGAGTTAAATTGACGGCAGCACACAAAAGCAGCACAAACACAGCGTACTCCAATTAGTGACTGCAAAACCCTCGCCTTCTCAGTTCTGTCGAAGTCGTCAATGTTGGCTCCACGAGTTGAGTGAAGGTAGTCCTCCGTCTGAAAATGCAACAGTCAGGATTCAGAGCATCAGTGAACTTCTGAAAATGCAATTGGTAAATACAATATGCTCTACCTGGATGAGGAAGACGCTGCTTGTGACGAAGAAGCCTTCAAGACAAACAGCGAGCTGCACCTACAGTACACAGCAGGAGTTCGTTCACGATTATCAGCAACATAACGATTTTGCACAAGGTTCGCAGCGACATACCAGCAGATACATGAGGAAGTACTTGTAGTTCTTCTCCCCGACGCAGCCGTTGAACCAGACTTCCCAGCATCAATCAGTCAGTACAACAAGTTCTAATCACTGTTTGACACCGTAAAACTGCTTTTAATCGGCACTCACTGCAACTACACGCCACAACAACAAATCACGATCGTAAGCACCAACATCATCCTTAAAAACCATTTCCAGCAAACTTACTGGTGATCAAACCGGCCGACACACTGGTTACACATCCGGCAATGCTTCGAACGCGGCAGTCTGCAATGAAACCATCCACCAGTACCACAAATTAAACTAAGACCCTAACACTATCAGCTCTAGGAAACAGTAGCCGCCACTCACTTCAGCGTCTTGCACGTGCGGCAGTACTTCCCCTCGGGGAACAGCACTGGGTGGTTTACATACTGCTTGAAGTCCCCGATATTGTCACGACGGATCACGCCCGGATCGCTCCCGCACATGACCAGATACAGCATGATCGACGCCACGAACAGGAACGTGGCCAGATATCTCCACACCAGTCACAACAACATTTCTCAGCTCCTCCAGCGCTTGATAAATGCAATTGCAACTCCTTATTAAGACTCGTACTGGTGGTACCAAGCCACGTATTCGTTGGGCAGCAGCGGATGCGCCTCTCTCAGGTACAAATAGTAGCACGAGCCCATGGCCGCAAAGTACAGGATCTAGAGGTCGGAATACAGCGATACATACATCAATAGACGCAGAATTCAATGGCGATTAAAATCAGATAGGTTGTGTCGCACCTGCACCAGCGGGTTCCGCTCAAAGAGCACGTAATCCCGCACGCGAGTCAACATGCCGCTCGTTGTTGCGCTTTGGCTGAAGTGACGTTGCAACGAAAGAGGTAGTGTAATTCATATCTCCTAAGACGCATACTGAACTTAAGTGTCAGTCGTCTATAGTATCCTCAAGTAAACCGGGTTGTACCAATAGATGGGTACATGCGATCCTAGGCTTCCCCCTTTCAGTCAGAGAGGAGAAGGATTTCGACCACGGTAAGATCGCGCTTCAAGGCGCCACTTGCGCTGCCTATATCTCTGCCTGCAGAGAGGATACAATCCCCGCGTGTGGTGCACCTTGTAGCCTGTCGCCTGCTCTATTGACACGTACTCTTGTATCTCTGTGTCGTGCAGTACCCGCTTCACAATCGACCATGGCGGACTCTGCGTATTCGTTCAGTCTCACGACCTTCAACCCGTCGGGAAAGCTGCTGCAGATCGAATACGCGCTCAACGCCATCAACACTGGCGGAAAGACGTCGCTGGGCATCCGCTGTGCGTGAAAATCCCCATGAAAACGCGCTTTTTCCTACTGTTTTGCCGCTGACACGGTCGAATCTTGTGCTTTTTAGGCAAAAACGGCGTCGTAATCGCCACGGAGAAGAAGCTGCCCACGATTCTGGTGGACGAGGAGTCGCACAAGAAGATTGCGGTGCTGTCGGAGCCCGCAGGCATCGTGTACAGCGGTCTGGGCCCCGACTATCGCGTGCTGGTGCGCAAGGCACGCAAGAAAGCCCAGAGCTACTTCCAGAAGTACAAGGAGCACGCGCCTGCCGCCATTCTGGTGCGTGAGATAGCCGCCGTCATGCAGGAGTTCACGCAGTCCGGTGGTGTGCGTCCCTTCGGCGTGTCCATCTTGTACGCAGGCTACGACGACGACGGTCCGCAGCTGTATCAGATCGACCCGTCCGGAGCCTACTTCGGCTGGAAGGCCACGGCCATTGGCAAGGATTCGGTCAGCGCCAAGACGTTCCTCGAACGGGTGCGTTGACATTTGATACAAAGGAGTCTGGGAGGGGTTAGAGACTTATTTTTTGTGCTTATGATGCTGATAGCGTTACAACGACGACTTGGAGATTGAAGATGCCATCCACACGGCGTTGCTGACGCTGCGTGAGGGCTTCGAAGGCGAGGTGGGTCTTGTGGTGGTTTATGGAGCGGATGTTTAGATGCTGATGATTTTGTATGCGGTGTAGATGGATGAGACCAACATTGAGGTGGGCATCATCAAGGAGGACAAGAAGTTCCACGTGCTGACGCCAGCGGAGGTGAAGGATTACCTGGAGCAGGCCGAATAAGCTCATTGAGATATGGCAGCGTCGACCGACACCTTTGTTTTTGATGGTTCAGCGCTGCGCTGGCTGTGGCACTTGTGATGCAGTTGATCTGACAGTACGCGCGAGCTGCTGTATCAGGCAGGTATTCATGCGGTTGCAGTAATTACACCAACGCAATAAAGAAGAGCACAATGAAACGAAGTGTGTTTCGACGTGTGCTGTGTTTTCAGTGATCACCCAATTGTTGATGCTTTTGATTTGAAGAGAACCTTAGAAAGTCTAATTGCTCAACGGAGCTTGGTGAAAGGCTAAGCCAGCGCCTTGTCCGCCTAAGTGACCCACGCAGTCAACGCGAAGATTGCGCTGGAACGCTGCACCGACGATGTTGAGAGCCGTGTACAACTGGAGCATTTGTGCCGACGTCATGTCGAAGAGTCCGTAGAGAAGGAGCTTCAAGCATAACAACGTCAGCGTTTGTTATGCCAACACGCAAAAAAGAGTAAAACGTACCCGCTGATCAGGGAAGAGGAGGCAAGACACTGTGAAGACAGCAGAAACAGCACCGCTTGCACCGATCGAGAAAACTGCACAGGATAGCACACGATCGCGGTTAGTTTTACGTAGTAGCACCAGGTGTAACTCATTACGTACCTCCTCCATTGCCTCGAAACTTGGACACCAACGCACTCAACGCAGAAGACGTAGCAGCCGAAGTAAAGTACAGCGCCATAAACTTCTCGATCGTCAGCAGTTCTGGTCCTCGATTAAAGCTGTAATAATTTTCCTTGACGAACCCCGCAAACCTGGAATTCGCCACCGCTCGGTTATACCACGCCCCTGAATTGTTGTTGGACGGGGCCAAAACGTGCGGCCCAAACTCCCACAACATGAACATGTTGATACCAAAGTGCGGGAACGTGATGTGACTGAACGCCGACGTCAGCAACGTGTGGAACCGCTTGCCGTACACCACCGCGTCGTAGGAGCTGGCAAAGTGTCTCCACATAAACTGATGCAGTCTCGCGTTCCGGAACGACACGCGCCACAGCCCAAACACCAGCGTATTCGCCGCAATCAACGACGCGACTGCCTTCTTGTTATTGTCTTCGTACCACTGTAAAACACTCGTTAGTCAGTGCCAAACACCCACTTATCCACATGAAATTCCGTACCGCATCCTCGAATTGGCGTCCATTTCCACGGTAGAATAAAGCGTTGGCATCTCCATACAAACTCTTAATGAGCCCCTTGAAGTCCCCACTTTCCTCCTGTTTATTGACCAATGAAGTGACGACAATTCCGCTGGATACGAGCCCCATACTCGCTGTCAGGAGGCGATCGTGGCGTCCTGCGCGACTGAGCAACAGCGTTTTCTGCTGCTGCTGACGCGCCAGAGTCCGCAATTCCTCGCCACGAGCGGTGGAAGTGTTCACATGGGACGTTCGCAGTAGGACATCGCTCCGGAAGGGAGTGGGGGAGGCCAGCGGACGAGATCCACGCAGCCCACTGGCGACGCGGAGCATCGTGTCGACGGTCCTGGTAATGGATAAATGAAAATTCGAGTAAAGTATGACGTTGGGTGGGATCCCGAAAACTGCACTATCGCATGAATGTTTGCTTTGCAAAACAGAGAAACCCTCCAACATCATATACAACTCCGTGACATCCTTACTCTTACTACAATGTACTACATGAATTTCATTCCAACGAACCCACCTGGTATGTTCAGCTCAACTCTAACAGTATACAAGAGCTGGGTGCTTTTCAAAGGTAGATTTTTAGTCTACTGAATAAAGCTAAAGTGTTCCATGTACTGTGATGACTGGCGCGCACATCTCCTGTTGATTGCCAGACACTTCTCAGTTTAGGCCCTAGGCGTTGAAACCACCTTTGTTCTTCGCTAGAAAATGCGCGTTGAAAAGATCGTACTTCTTTTTGCGCCATTCGGTCCAGCCTTTCTTAGCGTAGTGGCTCTTCAAGTTACTCGGTAGCACCCCCGCCTCAACCCAGTTAGCCATTTTCGTAGACCATTTGTCGCCCAACGAAATGGCTCGTTCTTCTGGTGCGTCTTCGTCCTCCTCATCTTCGGTCGTCGTGGGCGTCATCAGAAACCTCTTATTGTTGGCTGCTTCCATCGAGGGGATCGAGAGTTCACCGTCAGGAGTCACCTTCGACAGCTTGGTCTGAGCTGCGTCTGCGGAAGAAGCAGAACCGAATTCGCAGCCTACAAAAAGAGCGGCAGCTGCAACGACGAGGAGAGAGGTGAGGCGCATGGCGAGGTACGTTTCGGCAAGAGTTGATACTTGGAGAGCTTGGACTTTGAAGTGCAAATTGGAAAGTGAGTTGGCGCCTCCTGTGCGAGGTGGGGTCTACACCATTTCAGGTTCGTTCTCCCCACCGTAGGAGTTCGATACAACCACCCCAGAGCCTACTTGCACATAGGGCCGGACGAATCTCAGTCCAAAACACCCAATGCCTGAGTGCAATACACACAGGTGTCTCTTTTATTTTTTTGGCACGTACTGCAAAGTACCAACTTTTGTCATTTTCCTACCGCCATATCCTTCATGAGGATGGCGTCCGCAACGAAGCCAAACGTGTGATGAATGCACTTACGGCACAACTCGGACGTGGACGACATCGCGGAATATGTTATTTGCAGCATGCAGCAGAAAGGTTGATCGATGAGCTGTGATAGTGGTTCCTGGGGGCACATTAAGAATGGTCTGGCGGTTTGCCGCCATGTACCGCTTCACGGAAGCCTTGTACACGGAGAACACATTCTCAATCCCAATCAAGCATCGGCGAGTATGGCCCCAGGAGTAGGCATTCGCCTTCAGCAAACTCTTCCTCGTCAAAAACTTCCTCAGCTCGATTGTGGCATGGCGCGTTGTCTAAGACAACGACAATGTTACCGAGTGGTCCACGAGCAGCTTGAGAACACAACATACTCCGGATAAAATCGTTCGCGGCCTCCCAATTGAACGAACCGAACCGCCCTTCATGATACTCGACTCCATCGCGCGAAATGCACGCAATCACGTGGATATTGCTACCTTTGCTGGTCGTGTTCACGTCCACCGCACGCGTACCTTGGACACTCCATCCATTGGTGCGGCTAATCCACAGATTAAAGTTGGTTTCGCCCAAGTACAAAATTTTCTTGTCTGCCGCCACAAATTGCAGCAACTTGATAGCAAACTCCTGCCGTTTTGCCTTGTTCTCGACAGTGTTGCGGTAATTGTTGTCCCGGTGAACCTTTTTCACCGTGAAGCAAAGAGCGTCCAAGTTAGCGCGCACGGTCTCGGCGGAAACATTCACGCCAAAGCGGTCAAGCAGCATCTCCTTCATCTGCTCCAGCGTCAAATAGCAGTTTTCCGACAGTCTCTCTTCTAAAACGTCGAGATGCTCATCGTGAAGCTTTCGGTTGTGCGCGCCGCCTCGTTTGTCTGGAGGAGGCGTGAAGTCATTTAAGCGTCTTGCCCGTCGCACCCAAGCTCTACCACAACGCCGTTGTGAGCTGCTACCAATCGCCAAGTTCTCGCCCTCCTTCGCCGCCTCGAGGACACGTGCACGAACGTCTTCAGGATAAGTGTTGCCCATTTTGCCAAAGCAAAGTGGGCGCGAGGCGAAGCGATGAACGGATGCCTTCGAATTCTCGAATGGTCTCGAATTCTCGAATGATCTCGAAATGACAAAAGTTGATACTTTTGCAGTACGTGCCAAAAAAAAAAGAGACACCTGTGTGTATTGAACTCAGGCATTGGGTGTTTTGAACTGAGATTCGTCCGGCCCTATGTGCAAG
Source organism: Phytophthora sansomeana (assembly GCA_032158285.1). NCBI lineage: Eukaryota > Oomycota > Peronosporomycetes > Peronosporales > Peronosporaceae > Phytophthora > Phytophthora sansomeana. The sequence goes on along the minus strand of JAPDHH010000095.1, from coordinate 352,807 downwards.
TAGGCTCTGGGGTGGTTGTATCGAACTCCTACGGTGGGGAGAACGAACCTGAAATGAGGTGTAGTACGCTAGGTTTGCTGGTGCTAGTACACTACTGGCCAGCTGATCTCTCAACAGCACGACGAAGTTTTGCGTAATTACGCATGTTTGCTGTTGAGCCGTAAAACATGAAAGCTTGGATTCAAGAGCTGGTTGTACGATGGAGAAAATGTGATCAGTGGCCAGCAAATGGACATAAACTTAAATTAAAACGTACCGGTACTGCATGGCAGTCCAAGTTACATGTACTTCAGAGTACAAAATGTGTACATGTAGGGTTGGACAGCCACATGATTTTTGGCAAAGATACGATGATGAGCAGTGGCCGAGTAATCGCGTCATGTGATTATCTCATGGAGACGTGATCGTGCTTCTCGGTTTGTCAGACTTCCGAGTGAATCTTTTTCAGCGGCAGGCTCATTTGGATCTCATTCTGTAAGCTTTATAGGCTCGCTCGCGCTTGCTCTGAAGTTTATTGGGTATTGCCCCAACAGTGTATTGTATTATCCATCTATTAACCCCATTATTAAAAAAAGCTAGTTTTGAAAACACTGCACAACAACGTGTATCTGGCTCCGACAGATACACGGCAGGGGACTCCTGGTGGCCCAGTGGGCTAGACCCACGAATGCCATGCACGTGATGCGAGTTCGAGCCCCGCTGAGCGGGACTTTTCCATGATACGAAATGATCAGCATTCTCAAAACCAATATCTCATTCAAACAAATTCAGAATCAACATCAACAACTTTCAGATTAGCATAGTCACGTGTGTAGCAAATCAGGAATAACCAGTTAATCAACTCAATTTCCTTCCTTCGACAGATACACGGCATGCTCTACTTGAATTCAAAGCTCTCGAGATACGATGGGGAAAGGTGTCCCAGCGAATGGATACAGTACATGCATGCAGCACAATAGTTACATATTCGCGTTACAACTGCGCTGGGCTCAGCTCGGCTAATATGTGCACTGAGACTAGTCCGCCGATGTCTTCAGCTATTAACGCAGTAGTTAATGATTTTAGTCGCAAGGGTCTTCAGACAAGGCGATGAACGATGGAGCATGCACCTGTATACAAAATAATCTCATTTTGTGATTGCTACACGTGATCGTGCGGGCGTCCAAAGCAAACGCTTGTCAAACTGTATCACACCAGTTCAGCAGAAGCAGTTGGTAGCAGGTTAGGGGAACTATGATGAACTGGAATCAAGATCTGTCGGAATTAAAGCGGTCGATACACACGCTTTGCCAGCGCCGCTTATACTTTATTATTTCATTGATGTGCAGTATATATAGTGCCAGAACAAGTGATGAGCACATTACCATCTCCCAGGAACCTGGTGTGATGACGTTCCAGAATATTCCGAATCTGGGATTCCATCTTCTCCGTCGTTTGACCGGGCTCACCAACATTGGCTTTAGAAAGATCTGCGATAGGACTCAAATCACGTAACTCAGGGAGGGCCTCTAGCTGATTCCGGAGATCGGTTAACAGTTCACTGCCTTCGTGAAAATATATCGAGGCATCATCACCATCCGATAAATCAACTTCAATTGCATACAGACGGCCAGAGATTCAGTCAGGCGAGAGACAGGATCAGATACAAAATCCGTAGGCGACTTCTTGAAAATGCGCTCCAATTCGAGTCTGGCACCTTCGGCATTATCTCCACCTCCGGTTACAGTCATCGGAACAATCTGGGTTTCGGACGCTTCTGCAACTGAGAGCTCAACCAAGTTGTTCTTTCTTGGTTTTCACAATTTCAGGTGGAAGTGGCGGCCAAATCCGGGATGTTTCTCTTTGACTGGCAGTTGGAGACAGCCGTGGTGGCTCGACATTCGCCTGTACCACATAAGTAGTTGCACCTTGAATTCCGAAACGTTGCGCTGGTTTGGCTCCATCTTTGTGAACTGGGATGGGATTTCTTCAGCAACAATTGTTTTGGCCAAGGATACGCTCGTTTCTCTACGGCCGGAGGTGCTTCATCTCAGCTTGTCTCGCAACGAATTCTTCTCGTTTTCGGAACTCTGGCGACGACATCAGATTCGAAGATGAGTTGCCACCACTCTCGATATTTCTTCGAGCTTGGTCGCACAAATCCATCTAGTCTGGGTAAATACTCTCTTTCCACCAAGCAGACCACGGTTATTCGTGGTTCAATCCAGACCGGATGATCCGAGATGTTCACTACCTTGACTGCTTTGGGGTGCCTCCCAGACCCGTACATAATCTGAGTAACCCATTGCTTCCCATGACCAGCCCACACTACTGTGTCATCTGGATTGGACTTGAGCGTACTTGATAGGAACCACACAGGAATCGCCAGGCCGAAGATGCTGAGCTTCAGAAGGCGAGGTCCAGAGTTCCAGACCGACATGATCCACTTCAGGCCCTCCAACCAACATCAAAGATTCTTCATCCGGAAGTCGAATGATTCCTTCACGAGCACACAACCGAACGCCGGCTGAGACCATGAAATCCATTCCCAGAAGACAATCCATTCCATCGCCGATATTACCAACCCAGATGTCCATTACATACACAACTCGGACTCGTAGAGTCAGCTTGATCTTCGTCTGTGCTGTCACATATGTCGGAACATCCCCCATTCCAATCACGTGGAGGTTATAACCACTTCTCAGCTTGAGCTTCAATCTGCGTGCAAGATCTAGGCTCATAATGCTGGTGGTCGCTCCAGAATCCACGAGAATCTGAATTCGATGATTGAATATGGCTCCATGTACCATCGCATTTGCTCGTTTTTCGCCGATCAGAGTGTGGTTACTCCACCATCCATACCGTTCACCTACGAACCAGAGCAAATTTGAGTTCCTCAAATTCAGTTTCCGGGTCACAGGATTTGGTCTCAGAGTCAACGGAATAAACACAGGCTTGATCAGATGATGATATACATTTGGGATTATCCTTGCGCCAACATGGAAGGGCTGAGCCCACATATGCAAAAGCGCAATACGCTTGGGACTTCGGCTCGTCACGCACTGGTTCCCGAACCAGCGAGCCTAGTGGTTTAACGGCGTTCCGGGATCCGGACTTTCAGCTAACAGCTGGATGATTCCCGGATCAAGGCCCTCGATAGAACCTCCAACGCGAATCAATTCACGCACTGTCTTCAAGGCCGACCACATGTCACACAAGCCACGACGATGAAAATCACCACACTTGGAGCAAGGTTGACGTCTGCAATACTGAGTTGGGTGACCATTCTTCGTGACAACGTCCACAAATCAATCCGCTCCAGCACTTGTCAGTTGAATGCCGACTGCTACCACAATGATCACATCTGCTTGCTGGTTGCTGAAATTGGTTGTCGTCAAACGGCTGAGTTCCTGGTCTGGGTTTCCAGGCTAACCTCTCAGCAAGCCGGAATATCTCTTCATCAGAAGGCAACGGCACGATACTGGGATCTGGCGAATCGGCACAAGATAACGAAGTCAATTCTGGGATGCCAGAATTACTTTGAGCGGCGCTGGGACTAGCGTCTGAAATCTCGTTAGCGCTGGGATCAGAGTCTTCTTTGAAATGAGCGTGTCGCCCCGAATCTGGCTCTTCTTCAGTTCCATCCGCCACGAACGCTCGCCCTTCAGCTCGACGCTGAGGGGGCTTGAATCTCCCAAATTGCAAGTTCTGAGCGGGACGACGCTTTTGCTGGTAATCCCGGTTCTCAGTGCTTTCATCTTGGTGTAGAGCTTCAATGCGCTTCAAAGCGTCTTCCAACTCTTTCATCGTGTCAAACCTCTGGCCTTGCAAGGTGGTCTTCAGCTTGGTTTCTCCTAATGCCTTGATAAAACGCCGAATGTGCGCTTCTCTCTCAGACGTTGGCTTTTCATAGGCGATCCCAGCTTTCTTAGCCGCTCGATTCAACCGGTACAAAAACATTCTGGGAGTCTCCTGGTCGCGTGTTCCCATAGCGTAATACTTCTCAGCACGTGACACAACGGCACGACACCATTCCTTCTTGAAGACATGAGAAAACTTCTTCCAGTCTGAGCGGACAGGATCTGGGAGTTGAGTGCACCAATCTTTCAGGTGCACCTTCTTCCAGTCTGAGCGGACAGGATCTGGGAGTTGAGTGCACCAATCTGTCAGGGCACCGCTGAGTCTCATCCGAAGTTGGACAACCCGAGTCTTCCCATCCCATGGTGCCATGGTTGCATAGTACATGAAGCGTTCCCACCAGTTGACGCGATCTTCCAGAGGCTTGCGCTCATCGAATTTTTCCAAAGCATCATGCGGGATCATTGCTTGAACCACCACACGAGTACTTGCCGCAGCATCGGTTCCCCTAGCTTGAGCTATAGCACCCAAACTGACCTTCAAGATCATCTTGAGACGAATCACTGGAATCTAGAGTCACTTGGACTCAGGATCGCTACCATCGTCAGGCTCACCTGACTTCGAGGATCGCGTATTGCGGACTTTTCCTCTTGGTTGGTGCCGACGCCCTAGACTTTTGGTTCTTCGACTGAGATTCGCTCCGAAGTTTGTCTGATCTTGTTGTCTCGGTTGGTTTCGTGTTGCTCTGCTGACTGCTCACCAGATGTTCGACCACACGTGTCAAATTCGCCAGTTGAATAGCTAGTGGGTCTGTTGACGATCGCGGGACACTCTGGGAATATTCCGGGAGTTGGAGCTGTTGCAGATGGAAGAGAACTAGAACCGGGAACGTGAAGCAGCTCCTGCTGTGCAGACTGAAAGCGTCGAATCTTTTCTTCTTGCTCTCGGATAAGCACGCTGTGACTTCTCTTGGTCTCGGGCGTATTGTTCTTTTAACTGCAGTAACTCGGACTGATACTGGGCTGTAATCTGGGATGCCTTATTCTCAGAGTTGGTTTCAGCTTGTCTGGCGCGTTGCTCAGCATTCTCAAGATCATTTTGCACGGACAATAAGTACTGGGCACGCGCTTCATCTTCCTGACGTCGTTGAGTTTCTTCTGCAGCACGTTGCAAAGCTAATCGTTCCAGCAATTCCAGTTCCAGTTGTTGCGGGGACTTCCCAGCTTATGATCGAGGTTGGGGAGGTAAGGTTGTAGCAACACGAAGAGCTTCTTCATACTGCCGCTTATTCTCAGCCTCTCTGTCAATCTGAGCTTGGAGTCGAGCTCGCAGCTCCTGAATCTGAGCTTGTTCCGTTTGGATTTGAGTCTGCGCCTCGGCTCGTAACTGCGAAAGTTCTCGATCATGCTGATTAGCCATCTCAGCTTCACGGACGGATGCGTTCGGCCTCATTTGAGTCACAGATTGGAAGTTGAAACATCCAACCCCAGGTCCAAACTGAGCGGAACCCTGTCTATCGTCACCAGATTTGCCTTCCACTTTCTCATGTCGACTCGCAAGTCTTCTGGGAGTCTGTTTCGGCGCCCCTGGCAACGGAATCTGGGATGGATGAACATCAGAAGTCGTCCCAGACCTGGAATCACCCGAGTCGGATTCTACCCGAGATTGCTGAGGCACTGTGGCAATAGTCATCATTGGAAACGAGCTTCTTGCTGGCGCACCTACAGATCCCATCATCGCTGTAGCTCCTGACGTAGGCATATGCGTCCCAGCACCAATCATGTAGTCTGTGGTAGACATCATGGAAGAGTCTGATGTGCTGAATCCAGATTGGTTGGTGCTTTCATCCGATGTCATCACGGAAACGTCAGAGTTTTCTCCGACCAAATTTGGAACTAGACCACCCATTCCCGCTGGCTTCCGAAAGAGTACTTGAATCTCGGTATGAGGGAACTGAAAGACTGGTAGTAGACCTGGTCAGTAGTGGTCTCTTCCGAGACGGTTCTCCTTCAATGCTTGTTGCCGGGCTCCTGGGTCTCAACCCAGTAAACTGGATTCTCATAACCACCTCACGCCCAAGAAATAACTGAGTATCTTCATCCAATGGTGGCCCAGTATCCGGGAATCCGACATCGGTCCCAGAATTCTGAGACTCAGTAGCCATCAACAACGGATCGGTGGGTTGTCGAACGTAATACGGTGTAGTACCAACAGCATAGTTCCAAGACATCAGCTCAACTGCGAGCAAATTCACAATTGCACCAATCTCATGACGGATCCTCTCTTCTGGGATTCCAGCCACATCTCTCAGCATCGACCAATCCGGTACTTGATTGACGAACTCATAGCCAGCTTCATAAAGCACCGTCTGGAGTATCGCCACACACGCAATAGGCGGCATCAACCCAAGTGATACTTTCGTAGCTCTCAGATCGGACACCACCGGAATCCGGCGACGCTCAGCTCGGAACACATTCAGCCATCTCGCAGCTGGAGATCGGGTCACCGACATCAGATGCCGGGCGGTTCCACTCGCAGCACGGATGAATCCCCACAGGTCATAACCACCGTGGCGAGGAGCATAAGCCACATCCACGGGATGCACAATCCCAGCAGGAACACTCATCCAATTCTCGAGTTGCGATCGTCCAACAGCAATCATCTCAGCTTCTGACATCTGGTTGGACTGAGCTGTAACCAAACTCAGTTCTGGATCTTCTGGAACACCTCGAAGACGGTGAATGGCGCGTTGTTCAGGCCATAATGTGTTGGACCAAGCACCACTCGCAAGTCCCGGAGATGTATACCCTGACGCAAAACTTAATCGGACAGGAGTCGTCCCAGACCAGACCGTGTTCTGTGTCGTCACTTGCGATTCACGTTCCCCAAACAAAGCAAGTGCGTTGCCTCTCGACTTGGCTACCATGATGACTCACAGCTGTTGACTCCGGGCTAGTACTTGCAGTCGGAGAAACACCAATTTTCGCCGACAAACCGTGTCCAGGACTCAGATCCCGGATCTCATTCCGCGGTTGTCGATCTTCTCTTTCTTCATCACGCACATTGGTTGCGCATCCGCGATGCTACTCGATCCTGGCTCGGACTTCTTTTCAGGAGAACCCGACTGCATATCCGCATCCTCGGACGCGGGCGGCGCTTCAGGTTCCATACTCAGATCATCGTCGTCTGACGGAGCAACATCTCCACTGCCACCAAGCCGAACCTGGGACTCCTTGGGCTGGGTGTACCGGTGGCGGATTCTCAGCTTCCGTGGTAGCAAGGTTCAGGAGGCAAACCGGCTTGTCGTAGACTTCGCCGAAGCGAAGACCTCATCTCACCTCTTGTCTTGAAGACACTTGAACCGGGAACAGTCGACATGACTGTCACACGTCCGTCCAAAGTCGTTGTCCTGATCCGGGCACGCGCACCAGTTGTGGTGAGGTGCCTTACAGAATCTCAGAATTACCCTGAACTAGGAACACTCGAATCCCAGATTGGAACTCGGGTGGGCGTATGTGTACCCGCTTGTGATCCCTTGCCTTGGGTTCTTCCTAAGGCTACGCTGTGGGCCCAGACGTGCGTCGGCCACACCAGCTGCCTCCGATCCCAGCTTGCCTCCAAATACACCATGTGAAGCTGCCCTCGGACTTGGCCGGTCCCAGATTGCACGTGTCTTGACTTCGCCCCAAATGCCCCGGGGTTTTCTTGATATACAATACAAACTTCACTTCACACAAACACTGTCCTTCTTTCTTCCAGACCTTGGACTCAGATCTTGACGGCCTCTTCTTTCACTCTACGGTTCCGGCTCAGAACCGCGTACAGCCTCTTCGTTCGCTCTACGGTTCCGGCTCAGAACCGTGTACCGGCCGCTTCACTTGCTCCTTCCAGTTCCGGCCACGGAACCGGGACGACTCTGCTTCCACTTCTTCTCTTTGCGACTCTGAGTCTGGGACGGTTGACTGACTCCGCTTCCACTTCTTCTCTTTGCGACTCGGAGTCTGGGACGGCACTAGGAGTTGTCGGTCTGGGATAGACCTGTCGTAATCCAACGCACTCACACGCTGGGACTTCCGCGCACCACGCCGATTTAGGCGAGAAACTTAGCGGGACCGAGAACCACTATCTCGGATTGCCACTGCCACACGGACCAACCAACGAATCCGAGAACCACTATCCCGAGTATCGCTCTGCCTGAATCCCCACGAAAGATCACCTTGTTCCGGAAACACGAAGCACCACAGGAAAACCGCCGAAACAGAAGACCAAGTAGTGGGTACACGAAATAACAAAGTCGACCACGCCGAACCACGATAAACTTGGTTAACTTGGAGTTGAATGTATTGGGATGATCACCTTACAGCCGCCTACCACCTGCGCTACACGAGAACAGTAGTGTCGAGGCTGATCGAACGCACTTGCGGTCTACGGGGCAAATTGAACTCTGATTGAATCAAAACACATGCAAATGCAAGGACTAACTAAGCATAGGGCGCGCTTCACTACTCTCTCCTTCTCTTGGGTACATCTTGACTTCGAGGTGAGACTGACGACAGAGCTTGGCTTGTGCGCGGCTTGAATAAAATGACGACCTGCCATTGGTCAATCCAGAATAAAAGTCCTGGGCTCGCCAACATTCCTGAAATCTGGACTTGCGATTGGCCAACGAGGGTAAGCAATCCGATGTTGACGCCCTGCCACTGACCTGATTTGTACCACGGTATCCAGTGGCGGCGTCGCTTCACGAAAGATTTTGGCGACTCTTCCGAAGCGACTCTCCCGGAGCAGTTGCACGAAATCTTGTAACGAAGATCTCAGCGACCAGCCTCCATACTGAGTCTCAGCATCCTCTCTCTCGCTCGTCTGGGATGCCTACCATGAACTCGGATCTGGGATCAGAAACCTCCGCACCGCACACACCACTACGTGACTCGGATCGGGGACTACTCTCTGAGTCTCAGACACAACACTGGGATCCGGGATCATTCATGAGCTGGGATTCGCGCCACCGAGGCACTACGACCTGGGGTCTGGGATCATCGTCTGGGAGTCACCACATGTTGGGTTCGGGAAACGGGAGCCAGTTCAGGTTGCGGCAAATCTTTGGTGGACTGCTTATGTGTCACTCTCTGCTGACCTCAAATTCCAGAAGTGGGGGGTTGACTTACGGTCGATGGGTGCGGTCGAAAACTTTTGAGACGCCTCATCACAAACACGAGCTGTCGGGTCTCGTCCAGCGACTCTCCGATAGTCTCCATCTGCAGCACCAGCTCCTTGAACTGGTCCACATGGACAGCGAACCGCGTACGGGGCTCCATCTTGAACTTGTGCAACTTCTTGGTAACGATGAACCGGTTCTTGAGCGTGGCCTTGTTGAACCTGCTCCTGGAGCAAACGCCACGACTCTGCTGCATTCTGCGCTCCACGGATGCACACTTGGTATGTGAGACTCACGTCTCCAGCGATCACACCAAGGGCCTTCAGATCGTCGGTCTTCCATTGAACTGTGGAGCGGTCACTCAGCGCGTCGAACTCCGGCTTGATGATGTGGGCCAGCAGTCCTTTGCGAGAGAGCTTCATCCGCATGTTGAACTCCCAGTAGAAGTAGTTGTCTTCCACGAGCTTGACGGTGTCAGCGTAGCTTGGGCTCATAACCAATTGAGAGTATCAAAGGTGCGAACGAGGCTTGAGGTCGATGTGAGCAGATGAATGGAAAATCTGAAAGTGAGATTGATTTAGTTAGTTCGGAGCGCGCGGCTCCTTCCCTCCTACACATGCATTGCTCCTACTACCTCCTCTGTAGAGCACTTGAAAAAAGTATGCAAATCATACTGGTCCTGTTAATTCAGTAACGGGAACGACAAATGTAACGGGAACGCGATTTGTAACGGGAATGGTTCACGATCCCAGGAGTGCCCCGCTTCAACTTCTTGCCCAATCATAATCCAGCATACTGAATGATTTGCCAATCAGATCGCAGCATTCGTGTACCTTCACCACTTGACCACACAAGGCACACGCCCAGCACGCGCACGACGCGTGCCTACCGGTAGAGACCTAGCGAGGTAGACGACGAATTGCAATCACAACAGCGACGCGGAGCATCATGTCGACGGTCCTGCTAATTGATGAAAATTCGAGATAAAATATGACGTTGTGTGGGATCCCGAAAACTTCACCATCGCATGTATTTTTCCACAAAGAAACCTCCCCAACATCATCGCCAACTCCATTTAAATCATAAACCGCTCTTATCGCATTTGTATTAACCCACCTCACCGCATGCTAGTCATCGCTTGTTGCCTTTTTCAAATCAGTTCATTCCGCATTCCGCACTCGACAGAGCATGGCGACCATCACTCCTGCTCCGCCGCTCTCGGCGCCGCTGCCCTTCGTGACGCTCAGTGACGACGGCGCGTTCGAGATCGCACCCGAAGCCGTCGCATACCTGCAGCAGATCCGCGGGGACATCGCCGTCGTGGCCATCGCTGGCCTCTATCGCACAGGCAAATCGTACTTACTGAATTTGCTGCTGGGGCGCGACCAAGAGAGCGAAATGTTCGACGTGGGGGCGACCGTCAACGCGTGCACCAAAGGAATCTGGATTTGGGGCCAACCGGTAGCCAATCAGAGCCGCCATTCGGCCTTTAAACACCTTAGTAAAGACACCACCGTCCTGTTCATGGACACGGAGGGTCTGGGCTCCACTCAGCGCTCCCAGACCCAGGACACGCGGACCTTCGCGTTGGCGCTGTTGCTCTCTTCTATGTTCATCTACAACAGCAGAGGAGTCATCGACGCCAGTGCCATCGAGGATTTGTCCCTCGTCGTGAATTTGACCAAGTACATCCATGCCAAAGCTCATGCGGAGGAGAAGGAGGACGGCAGCGACCTGTCGGTGTTTTTCCTGATTTCCTGTGGGTCGTGAGAGATTTTACACTTCAGTTGCAAGAAGAAGGCAGGCAAGTCACCTCCAAGGACTATTTCGAAAGTGCACTCAAGCAGCAGCCGCCGTTGACGGAGGAAGTGGTGCAGAAGAACAGGATTCGGTCGTTGCTGTCGACGTTTTTCCCGTCCAGGGACTGTGTCACGATGGTGCGACCGCTGAGTGACGAAGCGCTGCTGCGAGACTTGATCCGACAGCCGTACGAGTCGCTCAGACCAGAGTTCAGAGAGCAGATGGACGTGCTAACGAATAAATTGTCGACGCTGCTGAAGCCAAAAACCATGATGTCCAAGGTGCTGAATGGCGCAATGCTGGTGTCGTTGACGGAGAATTATGTTGAAGCTTTCAACAGCGGCTCCAGTCCGGTTATCACATCAGTGTGGGATCGCGTTCTAGAGTCGCAATGCGACCAAGCTCTAGACTCAGCTAAGCAGGTTTTTCAAACATACATGGAGAAGACGATTGCCGAAAAATCGAGTACGTACTGCATGCTTTTACGAACTGGAAATACTTTAGGGATCTAATAAATGCTTGCAGGCCCTGTGGAGGTGAACGAAGTAATGCTTCCTAGGCCACTAGCAGATACCGAGTTGGCTACTATATATGAAGCAGCGCGTGAAGCTGCCAAAAAAGATCTTGTGCAGGAAGATATTGCTTCCTACTCGTCCATCGAAGCGTACTTGCTTCAGCTATCAGAGTACACAATTGAACTTCTGAAGACCAAGTATGCGGACAACGATGCAGATTCGACGGCGTACAATAAGGAGCTGATCCAGGAGCTGTACAAGCCGAAAGTGGAATCGCTGGATGACTCAGCATCAAATGCAGGGAATGGAGCTCAACAACTGCAGGACGAACTGACAGTTTCTCGAGACATGATGAATGCATTGGTGGCACAATACAAATCGAGAGCGTTGGGGCCTCGTAAAAACCATGTCCTGAACACATTTCTCATCGAGAAAATTGTAGATGGCATTTTTGAGTGGGGATCCACGGTGAAAATATCCTTCCGGTCACACCAGTCCAAGTTGATGAGTGATATTGCTTCCACTCAACAGAGTTTGCGGTCGATTGAAGCAAACGTGCTTGCAGCTCAGGAGATGCTTGGCCAGCAGAAGCAAACGTACGAAAAGACTCTGCAATCGATTACTGAAAGAATTTCGAGCGAAGCAAGATACTTTTCTTGATGAGATTCAAAGCAAACAAACAGACATCGAGCGAGCAAGTTTACAAGTCGAGCGATTGAGTGCACTACATAAGGAGGCCCTTGATCGATTAGATGCCCAAATTCAAGAAGCCAAGGATGAACGTAGTCGACTGGAGTCTGACGTCCGAGACGCAACAGCTCGTCGGGAAAACGAACGTCAAGAAGCTCAGCGTCAGCTTATTGAAAACGAAGTTAACTTTCACAACGAAGAGAAGGGTCTACTACAAGGTCAGCAGCAATTTTTGCAGAAGGTTCTCGAGCTGGAGCGGCAGCTAGGTGAACAGGATGCCGATCACATTGCAGAACTCTATCGTATCGAGAATGAAAACCAGGACGAAATCGTGCAGCTTACCCTCCAGAACCAAGATGAGCAGGAAGCGCTAAAGGAGAGTGCAATTCAGGTAAGCTCGTATTGTCTATTGCGCTGCTGGTGCATAGAGAGATTCTTATTCCTTTGGAATTCTACATGTACATGTAGGACATCCGAGCTTTAAAAATCGAGCAAGAAGACGAGTTGGAAGTTCTTCAAGGGCAGCTGGAAGAAAAGAAGGAGCTCGTGGCTTCTCTTCGCGAGCAACTAGACCAAAAGGAGGCTGAAGCTGCGAGAAGATCTAAGGCCAGCCAGCTTTTTGGTGGAGAGGAATGCATCGTTCAGTAACGCTGATAATTGATGAACGAGTCACAAACAAATCACGAAAACATTTTTTGATTAGGCAGTATCCCACCCTCAGCCGTTGTGAGCATGCATGAAGCACGTGTTAACATTTTGCTCCCTGAAAAAAAATATTGTAGATATCGTGGAGTGGCTGCTGTCCTGCAATGTAAATGTACTGAGCTCACTCCACGTGAAGTTCACTTTTATCGTTCATAACCTGCTAAATACATTCTCACCGCAGACATCTCTAAACTTTGGGATCTGCTGGAGAGTTGCTCTGGAGCAGCCGGGCAAGCTGTTCCTGAAACTTCGCTTCTACTTCCTCCAGATTGCGACGCTTTTGCTTCTCCAGCTCGGCAATCTGCATTTCAAGTGTCAAATCAGTGGCTGCACTAAGAACCGAGTCCTGAGAAGACGTGCTTCCATCTGAGATTCTATCGCGACGTGGTGGCTTTCCAGACGGCAATAAACCCCCAGAAGGAGTTCGATCAGTGTGAAGATCTCGTGGGTCATTCAAACGATACTGAACCTTGCGTTCCCACTTCTCAGCTTCTTCGCCATGAATTCTTTCAACGTGTTCTGCCAATGCTTCCAGCCGCATCAACAGATCAAGGTACAACGTCTCAGTTTCAACGCTTGCATCTCGATCAAAGTGGCTTGTAGGATCCCACCGCATATAGTAATGTGCCCAAAACTTTAAAGACTTCATGGAGCAAGATGGCACGATCACATCTTCGCAGGACGCGAGGGCTCCATAACGACCCATCTCATCACCTTCCGAAATCGCATCCGTATCGGAAGAGTTCCACAGCCCTTCAGAAGACAACGGTGGTCGATCTACTGCAGCTGGCATGAAAAGTGACGTGAGGGAAGAGCGCGACTTTGGAGTTGAAGGTCTCACACTGTTTCCACCATCTTCGGCATTGCGCCCGAAGAAAAACGACCTGGAGCGCGGTGCAAGTGCTGGTGATGATGGGATACTGGACAATGTAGAGGCCTCCAGCGGTTGTGGAAAGGAGAACCCACAATCTAGATCCCGGACAAGTTTGTGAAAGCATGACGGCTGGGCAAGCACCGCCCCCGACTCACTGTTACCATCCCATCTATCGAAGTCTTCGTCTCCAAGCATTGACTCATTGCTGTCGATGCGACGGCGCTGTAAATCATACGCAAGCTGATTGTGAGTCAAATTTAAGGCCTCATTCACCTCTGCACCTGTCGCATCATTTTTCGAGTGCGCTGGCGATGATGCGGCAGCAACTGTGCTGCCAAATGTCATCGAGGTGGGGCTTGAACAAACAGAGAACCCATCCGACGATCCAAAAGTACGCCTGGCCCTCCCGTGATCAGCATATTCATCTGTCAACGAGTGAACGTCGCAATCGTTGTGAGTCGTGTGCGGAACCGAGGCGTGAGGCTCTTCGTATTCTCCGCCCAATGTTCTCTCAAAACACTGCCGGGTGGCTGTGACGCTTGCCTTCCATTTCATTCGTGGCGCATTCTGAGGCTGGTAGAATGGGTTCCGGACGACTGAATGATCAAGCATGCTAAGGAATGACCAGAGCGACTGCGTTGGGTGAAGAGCTTCTTGCTGTACACGCTCTCGTTGAGAATCATACAGGAACGTCCCAAACCGACACGAATAGAGGTGGTCAAGGATAAGTATGAGGAACCTCTCGTTGAACTCAAACGCACTGGGGCATTGAGCCATGACCTGAAACACACAGTCAATCCACTGCAAGAATACTGGAGACGTTTCGTTCGAGTTGTTGCTAGCTCCATGTCCAGTGCGATCTCGAAATTTATGACCATAGCTGCACCACTCCTTCTCAATAAGTACTTCAAAACCTGTTATAGTTCGGTAGTATGGGTCGATTAGCAGCTCGGCCAAAGCTGTAAGCTGAGCCGTTCTATCCCAACCATCGCTGCAGTGAATCAGAACGCTCGACTTTTGATCCTTCACGATCCGGACGATTTCAACCGCTGAGTCTAGAATGCGAGAAATGTGGTCCATCCAGTGGGTTGAACCCAACTGATCCAGCCACTTGTCATTACTCTGCTTGGTAGTACACACATCCATGAGTTTGTGGTAGCTTTTACGCATCGTGTGGATGTTTTCGATGCCCATGAAAATCAGCTTGCACTCTGTCAAAACCAATGACGACTCCATTGTCTCCAGTATCTGACGTCGCCTATCTCGATCGTCCCAGGCACTAGGCTCATCCGTATCCCCATTGATGGATGCCACAGTTGTTGCTGTTGCTCCAGTGGAAATAGCGGCAGCAGCTGCTGCATTGTGCTCCGATGCCACCATATCGGCATATTTTAGCGAGGCTGTAGCGTGCCGAGTTTCATAGTGCTCCGTGAGTTCATACCCAGCCCGGCCAACAGTCTTTTGCGCTACTGCGTTCTTCCAAGGCCGTGCATCGATAATCACCAATTTGGTGGAGGAAGGGTTTGTCGCTGCAATCGCTTGGATGAGAAATACGTCCTTTGTCACACTGCTTTTGCCCAAGCCCAACCAACGGCTGACTGCTTCGGCAGATCACTGCACCTGTGTGACGGTCGCGCCATGAGAGCACCGGAATACGGCCTTTAGAGCGGAATTTGGATGCCACCGCAAGCACGCTGTCAGAGACGGAGGCTGGTACGGCTAACACGGACGGGTACGTCGGACACAATTCATACTGATCGTTAATGTAGCTCATTCGCCATCGATTAGTCGAAGACGAAATGCCCATACGCTGAAATTCAGCAACAGCGTCATAAATCGCCCAGCCATCTACAGCACCATGGACGCCATCAAACCTTTCCAGTGAAACACTTGGCAAACTCGTCTACTTTGCCCTCCGGCTCGCCCAACGCGTGCATCCGTACCAGTGCAAATGTGCGGTCAAATTGGCTGAACGTTTGTTTTGATACCAAACCTTCAAATAAAAACTGCAAACGTCGAAAATCTTTACACGATACCTCCAGCAGTCCACTATCGGTCTCCACCATCTCTTTGCGCTTTACGCGTTCGATCGATACAAGCGGAATCGCCTGATAAGCTACTAGCGCCTTCGTATGTAAATCACTCGCGTACGGCAGTTCGTCTTCACGCACATTACTCCTCACGTTTGCGCCCTCCAACGAAAATCGTCCCATGATAACCTTACCATCTAAAACACCTTCGGGAGCTGGGCTAAATACAAGCCTGTAGTTGGTCACATACAGCCTTCCGATGTGCTCCAAACGATTCATAAACCGCACTCGGACATTATCATTCCTCACCAGCACCGCTTCTCCTGGCAGCGTCTGAAGAAATCCATCGTTGTTGCTGTGTCCTCCTGCATAATCTGTATCTTCACTTCCTGCTCGTTCCCGTTCACCGTAACTTTCGCTACTCGCTCCTCTCGTGAACACGGGTGAAGTCGACAAAGGCGCGTATCTCCGTCCATTGGACGTCATGATTCCTCCTTCCATCACGTCACTCCCTGGACTCGAATTTTCCCGCACCAGCATCGACGAAGTTCCAAAAGTCGACGCCCTGTAGTATCCTAAATCCGCTGCCGAGTCACTACGTCCATTTCTCGTTTTACTCTGTGCAACATGCGATTTGGACGCCCAATTTCCATCTTTGACCCCATCTGAAAAGAAAAACCCTCTTGCAGTATCCCGTTCTCTATCGGCCGTATCACTGTGTCTTCTGGGCTGGTAATTCCTCGCTTTTTGGCGGTCTTGTACCATTTTGGCATGGGCTTTTTTAGCTGCCACTGAGCACTTTTGACACACCCGAACAGGTGCAAAAAAAACAGAATTTACTAAAGGCATCCTGGAAGAAGAGCAAGTGTCACAAAAACATTCCCACAGCGACGACAATGGTGTCGTCTCAGCATGAGGCTGAAAGAGGCCTGGCAACTGTAACATCTCTCCGCCAGACTGTCTGGGACCCAGGCCACGACGTTGCGGCGGTGTGTTTCATTCTGGCGGTGCCGACGGTTCTGTCTGGGATCAGATCTGGGTTGGGTCTGGATCCGGGTCTGGGTTTTGGGTCGGGGCGTGAAATGCAGCGCCTGGGGCCCGCGCGGGGACGAACTGGAGGCCGTGACGACTGGAGACACTGGAAGAGGACGCCGCGCATCTGTGGACGACACGCGGACGCGGGGCGTGGGCTGCATGACGCACAGGGAGCGAAGAACTGGCAGCTCTTATATGCTAGTGACGCATGAAGAAGCGGAGGTCGGCTTGTGGGTGAAAACTAGTATTTTCCCTCTGATACTTGATAATATGTCGCATTCGTTTTGACAGGTCCTATCGCTGGGAATGATTCGTGGAATATGCCAATAGTGTCTTGTGCACCTCGTCGCCCATCTTCTCGCTCGCGTACTGGGACCCGCCGTCGCTTTCTCGCGCATCTAACGGTGGCATCTTGTTGACCTTTGTCTCCTCTCTCTCTTCACTCTGTAATCGCCCTCGAACTCGCTCTGTAGCGTTCACAAATCGCACTTAACCGCCATGAGCGACGACATTTCAGGGCTAGAAGCCATCCTGGTGGACGAGGAGTACCTGAACAGCGCCAATAACGGCGATTTGGAGCTCTCTCGGCCTCTGCGACCTGCTCCATCGTCTTCTCCAGGTCCGCGCGAGTCCAGACGTGCCAGTATCGACGCCTATGACGCCCGGGAAGACCATTTCGGACGTGAAGACGGAGACGACGAAGAGGACGAACAGGAGGACGAAGAGGACGTTTCTGTGGGTCTACAAGACGACGAAGACGTCCAAGAAGACGTTAAGTTAAGTGACGAGGAAGAGGAGGAGCCTACGCTGCAATTGCGGCCTCGTAGCGTCCTCACAGAAGGCAGGACGGTTAGTGATCTTCAAGCATCTCTACGGTCTCCTCAACGCTCTTTGTCGTCTCGTGGCGGCTTTGGAGCGGAGGAGGAGGACGTGATGGAGATGAATGCGATAGAACAGGAGCTGCTGGTGAATATTCAGGAGCTGCAGCGTCAATTGTCCATGGTGCAGATCCAGACGGACAAGCCGCAGGAGGAGATCGTGCCGCCCATGATGGATGCACGACACCGGCTCATTATGGTGTCGAATCGACTGCCAATTTCCTTCCAACGCAACGAAGCGACGGGCGAATGGAGTTTCTCCATGAGTTCGGGAGGACTTGTGACGGCATTGAACGGCATTCGAGATCAAGTGCCGTTCATCTGGATCGGATGGCTTGGAGAGGAAATTCCTCACGATGAACAGAGCAAAGTGCGTGAGAAACTGGCGAGAGAGTTTAATTGTGTGCCGGTGTTTTTGTCGAAAGAGATCGCGGCGCGCTACTACAATGATTTTAGCAACGATATTCTGTGGCCGATCTTTCACTACGTGCCGCTGCCGCTTTTCCGGCCAGGAAGCGAGAAGAAGTTCGACTTTCGACAATGGGACGCGTACAAGCTGGCTAATAAGCGATTCGCACAGGCAGTGAACCAAGTGTATCGTGAAGGAGACTTCGTGTGGGTACACGACTACCATTTGATGATGCTGCCTTCGTTGCTACGATCCCGTCACCCGCACTGCAAGATTGGATGGTTCCTCCACACTCCATTCCCTACGGCTGAAATGTATCGTATGTTGCCAGTGGGCAAAGAAATCCTGGAAGGACTTTTGGGAGCTGATCTGTTGGGCTTCCACACTTACGATTACGCCCGCCACTTTATTGCGGCTTGTGCCCGAGTTCCTGGGGCGTCGACATCTCCTAAAGGTGTTGAGAATGGCGACCATTTTTCAGCTATTGGCGTGTTTCCTATCGGTATTGACCCAGATCACTTTGAGGGCATTCTGAAGTCGGACGCAACGCAAAAACGAATTCAAGAACTGACCACGAAGTTTGCAGGGTGTAAGATCATCATTGGTGTGGACCGTATGGACTACATCAAAGGCATTCCACACAAACTGCTAGCGATGGAGCGATTTCTTTCTCTGTATCCGGAGCGGTGCAAGGATGTAGTTCTTATTCAGATCGGTGTGCCGTCTCGGACGGGAGTGCAAGAGTACCAACACTTAGCAGCGAGTGTGAACGAGATGGTCGGACGTATCAACGGGCGCTTCGGGACACTTACGCATTCGCCTGTTCATTACATCCACCGGTCCGTGGCCCCCAGTGAACTTGTCGCGCTTTATAATTTGGCTGATGTATGTCTGGTGACATCTATCCGTGACGGCATGAACCTGGTGAGCCACGAATATGTCATGTGCCAAAGTCAGTCGTGTGAGCCGCATCGCGAAGGTCCTGGTGTTCTCATTTTGAGTGAATTTGCTGGCAGTGCTCAATCGCTATCGGGTGCTATTCGCGTAAACCCGTGGAATACTACTGACATGGCAAACGCTTTGGGATACGCGTTGGAACTCCCACTTATGGAGCGCGAATATCGTCAAACCAATCTTTATCGCTACGTGAAAACCCACACGGCCAGTTTCTGGGGTAGAAGTTTTCTGACTGATCTGGAGGATGCCGTATCCCGCCCAAGAGCTGTGGTGAAGAAATTGGTAAGACTGCCGACCATCGAAGTGCTTGGTGCTTATGCTCGTAGTCGCCACCGACTGCTTGTACTCGATTACGAAGGAACTCTGTTTGATGTCCCGGCAACCGCTGGTGGTCCATCTCAGCAACGCGGTGTAGCTCCTCCCAAGCCCTTTGTCAAACGTTTGGTCGAGGCGCTCGCCAACGACCCCAAGAACACAGTGGTGCTAGTGAGTGCTCATGAGCGAAACGTAATTGGAAGCTGGCTGACGGACCGACGTGTTGGAGTTGTAGCGGAATCAGGCTACTTCTACCGCCTACCCAACAATGATGAGTGGCAAGTCATGACAGAGGACACGGATCCATCGTGGAAGAAGGTGGTTCGCCCAATCATGCAGTACTTCACAGAACGCACACCGGGAAGCCATATTGACAGCAAAGAGAGTTCGCTCACGTGGCATTACGGTGAAACAGACCCGATCTTTGGCCCGATGCAGGCGCGCGACATGCAAGTGAACCTGGAGGATGTATTGTGCAACCTGCCACTGGAAGTTGTTCAGGGCACAAACCGTGTTGAGGTCCGTTTGCAAGGTGTGACGAAGACGCTGTTGCTCGACGAGATTCTGAAAAAATTTCAACCGAATATTGAGCCTAGCTCACCCGTGAGCAGGGGATCACGACGTGAGGGTATATCACCAAAGCCGAGTCGACGTCAGCTACCACCCCCGCCCCAGCTTGACTTTGTGTTTTACGCTGGGAATGGCGTCGAAGATGACGAGCTGTTTTTGTATTTCAAGGAGCACATGGAGAATGCGAGGATGGACCCACCGCAACCGCCAACTAGCGCTGCTGGGGTAGTTGGTGCTGATACGCCCCCACCACCGCCACTTTCAACATCAAGTGGGGTTTCTACCGACTCAACGTCTGCTTTGTCAAAACGTGCAGACGTGTTCACATGCCACATTGGTGGCAGCAAAACGGAGGTAAGTGATATTGTGTTTTTATGAGTTGAGAGATCACTCCGGCTGACGTATATGTGTTTTCGATTCGTGCAGGCGATGTTTCATCTCGAACGTCCGTCGGATCTTGCGCGGATGCTGCGTGGTATGACCTTGACTTGAGTTCTGATTGTCGTGACGAGTTTGACACTAAGTCGCTTTATGCTATTGCAGCGCTCGCCATACACAGTCGGGACGGGGGTACGCCAAGAGTTCCCACGGACCGAAGCTCTTCCATTGAGCCGTCTCTAGGAGTTGGTAGTTCGGCTTTTCATGTCTCGACATCGATGCCATCGCTTTCAGCGTTTGGTAGATGAGGACAGGAGGGACGCGATAGGAAAATGCGACGAGATCAACAAACGCCAAATAATTATACGAGTGAGATGGAGAGCAGCGACCCAAGGATGAAAGCACAATGTGTGTCAAGCGATTGAAATATAACCATAAGACTCGTATTGTTGCAGTTCTAGCTTACGACTTTTGGAACATAAGGATGCCCTCCTTGTACAGTGCCTTGGCTAGCTCCGTTTGATCCTGCGGGTCCTCGTGGGGCATATCACCCACGCGGAAGTAGTCTGGGTAACTGCTTAGGATGAACTCGATACTCTCCGCATCGTCCAGCTCGAACTCAAGCGGAGAAATGGGTACTTCGTGGTGCATACGCGAGTTTTCGCGGCAGTGGTACAGCACTGCTTTACCCTCCTCGATGACGAGACGCGCAACTCCGTGGCGAATGAGCTTCAGCTGGGTGTTCACATTAATCTTCTGCAGCGGGCTGTTGTCACTTGTGCAGTTCTCCTCTTCGTCCTCTAGCGGCGGTGGGAGGCGGTCAACAATGAAGTTCTTGGCCATCTGATCGGACGCAGCGTCCAGCATTCCCATGGCCTCGCCAAGCACAACCTTCAGCGCTCCCTTGATCTTGTTAGCAAAAGCCTGTCGCTCCGGGTCACCCTCGCGGTCCGAGTGCATGACGCCCATGTAGTCCAAGTAGTCCCGGGGCAGTGATCGTCGCAGATCGACGTTCGTGCTGATCGCACCGCCCAGCGCTTGGGGTAGCAGCACCTCAAGGAAGTTGCCCATGGTGTTCTGCTGACCCGTCGAGACCGTGAGATGCAGCGAGTGTTTCTCCTTGTGCGCGCGTGCCTGATGAATGAAACCTCGTGGAAAATACAGCAGATCGCCCTCTTCCAGATCCACTTCGAGCATGGGTTTGCCCAAATCTTCGGGTTTGTAGTTGCCACTCGGGTACCGAGCGAGCATGTCACTGTCGTTCAGCGGTTGATACACCTTCCAGTGCTTGCATCCTTCCGTCTGCAGCAAAAAGGCTTCAATATCATCAAAATGGGGTGCAAAGCCCTGCGTGTTCTTGGGAGTCAAGTACGTGTTGGCTCCGGCCATGCAGCCCCACTCGTCTTCGAGCGTGGCCAGCAGCTTCCACACGTCGTCCGAGAACTTCTGAGGACACAAAAGCCGCACGGAGCAGCCGTCGTCAAAGTGTTTCCACACTTGTTTGGCCGTTGCCGCGCCCGCCGGGTTAAGTGTGTGTCGCGTGTCGTCCACGTACTTGGTCAGGTCCAGATCGGAGCCGTACTCGAGCGAGTGGGTCTTGAGGATGCGGTCCATCTCCTTCTTACTGAACCAGCCGTCATAGTAGCTGGGAAAGTTGCGTTTAATGGCCAATGGGCGCTGCTCCCAGTACTTCTCGTAGAATTCCTCGGGCGTCACGGGATACAAAAGCCACGACAGGAGCAGTCGCCCTTTGGTGGCGCTGTGCACGTCCGTCTGCGTCACGAGCTCATGCGCGTCGATGACGTCATCTGCACTCACTTGCTGCTGGATCAGGAGAGGCACCGAGACGGAGGAAGCCTTGCGCTTCTTGGCTGGAGGACCAGACGTCGGAGGTTTCGCTGCCGTCTTGCCCGCCATTGGTTTGGAATTGCGTTTTGAGTGGCATGAAAGGTGTCTTTGGTGGTCGAATGGGTACAGTGAGAGGACGGGATAAGTGCGATTTGGTGTGCAACACATACCGGAGGACACTTGGTGTAGCCATGTCCACTGGACATTGTCCAGGTTGCGGATGCGTAATCTGATGTCGACAACTTGTCGCTGCGTGGACATTTCATTTGTACAATCCGATGCTGTGTATAATATTCACGCT
Source organism: Phytophthora sansomeana (assembly GCA_032158285.1). Taxonomy (NCBI): domain Eukaryota; phylum Oomycota; class Peronosporomycetes; order Peronosporales; family Peronosporaceae; genus Phytophthora; species Phytophthora sansomeana. The sequence continues at coordinate 330,507 of JAPDHH010000095.1, read as the reverse complement.
CGCGGATTGTGAACATTGCAATCGAAGTCCTACCATGCGCACATCATGTGATCTTGACGACGTAGTGCTCCAGACCCGGAAAAGGCTTGATTCAAAATGCTCCTGCGTGCAGTTACGTACTCCTGGGTAGAACGCTCATTGCTTTGAGACTTAAGCAGAGAGACCACTTCAACGTGAAAGTTGCCTTTTTTCTTTAACACTATGCTAAGTACGAAATCGCGCACTGGACCACCGGCTTGCCCGAATGAGTAACGCCGCCAGCAAACCACTTGGCTTTTGTATCTGCAGGCGTGTTCAGCTCGCGCGTGCCGTAAGCGTGCCTCCTGACCATCTTTCGCGCGCAGCGTCTGGATTTTCATTCGATCGTGACCAGACTTGTCCAGTTGCATACCGGACCCATGGGATGCTTCAGCATGGGCCATTAAGTATTGAAAGCAACGCCAGCTTGTATCACATAACCCCTTTCAAACCTATCCCATCAATTCCATCAGGGATCAAGTCTCGAGTGGGCCTATTTCCGTCGAGCCAGGTGTTAGACAGCAGCTTCCTTTACTGCGGGTGGGTAAAGGCGATTACGTTGCCACCAATTCGCTCAGTTCGCAATTGACCTGGCCGTCCACACTCGAGTCCGCCCTCCACCATGTGCCCGCTCCGCTACATTCTGCTGCTGCTTTCGCTCCTCGTGGCCATGATCGGCCTCTCGCAGGCCATGACGGACCAGGAGGTCTCGGCGCTCACAGAGGACGGAGAGGACGCCAAGAGCGGCGGCAAGGCCAAGAAGCAGCAGTCGACGCTGCGTACGCTCGTGGACATGCTCAATGGCAAGTACCTGTACGACGCCTGGAAGATCAGTCGCGGCACGGCCATCAAGGCCGACTAGAAGACTGACGAACAGCAGTGAAAGAGCGGCGTTCCAGACTCAACCGCTCAGCTACGGAGGGAGATACATGTCCGATACGACTCGCAGATAGATGATTTATATGTAGGTGGATACGTGTGGAGTAACGTGCGTCGCGTGACAAAGAAGGAGGCCACGTGGACAGCTCAACGAGGACGTGGCGACGTGACTCCGTGTCGCCTGCAGTGTTTCGAGTGTAACCAGCTAAATACCAACCTCCATAATTTTGCAATCCTGTCTGTAGGAACTGCCTGCCTTCCATTGAGCCTGCTGCATTGCAACGGCGTCCTCTCCACTGTCCGCAACGTTGCACAAAAGAAAGCTGCTTATATTCCCCAACGTATCTGCGCTCTTGCGTCTACGACGGGCGTTGGCACACGTTGCCCGAGTTCATAACCAGCGGTTCGCTCGCCGACTTCTCCGTCAATGGCGTGATCTCCTCGTCCTTGCGCATGGCTTCGCGCTGCGGGTCCGTGAGCTTCACCTCGAAGCGCGGCACCTGCTCGCCCTCCTCCTGCTTGGCGCGGCCCTGCACAATGTGGTGCAGCAGCATCCCCTCGGCCTCGTCGATGCCCTTGACCAGTTCGTCCAGCTGCTCTTTGTCGCTCACGTCGCGGTTGGCCACAAAGTTCTCACGCAGCGCCACACGCGCCTGTTGCAGCGCATACGCGTCGCCTCGGAACGCCTGGCGACTCGCTCGAAGAAGACGGCGGTAGCCGCCCAGAACCTGCACGCGGACGCTCATCCTGTAAGGTGTCACTTGAATTCTGCGGTCATCAATACTTAAGTACGTAACGTCCGTATCACGAGGGAAGTTAGTGCCATTCGAAACAGTGGCATCCCTCGCCCCAGTGCCTTTCACGATGTCACCATCTTTTCGCGGCGATGACGCCATCAAAGTTCAGCTATCGCAAAACCCCACATTCGAGATCTTATTTGAGTCATGGACGCGCTGTTGGAGCTGGTGGACGGCGACTTCCGCGTGCTTCTGGGCGTGGCGCTCGTGGCCGGCACGACAATCTTCCTGCTGCTGTCGAGTCTCAAGCCTCGGGACGCGACGCCCGTGACGCTGCAGGCCCCTGCGACCGCTGGCGACGCTCCTCCGACCGTCCACTTGCCGTTGATTGAGAAGGAGAAGCTCTCGCATGACACGCGGCGCTTCCGCTTCGCTCTTCCGTCGCCCCAGCACGTCCTGGGACTCCCTGTGGGGCAGCACATCTCCCTGCGCTTCACAGACGAGAACGACAAGCTCGTGATGCGCTCGTACACGCCCGTGAGCTCAGACGACACGAAAGGTTACGTGGATTTGGTGGTCAAAGTTTACTTCAAGAACGTGCACCCCAAGTTCCCAGATGGAGGAAAGATGAGTCAGCACTTGGAGAACTTGGCCATTGGAGACACCATCGAGGTCTCTGGACCCAAGGGCAAGCTCTCGTACATGGGCAAAGGAGAAATCCACATCAAACATCGCGTTCGTGACGTGGTGCCTGAGGTCCGCAAGGCCACGAAGATCGGCATGATTGCCGGCGGAACGGGCATCACTCCCATGTTGCAGGTGGTGCGTCGTGCGCTGCAGGACCCGGAGGACAAGACGGAGTTCTATCTGCTCTTTGCCAACCAGTCGGAGGCCGACATCTTGTGTCGCGAGGAGATTGAGGCCATGGCGGCCAACCACGACAACGTCAAGTTCTGGTACACGGTGGACCGCGCAGAGGACGGATGGCAGTACTCGACCGGCTTCGTGTCGGCTGATATGATCAAGAAGCACCTGCCGGCGGCGGCTCCGGACGTGCAGATTTTCATGTGCGGACCCCCGCCCATGCTCAAGTTTGCGGTGCTGCCGGGTCTCGAGGAACTGGGTTTCACCCCGGACCAACACTTCAGCTTCTAGGCGATGCAAGAGCAACGGTAGTATAGGACACAAACACAACAAGGAACGCCGTGAGAACAGAACTGGAGACGTCAAGGTTTATTTCTTCTTGGGTGACAGAGTGCGCTGTGTAAGTGGGGCTCGAGAGCCACCGTCGACTTGGATGGGGCCGCTGTTACCGAGACCGCCGTTGGTGCTGGAACCCAACGCGTTGCCAGCGCTGCCTTCCTCGTCGGACGAGTCGTTGCCACTCTCTTTGAACTTCTTCTTGAGTACGCGCTTCTTCTTTTTGTCCTGCGCCATGATGACCTGCGAAGACGCACGCTTGACACGATCGCGACTCAATGCTTCTTCTGTGTCGTCTAGCAGCATGCCGCCGTTCGCACCACCTCCAATATCGTCCATCTCCAGTTCTTCGGCTGTAAGACCATCAGTGCCTGGCAATGGGATTCGCTGGTTGTACGGGCGAGCAACCAGAAGGTCGGAATCCAGCCCAAGGCCCTCTGGTACGAGACTTCCGGTGGCGATCACGTTTTTCAGCGATGGCCGTCCCATTGTTGAGCGCGAGCCTTCGTGTTTCTTCTGTTGGCCCATTGCTGACGAGTCCATCAAGATCGACGTTGGCGGATGAGCGGCGCCGATGAGCTTGATCTGACTCAGCAGGTGTGTCAACGTGATTTCACTCTCCTGCAGCGCTTCCACAATGGTTTCATCCGTCACGACAATGACCTGGTCATCCTCACGAACACTCTCCATTTTATCCACAAGATGCTCCACTCCTGCCTTCACACCGATAAGCACCTTGGCCAACCTCTCGTACTTGAGTCTTGCACGCTCCAGCTTAGTGCTTGCCAGGACCAGGTTCTGTTCATGGTCGTCCACAAGCTTTCGACGGTGGCCGCCACCTGAACCGCTGTATTTAAGCTCTTCTACGCGAGATTTGAGCACTGCATGCTCTGCCTGCAAACGCTCCAAGCGGGCTTGGTTCTCTTTAGACAGATTCAGCAAATTGTCTGTGGTGCTTTCCTGGCTCGTGATCTTCTGAATAACTTCGTTCACGTCGCTCACACCCGTCGCTTCCTTGATCTTGCGGAACGCGCTCTCGAAAATATCGATCTTGCTTCGGTGCTCCTTCTTCTCTTCGCCGGCAACACCCTGCTGCATCATCGTGGCCATCAACGATGCCTTCAACTGACTTTCACCTTCGAAACTCAAGTCTCCGGACTCGCGTGCTGCGACAGCATTCTTGTGTTTATCGCGCTTGTCCAGTCTATTGGTCATTTCAAGACGAATCTTAACGTACTGCTGCTTCTCTCGAAGCTCTTTCTCGCGATGCCGTTTTTCATCTTCGTGTTGGCTGCGAGCCTTCTCCAGCTCCAGCAAAATGGTTTCTCGTGCATGCGAAGCATCTGCTGACAGCAGTACAAGCTCTTCGTAGTCGTGCTGCTTGGCAGCGAGGGCACGCTCAATCGCAGCGAGCTGATTATCAAAGCCAATCCGCTCGTCCTTGAGGCGCTTCACGATCTGCTCGTATGTCTTCCGGATACTTTGCGCTTCGTTGAATTTGATCATAGCCTTGTCCAGACGATTCTCTAGCATGCGAATCTTGCGCGTCTCGGGTGTGTCCTCCAAACTTGGCTTCTTAGACTGGAGTTCGAGATCTTTTACTTCGTCCTTCAGCTCTTCAAGTAATGCCGTCTGTGACTGGACTCGATGCCTGAGATCATCATGCTGCTTTCGGACTTTGTTGATGTGCTGCATTGCTCCCGCAATCTCATCAGCTTCGTCAGCCAGTCCACCGCCTCCTACAGCAGAAGATGGCCCCAGTACTTGTGAAACCCCACCGGGTCCAGTCGCTGGTGACGGTGATCGCTTCAAGTCTGCTAGAGCTTTACGTAAATCGCGATTTTCATTCTTGAGTTGCCGGATGTAGTCTTTGTTGGTCTGTTTGCTGGATTCGAGAAGGTCAATGTTACTTTTCCTGTCAACTTCTGCTCAAACGGCAACAATTGGGCAAGTTGGTCAACAGCACGGCACATCCTCACAGTAGATGTGAAACGTACGCAGTAGCCTCATCTTGTCGCGGAGATCTTCGACCTGCTCCTCCATGCGACTGTCATAATCCTGTTCCATGCGCCTGAGCGTATTCTCTTGTCGAGCCTGCATTGTTGCGAACCTCGGTTCTTCCAGGTCGCTAACCAGGGTTCATCAAGCTGCAATCACGCAGGCAGGAGTAGAATGCCCCAATCACCCCATGCGGCGCTTCATGCACCAAGTTATATAAAAACTCGAAACCCCCACAGAAGTCTCGCTTGATGGTTCAAGTTATCATAAGCTTAGAATATATTCCACACACACGCACGTCCACACATTCATACGAGTAATTATGAAAAGAAAATGTCCTCCGTCGTCGCACTTGTGATCTCCATCAGGTGCATCGCAAACACTTCAATTCCGGCAAGATTTCTGCACCACAACAAGCACAAAGGATATGGATGTTCAATAGATTAACGAGGCAATACACACGAAACAACTTACCTCTCAGAACTTCGATGTGACCCTGCGACAGCGAGCAGCCGTAGACTGACAAAGACTGCAACTCCTTCAAAGCTAAACGACAGATACACACCAAGTCTCAGAATAAGAGTCAATACTTCACTTATGAACGAATGTAGGATCCAATATAATGACTTACGTGAAAGGTGGCGAAGCGATAGGGCCGAAATGCCCGTGTTGGACAAATTCAAGCATCGTAGACCAGTCAGCGACCGGAGATAAAACAACGACTTGGTCCGGATGTTTCTAACTCGTAGTGACAGCAAGCAAATATAGCCGTAGTCATCAGTGTTCCTATCTCCTGTTGAATTGAGTGCATGACGTACCTATTTTGACTCAGATTTAGAGACGTCAAGGACGTCAACCTCGAAATGAGCCCCACGCCTCGGTCGCCAATGCTGCCGCCACAAATCGTCAGCTCTTGGAGTTTGTGTAGCGGTACGAGGTGCATGAGTCCATTGTCGGTAATACTTGAAAAAAGAAAGCAAAAAGAAGATGTGAGTAAAGTCACGAGACACCACAACAGGAATGCTTACTTTGCGCCGAACAAATCCAGTCGCTCGAGTCGTGAAAGAAACGACAGGTTCGCTAGCGCTCTATTTGTGATCCCCGGTGTATCTAGGCGAAGAACACGCAGTTCTTTCAGCTTCGACAGCCCCGCTGCTCCAGTATCACTGACTTCGGTGTTGGATATGTTGAGTGCTTGCAGGTTAGTCGCACCCGCACCATTGCAAATTTCCAGTAGCCCGGAATCCGTCAAGCCTGTTTCACTGAGTTCAAGACGTTCGAGATGCTTCAGACGGCCAATAAATTGGAATCCTCTGCGAATCAAACCAACGTAATCCAGGTATGAAAACAATGATCAACCTCAGACGGGCAAATTTGGTAAAAACAATTGAATAATATAACGTACCTTTTCATGATTCGGCACTTACGTAGCTCCAACTCGCGCAAGTTTGTCAGATATTGCAAAACGACTGCGTCTGCCTCAGCGAACGCAGTGTATCCAAGCAGTAAGACCTGGATCTCGACCCACTCCGTGGAAATAGAGTGGATCTTGCTGCAGTGTCGCGCGTCAAAATACTTTAAGTTTACCAGCGCAGATAGTGGTGCCATGCCATCATCGGAAATATCCTGACAGCCGCGGATAACCAGCACTTCCAATGTTTTGATTTGGCCGATGTACTTCATAGCTCTCTCGCTGTCGGAGACAAAAGTATTTGAGCCGTTAGTCGTTTTTCCAGACTTATGTGTTACACCAGCAGCATAGTTCAGAGCCTCACTTACCTCAAATGACAGTTTCCAACATCCAGTTCCCGCAATTGCGGAAACAACTTCGCGAATCCTTCAAATGCATCATCCGTCAATTTTCTACAGCGTCCAAGACGGAGTTTCTCCAGTTCTGTCATCTTCAACAAATGCTTGACTCCTTTATCCGTCACTTTTCGACAGCCAACCTAATGGCCAAAGCAACCAAATGGTTCAAACCTCCCATCTCATAAAAAATATAGTTCATAGAACTTACCAATCGTAGCGATTTCATGTGTTCGAGTCCGCTTAACACCTTCAGACAGCCATCATCCACGTTAACGCACCCAGACAAATCGAGCGTCGTCAACTTGGTCGAGAACTGCATCATCCTGACCGACTGTCGCGTCAACCCCATGCATCCTTGGAACGTCGCGACCAGCAGTTCTGGCAACTTCAGCACCGAGTGTCCCCACTCCGATCCCAACTGCTGCAAATGGATACACCCAGACACATCAATGCTCTTCAATTGCTGCAGCGTCTTCTCCGGTACATCATCAAACCACGAATCCTCCACATCTTGTTGGTCTGCCAAGTTCCACTCCAGTAGTAAATAGGGCACCAACGCCTGGAATTGTGGTTTATCCAGTACATAATATAGTTTCATCCACTGGAGCACACTGGCCGCGAGTTCTGGAGGTAGAACGGTAGAACGTAGAGCGTCATGGTGGTGTACCAATAACTGGGCACACAGACTCCGTACACTCAGTTCCAGTAGAGTGAGTGGGGCGAATCTCCCGCGTGGGGTTTTCCGCCAGTGGTCCCCTACGTAGGGCGCGGTAGAACGGGTAGAGTGGCGGGTCTTGTGGGGCTTCTTGTCGTGGTTCTTGGGCTTGTTCTTGCTGCGTTTCCCTTGGGAGTGGGTCGTCGTGGGTTTGGAGACGAAAGGGAAGGGGAACGAGACGTAGTTTGCGAGCGATTGCCCTACCGAAGAGGTAGAAGAGGACGACGAGGCGAGAGAAGAAGAGGAAGAGGACGAGGCAGCGGCCAGAGGCGCAGGGACGTAGAACTGGTTGAAGTTGACGCTCATGGCCGACGCGGAGACGCGAGGGAGCGACAGAAGCGGGTCCTCCAGGTGCTGGCAGCGGCAGCACACGGCGCCCATTAGGGTAGAGCGCGGATTTTGGCAGATGACTTGCGGTTTGTATGCGCGACAGCTTCAACCTGCGACTTACCACTTCAACTAGGGGATGCTGATACAAGAGGTATGCTGCGAAACAGGTACATCGATTATAGCAGGTCGATGACATACAGCTACAACCGTCGTGGTAAGGGCACTCGTGGCACACCATCCAATCTCGCAGGGTGTCGTTTCATGTCTTTGCTTCTTCTCCCGAAAAGCATATCTCCTACTAAGTACGAAAACGGCTAAAGAAAGACAAGCGCCACTTCAGTATCAACGGACAAGCGACTTCAAGAACAGCAAGACAAGATGATGGCGTCCGGTTCCTCGCCGCTACGGCGCGTGGCGACGCCCTTCGGCTACGGGTCGCTGCACGACGACGAAGAGCAGCCGCAGCTGTCCACGTCCCCCGAAGGAGCGAGCTCGGGGGGCTTCGCGCACGTGGAATTCCCGTGGGGACACGCCTATGTGCACTCGGACCTGGTGGCGGCTGTGCCCGTCTTCACCTTCTACGCGCTGTCCAGGACGCAGCACGTCAAGTTCTCGCTGCCGTTTGCACTCACGAGCTCTGGCCAGGAGATGGTGGACGCCGTGCGTCGCCAGCTGGAACTAGGCCCCAATATCGCCGTTGCACTCGTGCAGACGGACTCGGTGAGTAAGCACGAGATCCAGCCGCAGCTCAAGCTCGGAGAGTCCACTATTGGAGCGGGACCGGAGCACCCCGTGCTCGTATTGCAGACGCCCGTGGTGCAGTTCGACTCGACCAAGTGCTCGTTCTACGTGTTGCTACAGGAGGACAAGACCCGTGCAGTGCAAGTGGCTAAAGGTTGCGGCTCCGTGCTGGGAAATTGTGAAGTGGCATGCGGCATCAAGTACTGGGAGGTGCAATTGCAGAGTGCACGTGGAGGAGACGGAGTGTTTATTGGTGTGGCGGCCGCTGACATCCCGCTCAACAGCAGCATCTTGAGTCGCGGCATCTTCTGGGGCATCTCGTGCGCCACGGGACACAAGTTCCATGACACTATTGAGTACTATGCTGACCCGTGCAAGGACGGAGACGTTGTGGGTGTCCTGCTCGATATGGAGTACGGACGACTGAGCTTCTACGTGAACGGACGGAATCTCGGCGTCGCCTTCAGCGGCATCCAGTCCAAGCGGCTGTGTCCAGTCTTCTCGCTCACGTTCATCGGTCAAAACATCAAACTGCTGCCAACAGCATCGCCTCCGATGCCGTAGCACAGCGGCAACTGAATGTTTGATTAAGGCCATATCTACTCATGTTATTGCGGCTCTCAGGACTCAACGAGTCCATACATACCCCAACAACTCAACTCATAAAATACCAGCCAAAGCCGCACGCAGTGTGCATTGCACTATAACAGCCCAGTTGCATGACAATTGAATCATTCCGGTGTTGCAGGGTCAAGTGCACCTTCACGAAAAAAACTTGTCGAATTATTATCTCGTGACGTGGTCGCCTACCCAAAAATCTATTCAGTCGTACAGCTTCCCATCAGGTCCCATGACGCCCTCACTGCTTGAGAGGTTGCATTGGCGGAACAATCTCTTCTCTTCCGGTCCAAATGCCCCAACAACCGAGTGGATAACTCCTTGGTTGTTGAACAGCACCAAATCTCCTTCTTCCCAGTCGTGGGCGTACACATACTTGGGCGAGATCGCAGGACGCTGTAAACGGTGCACTAGTTCGCGCACCTCCTCTAGATCCGTCATCTTGCTCCCATCCGGCAAATGAATAGCACGGACAGCGCTCGGGTGGATCTGAAGTGCCAGCTTGCCGGTCACCGGATTCTTCCAGCACATTGGCAGAATCTTGATGTCCTTCTTATCGATCGGAGGCAACTGGTCTAGCGGCAGTTCAAGTCCTTCAGACACCATCCCAAGTCCGTCGGAGCGCGAGCGAGCAGGCGACATCCAAACGTACGGGTGTGGGGCGTACTCGACCTTGGCACCACGCACAAACTCCTTGTCCTTGTCGAACAGCAGCTCGTACATGTTCTGGCCAGACACAAACGCGGTGGTCCCCAGCGCCACATCAAGCTCGTCACCCGTTCCGTCGTCATAGCGGAGAGTTTGACGACGTCCTGTCGGCACCTTCACCGCCAGTAGAGATGTCACTTTGGGCGGGTTGAGCGCGTATAACGCAGCATCAATGTGCCAGCGGTAGAACCGCGTGAAGTCCAAGTCCTCTTCCTCGGGGATCGATGTCTTGTGGAACACCTTGTGGTGTGGGTGTTTGAGCGTGAAGTCTTTGAGTCCTTCGTACTCGTCGTAGTGTCCGTGTCCGATAATTTGTACTTGGGGTTGGTGCGGGACCGTCTTCAAGTCAGGGTGAAGCACTGAGCGTTTGACGTCGAATGTCTTGCCATGGCCGTAAGTGGACGACGCAGGGTCGAAGCGCTTGGTCAGTTCGTACTGCGCGCGAGCAGAGACACCCTGCTGGTTCTTGAGTACGACGACGTGCGAGTTGTACAGAGCGTTGCGGATCACCTCGAAGTCGTTCTCGCTGAGGTTCTCGAGGTCGGCGTTAGTGATTGTGGCACCGAAGTCGACGGCGGAGCCCTCAGGTGCTTGGATTGGCGTCACTTGGATGGTCTGCACCGTCATTTTGGGGTGAAGAGGTGTTTGACGGGTTGGAAGCGAATTGCAAAGTGATCGATCGGCTGAAGCACCGACGGACAGGCCCCGAGTTACTGGACTGGAACACGTACGTCGCGTGACGCGCTGCGACGTCACTGCCTCGCATTCACCTTAGGTAAAACTTCAACGCGTTGGTGTGAACCAGTGCAGTTGCATTCAGAAAACACCATGCAAAATGCAATGGTTTGTGGTGGAGCTGGATCCGAAAAGATCACTCGCTGAGAACAGGCAGTTGCAGGGACCAGGAGGAGCGTCCCGACCTGCTCACCTCTCAGCACTACTGGCATCTATCCCCCCCATCGAGTCCAGCATTGCAGACTTGCAAAAATTGCTACATGTACACGACAACCTGCACCTTGGCATCGGAGCGCGGTGGAATGTTAAACACCTTCACAACGCTTTGCCCGGAGCCCGAAGTTCTGTCGCGAGCAGTTTGCCACGAGCACACCAATCACGCGCGGAGAGAGCTTGACCCAGTACGCCACGTTGCTCTCATTGGACACCTCGCGTGCTTGCTGATACTGCCGAGTCGCCTTGAGCTCTGGTCTCACTTTCGCTTCTTGCAGACTACGCATCAAGTACAAACCCCCTCTTCACTCGCTATGACTGCTGAGAACTCCACGTACAGCGTCGCCATCTTCGCCGCCGGCTGCTTCTGGGGCGTGCAGCGTGCCTTCGACCGCGTGCCGGGCGTGATCGAGACGACTGTGGGCTACGCGCAAGGCAAGACCGACAACCCGACGTACAAGACGGTGGTCACGGGCCGCACCAATCACGCAGAGTCCATCAAGATCGTCTTCGATGAGAGTCAGGTGTCGTACGACGAGCTGCTCAAGGTGTTCTGGACCATTCACGACCCCACGTCGCTCAACCGCCAGGAAGAAGACAGGGGCACGCAGTATCGCTCGGGCATCTACTACTATAACAAGGAGCAGCATAAGGCTGCGTTGGCATCCAAGGACGAGCACCAGAAGACGCTGAGCAAACCCATTGTGACGGAGATCGAGGAGGCCAAGCAGTTCTGGGACGCCGAGGAGGCTCATCAGAAGTACCTGGAGAAGGGCGGTAGCTGCTCCGACAAGGGCTCCGATGTTCAGTGCGGTGCTTAAGAAGCAAACTGGAAGCTAAACACGTACAACCCGAGACCAAGCATTTTATACAAACATGTGTCTGTTAAAATGTTGACAACCTGGCAAGGGGGGAAGTTGTGGAGTTTTGCGTACGCTTACAAACAGCACTTTGTGAGGAGCTAATACAAAATATGTAGTACGAGCAGGAGAGATAAGTATACGTTGATCAAGCAATGGCAGGCAAATGGTGTGGGATTGAGTTATGCCAAAGACGAGATAGCTGTCGAGTCCTTGAATGGACTAGCTCTTCAGATACCACCGGGGTGCTTCTTCAGCCAGGCCGCCATGAACAGTTGGTACTTCTTTTTGTCCTTGGCATTCATGACACCACTCAGGCCGGTCAACTTGTCCTTTATTTGGCTCGTCGTGTTGCCCCGTTCGGCCCAGCCTTCCGCCCTCGCAGTCCACTTCGCGAGTTGCGTCGGTGTCATGACTCTCTCCTCCCCCTCTTCATCAAAGTTGTCTTTTTCATCATACGACCTCAAAGCCCGTTTTCATTGAACGTGTCAAGAGCGGGGGTAGCTTCAGTCGAAGTTACCGTCGACAACTCAATTTTGGAATCGCCCGAGGCAGAGTCGAAGCTGGATAGAAGAGCTGCTGTCGAGGCGAGAAGAAAGAAGGCGAAGCGCATGGTTCGTGTTGCACAGGTAGGCTTAGAGGGTCTCAGTGAGAAAAGCGAAGTGACCTTGGAGGGTCAAACTTGTCCTTTCAAGTGGTTTGCATGCCACTTGAACGACAGAGCACAGTTTTCCCATGCAGAGAGGAAGAATCCTCCTGGAGGAAAGATCTGAGCTGGGGAGGTTGTGTTTGCGCCGCGTGCATTAAATCTGTTACGAGCGTGAGAAGCAAGGAAATAGATAAACTACAACATGTACATGAAAATTTGACTTTTTTAGTTTCGATTTACATAACACATGCGCAGACCTCGTGAAAAGTGGGAGAAGTCACTTTTTCCCACTTATAGCCAAAAAGTGACCGATTTGAAAAACAGGAAGTGGGAAAAAGTGGGAACCAGTTAGTTAGTGAATTTCTGACTACCATCTACTTAGCTAAAGGAGATAAACGGTTCCACTGCTTGCAATGTAGGATTCCTTCGAGTGCTAGGTCAGTCAGGGATGTTCGCTTGTCCGTATTTTCACATCCAACTAGTGAGAAGTCGGACTCGACGGTTGCAGTGTTGGGGAAGACGGGAGCAATTCCTCAGCGCAGGATATCCGTCGTTGCATCCCCCAGTCGCCACATCGCTTCAAAGCTAGCAAGGCAGTGGTCGAAGCCGTCGATTGCCTTGCGTATCGGTGTGTTGTTGGCGTAGTCGCGAGATGAATTCTTGTCCGATTTTGTCGATCCCAAAATGCTGGACTATTCGCGCATGATCAGCGTCGATAGTCACAGAGAGCTCTGCTAACGTGTCTTTTCGGCGTCACACGCGAAGCTGACTCCGTACTTTCGGTCATGGAGTAATTTTTTTGAAATGGCCAAGAAATACATCCTTGCCACCGCAATCGCCATAGTTTCTTACTGAACTCTAGCGAGGCTTCTACAGGCCCAAACGTCCAAATTCGTACGTACTTTTCAACCGATGTGTGGGAGATTGCAAACTTACCGTTGACTTCTGTTGGAGCCTACTGCTTCTAATTCTTGATTAGTCTACGTTGCGGGTTCCAATCTTTAGACCGTAAATGGTGAGGTGCTTTCCCGCAAACTTTACTCCCTTTTTCGTTGTTTTGCGGCGTGGTGATTGCTTTGCGTCGATCTTGGTCTACTTCTTAAGCTTCTGTCGCATCGCGTTCGCGATGATATGTACTAGTAGTATGTGCAAAACGGAGACTAGATGGTTAGACTTCGTAAAACTAAGCAGTTTGAGGACTCTAGAAAACCAACAATAGCGTAGGTAGCGCAGCTGGCAGTACCAACACGGGAAACACAACTATATAATGGCAACACATGAGGTCCGAGAGCTGAAAAACCACACAATATCAGCACTTCATACTACCATCTGGGTAAAAAATTCCCACTTTTCGGATCTGCTGGCCGCCAGGAAGTGGGAAAAGTGGGAAAAAATATTTTCCCACTTTTCACGAGGTCTGCACATGCGTATCTTCGTGTACTTGAACTGTGCGAGAAAATTGAAAGACTTAAAGTAGCGGGCCAAAATACATAATTCCCAAGTATCGGACAACTTTCTATAGCAGATTCAATGCTTACTTAAGTACATGACATGAATTGACAATTATTGTATGTCAATTCGAATGGCAGGGATGTCATCCTGAATATCGTTATACCAATCGGTGCAATATCTTCGGGCTTTGAAAACCAAGACCACACTCTCATAAGTGCATCCAGTGCTTTGCATGTACGGATAGACAATGGATGCTTAAGACGGGACCTGTACTGGTACTCTTCTCCACTCCATTATATGTATATATAATGGAGTGGATATTGTTGGCAGTTAGTTCTTGAGTTTCGATTTAGAGCTGCGCTCACAGGTTCACCGATACTAAAGGCAGTGTTCAAACAAAGATTATTTCGCACCGTCAGTGATGTCGTTGTTGGTGAACTCTGCCTCCTACCCTCCACGGAAACCGGCACACATGTCACTCAGCAGTATTGTATCTTGCGTGAGTTAGTCATCGCCCGAAGTGTTCGCTTGGAACCGGCTGGATGCATTGAGGCATGTAATCACAGCGTAATACGCCGAGCCACCAGGATTCGAGACTCTACTCAGCAGCATTTATGTACTCAACTCTTCTTGCGATCTGTCACTTGAGTTGAGCACACTTCGCACTTCTAATCCATGCTTTTGGCACTTGTGCCAAAAGCAGTTCGACCCCCACTTCGCAAAAAGCGCCCCTGCCAGTACCCTCCCCAGTCCCTGACTATGACTCTTCAAAACCAATCATGCGCTTCAACCACGTCCTGCTCATCGCCGCAGTCACGGTTTTCTCTCGCTACGATCCTGTATCTGCTGATCTCAACCACCAAGCTACGTTGACGACTGCACTGGATGTGAATGTACTCGATGCTGCGAGCAACAAGAGGTTTCTTCGAGCTCACAAGACAGCTGACGAGTTCGACACTCAAGATGAAGAAAGGTGGAGCGCGCCTAAAACACCAGCTGAGAGGATCGCCAAGTGGACAAGACCCCGTCAACGATCAAGACCAAGTTGGGAATTACCGACTCGACCTCCCGGACCAGCGCTGAGTGGAAGTTGTACCAGTCGTACTGGACGGCTTGGTTGAAAAAGTACCCGAGCGGTATCGTCATGTAGTGATCTCCCACTACGTTTCTGCTTCTCTGTCTGTAGTTAGCAACTTGCCGCTAAAATACATTTTTGCTGCTCAATTTCATTTTTGTGAAAAATCCACTTCAACGTGTAAAACCTCGTTTCTAGAGAACGCCATCTCGTCTCTGATTGGCTGTTGCGTAGTAAAACCTCGCGGCATAGCATTCATTCCTCTTGTCCACGTCTTCAGAAACCAAAAGATGTTCTCTCGCTGCTTGGCTCCTCACTTCCGCACCAGCGTCCGCTCGCACTCGTCTCGCGTCTTCGCCATGGCCAGCAATCAGTCTGACAACGAGCTCAAGCAAAGTCTAGCCACTTTCGCCGCCGGCTGTTTCTGGGGCGTGCAATTGGCCTTCGACCGCGTCCCGGGGGTACTCGAAACGTCGGTGGGGTACACTCAGGGTACGGTCGATAGCCCGACGTACCGCCAGGTCTGCTCAGGCCGCACGAACCACGCAGAGGCGATTCGCATCGTGTTCGACGAGCAGAAAGTGAGCTACGACGAGTTACTGCGCAAGTTCTGGGCCATCCACGACCCCACGACGCTCAATCGACAGAAGAACGACAAGGGGACGCAGTACCGTTCGGGCATCTACACGCACAGTGCAGAGCAGCGGAAGATTGCGTTGGCTTCCAAGGAGGAGCACCAGAAGACGCTGAGTAAACCAATTGTGACGGAGATTGAAGAGGCCAAACAGTTCTGGGACGCTGAGGATTCCCACCAAAAGTACCTGGAGAAGGGAGGGCAGTGCTCGGACAAGGGCTGTGAGACCCCCATTCGGTGCTACGGATAAGGAGAGATGAGGTTGCGTCGTTTGAACCAACTTGAAGCATTTTAATACCATTTGATGTGATGTGGTTGCACTCTTGTCATTCTAACCAGAACAGTTTAAAGAAAGTGCTGGTTTTCGATGGTTAAAACGATCTTTAGATTAGATTGAAGGGGTTCAATGCCGAATGCTGTCGACGAGTTTCTTGAATCCTTTCGAGGTGGCGCGCTTGCCCGCAGATAGCATGCGTCCCGAGAGCTTTTCATCTTGCCAATCTTTCCAGATGCCATACCGCATGACCTGTGCGTGCTTCTGAGCCGCTTCCAGCTTCTTGAGACGCTGAGCAAGTGATGAAATGGCAGTGTCGCTACAATTAGAGAAGGCAATTAGTAAAACAACCGACTGAAAGCAGTATGTTGTACGCAACGTACGATCCATTGTCGTAGTTTTCGAGAATCTCAGGAATGCACTCGGCGTAGCCGTGGGAAACCAGCTCTTGAGCGAAATCTCCTCCTAAAGGTGGCTGCGCCGCATTCAACAACGATGAGGGTCTGCTTTAAGTTACTCCACAGAAAAGTTAACAGACAACGTACCCTTCTCGATGCAACATTGCACGTCGCCACGCTCTCACTCCCCTCCAAATTGATTCTATAGCCACATACCAGTTAATCATCCCAACTTCCATGAACCCCTTCACGCCCATCGACACAAACTCACCGTTGCAGCAGTTGAATGGTCATGTACCGATGAGACGACACAAAATTCGCCCAGACCCACTCCTCCGAGCTCTCATCAACTTGAATACCAAAGAGTCGAATGGCCAGCAACTCGTTCCCTTTCTTCTGCGTAGGAGTCCCCACAACAGAACTCTGAGGCAACACGTCCTGCAATACTATGCGTCGTACGAACGGCGTGTGGTACACGTAGAAGATGCTCGGGTCTTGTCTTGACTGGCGGATCACTCGCACTCTTAACTTCTTGCGTCTCGCGAACTGCCACAATGGGATCTCCTCCACACTGTTGACTCTATTCAAAACGCCACTGAGCTTCACAGAGGCGGCAACGGACGCTGCTACAGTCACCAAGAGACCCACGCGGAAGAGCGTCAGGTGCGAGTCGATGGCTTGCTGTGTATCAACGACCAGTCGACTCTCATATCTCCGTCATTATCAATGCTCCGGCTGTCAGATGAAAATGGCTTCTGTGCATGGATGTCCTCTTTCATATCGACCTGTTTGCTGGAAGATCCGGGCTCTGTAGAGCTCTCACGGGGCGAGGAAGACGTCGCGTCCGGCATGGTTGACACAAATTCCAAATGAGCTGGTCGCCGCACGTCGAAAATGACGTGAATAAGGTCACTATACGAAATATGTAGTCATCTCGCTTGAGTGACTACGTTGAAGTGGTCGGTTTTGGCTCAAGATGCTGCTTATAGTTCGCCGCCTTTCCTGGTCGGTCGAACTTTATCCTTCCTATGGCGCTGGCATCCTCGCATTTGGATGATCTCATTCGCCATTCTACCGTGGGAGAAACAAGAGCAAGAGAGAGAAAAATCATTGACAAATGAGGAAGTACGAAGACACGTGGGTGGTGGACCGTACCATGTTTGAATATGTCAACCAGGTCTGTAGCTGTGTAAATACATTTGTGCCAATGGTTCGGACTGATTCATTGTTACTTTGGCAATTGCAGGGAGGCTGTAGTTGCTGTGGAGTGACGCACACCATCATGAACTTGGCGGACTTTGCCAGCAAGTGCTCGGACTGGGGTACGGTCTACTGAACGAGTCCAACTTGTTGTACCTGGTGAGACTTAAGAGCGTTTGATACTTTTGCAGAGACGGATGACGAGAAGAACGAGCAGTTTTCTCCCTGGCCAATGTTCATCCACGAGGAGATTCTGACGGAGCGTGCCCGACTTCGGATGGCGATGAAGGCCGACATGAAAAAGTACAAGGAGTTCGTGGACGAGCACTTGAAGGGGTTCGCAGCTTGGTGGACGCGACTGGGAGAGAACGCCAAAGCGAGGTATGTGGAAGTGCTTTTGGAATGTTTTGGTTGTTGTGTAAAATGCTGATGGTAGTATGCTGCTCAATGTGTGAAGGATTTTCCAGTTGCCGGATGAAGAGGTGCTGAGCTACTTCCGCGTCCACACCAAAGTCAAGGGTTCTTACGAAATTGTACGTAATTATTGTTCGTGGGGCAATCTAAGACGTATCTGTGTGCACTAATTGTTTTTGGTGTGAATATAGCTCCTCTGCGCGATCTTGGAGCAAATCCGCCATTTCCAAGACACCGGATACACTGATGGCCGAGTTGCTGCCGAACTTTTCTTCGAGAAGAACCTCGTGGTACGTGAAAAATGCTTACTGTTTGAGTACTGAATGAGATCAGCTAATTCGATTGGGCTTTAGCACCAGCGAGAGAGCTTTGTGCTTAACCCTCAATACGTCGCGATGGAAGCTGGCGACACCAACTTTTTCGAGATGTTGAAAATCCTCGGTGGTCCGAAGTTGCTTCCTGTTCGGACGGGTAAGTTGTCGCTGACTGAGGAATTTTATGTGCTTGCACCAGTTTACCAAATTGTTGTGGTTTTTGCCCCATGTTGCAGCTCGTAACCCCAACGAGAAAAGTGAAGCGGAGGCAGAACAAGCAAAGAGTGAGGGCAATGTGCAGAGCTTTCGCTCGGATCGCCGTCTTGTTCGCCTGGTACGTCAATCGTTCCATTCACACTTGATGCATGTAAAAATGGTAGCTTACACATATTACTTGACCTTGGATCAGGTGATGTTTCGCATTTTCGCGGACATGGCCATTAGGAAGTACACACGTGAAGTTGTGAACGCTGATTCGAACAACACCAGCGCTCAGTAAGTGCACAAGAAACAAATGTCTGCACCCAGATGAAGAGAGTGCCTTGCTATTGATTGAAGCACAGCAGATAGCACCAAATGTGTACATTTGAGTTTAAAAATGCATGCGAACCCTCTCTTTTCCCTACTCGACCATTTTCGACAGCCTAATCCAATCTACTTGGGTTGCTACTGCATTAAGTAGCCGTGACAGTGACCCCCTTCTCTTTTCCGGCATAGTACTTGCGGCTCTCCTCAAAGTATCCGTTCGGGTGGTTGATAAGGACGTCAGGGTCGCTGCCAGGATGAGTGGCTTCGAAATACTTCTTGCAAGCAATCTGGTAGTGGTGGTTTTCAGCGAGCGACAGGATCTCCTGCTTGTCTCCTTCTGACACACCCTGCAGGGCCTTGCGAAGATGCTCCTGCTCGTAGTGGCGGAACGGACAGCCGTGATACTCGCCATTCTTGGGCGGGTCACCGGTGATGATGCGCATGCAGTTGGAAGGCGCGTAGTCCTTACGCTTGCCCTCCTTACCGTAGTTGTGGCGGATGTTGTATGCGTACTTCTTGTTGAAGTCGTCCACTGACATCTTCTTGCAGAACTCTTGCTTCCAGTACGCAATGGCGTCGTCGAGCTGAAGGCCAATACCTTTCAGGAACAAACCATACTGCTGGCGTCCTGCGAACTTCAAGTGGTGGTTGAGCTTAAGCCCCTTGTACAGTGAGCGCATGCACAGAGGCATGGAGGTGGCCGCGAGGCCATCGATCATGTCGGGCGTAACAGCATTCTCCGATCCGGGCACAGGAGTCGACGAGTAGTCCGCATCAATGTGATGCTTGGCCAGATTCGTCAGCACGGGCGCAATACGGTCGTCCTTGCTGATGAGTGAACGATTGTACTTGCGGAAAGCTCCCGACAATTCCTTCGATAGCTGTATAGACAACCAGCATGGTGAACACACAGTCTCATCTTTAATACTGCAAAGAGTAGGGACGTACATTAGCACGGAAGGCAGCAAAGAGGATCGACACGACGTGCTCAAATGGCACGTAGGCAGTTCCCGCCTCGATATACACTCGTCTCGTCGCAACAAGGTCCAGCGCCTCCGTGAACGGCACCTTGAAATACGCTGGCAGTGGTTGACCGCGCACCTTTAGGTCATTAGCATCTCTCACGGCCTTCAACTTGCTCTGCCTCGCTTCAATCTCCTTCATCGTCGCCTAGAACCACACAAACTCCGTCAATAAAGCACCCTCCCCCTCCATAGCCACAACTCCAGTCCCACCTCTTCGTACGACAGTCCGTTCTGCTTCATGAATTGAATCTTCTCCTCCCTCGTCAATTTGTCCAGTCGGTAGCGGAAGAGCGTACTCTCCTGCGTCAGGAACCAGCGCCGCAGCTCCTCCGTCTGACAGAAAGCCATACGCAGGAAGAAGTGCGACAGCACGTCCTTGGCCGTGTCGTTCTCCGCCTGTCCGGAGCGCTTCAAAGCCGCCGATCGCAGCGGCATGTGCTTGTTCAGCGTCTTCTCGAGTCTCCCCTCCCTGTCCTTCATCTGCACACTGCGCAGTCGGTAGTTCTCGACGGCCTTGAGCACGTGCAGGCGGTCGATCGCGAACTCCTCGAACTGCTCCAGCGACACCTCCACCAACGGCGCCTCGTTGTACAACGACAGCATGGATCCTCCCTGTCGCGGGCCCTGCGCATCGCGGCGGCGACTGCTTCCGACGTTCTGCATGGTGTCAAAGAGCGCCAATTCCGAAATGACGCCTGCTTTTCCCGCCAAAACCACCCAAACGTACCCCCCAAAGCGTAACCCTTTAGATTTGGTGTGGTACACATGAAAGGCAACTTGAAGCGACGCAGTGACCATCACTCTTCAAGTGGAACGGACGTAGGCACTAGCAGTAGGAGGAATGATCGCAACAACGACGTCCGTGGCGAGCGCCCACGATGTGGATCTGCGCAAGGTGGTGCAGGATAAAGTGCTGCTCCAGATGGTGAAGCACGTGACGCAGCTCACGCGCGGGTGGGTTATCATGGTCGTGGACGACGAAGCCACGCGCACACTGACACAAGTGGCGCGTATGAGCGAACTAACGGACTGCGGCGTGTCGCTGCTGGAGCGACTGGAGCTCGAGCGTCAGCCGTTCCCAGAGATGAACGTGGTGTACTTCATTGCCCCTACAGCCGCCAATGTGCGACGTCTCGCGAGGGACTTTGAAGACGCTGCGAAACCCAAATACAACGACGTGTACCTTTACTTCCTTCATCATGCAGGGGAAGACGCACTCAGTGAGCTCAAGAACGCTCCTCCGGCTTTACTGCAGAGACTGAAGGCGCTGCAGGAGGTGAATGTGGACTTTTTAGCATTGGAGAAGTGTGCGTTTACCTTTGGATTCCCCAATGCGTTCCATACACTGTACTCCCCGGCGGTGAAGAGAGACGAGAGCACACAGTTGTTGCAGCAGATTAGCTCCAAGTTGGTTTCCGTGTGTGCGACGATGGAGGAGTATCCGTATGTGAGGTACCAAGCCGGACATGCGCGCATGGAGACACTGGCGCAGATGTTCCAGAACAAGATGAACGACTACTTGGCGCAGAACAGCGCGTTCTCGTACGCGCCCAAGCGAGGAACGCTGCTGTTTATTGATCGCGGACAGGACTTGGTCACGCCTTTGATGCATGAGAGCACGTTCCAGGCCATGACGTATGACTTGCTGGACGTGAAAGACGACCAGATCTCGTACGAGGCGGAGACGAACGCCGGAACCACCACGAAAACGGCGTTTTTGAACGAGAATGACAAGCAGTGGGTGGAATTCAGACACACGCACATCGCGAAGGTCAGTACGGAGATTGGTAAACGCATGACTGCATTGTCAGCCTCGAACGCGGGCTCTGCTCTTGGTCGCGGTAAAAGCACAGATCTGCATGCGATGGCGGCAGGTCTTCGTGAACTACCAGAATATCGTGAAATGCTGGGCAAGCTGTCGCAGCATTTGTTCCTGGCAGGGAAGGCGATGGACATTTTCACGTCGACGGCCTTACTAGATGCTTCCAACATCGAGCAAACTCTCGCTACAGGTGTGGAGGTATCTGGGAAGAAATTGAAACACTCGACAATTACTAAGCAGCTTGAAGACTTGTTCAAGGACCCGAAACTTACCGAAAAAGACCGATTCCGAGTGGCTGCAGTGTTTGCATTGACTCAAGATGCCATGAAGGAAGCTGAACGAAACAAGATCATGCAGTCTGCTATGCTCTCAAAGAAATACGAGACGATACTCGAAAATATGCAGTTTGTGGCTGGTGCTGCATTGTACAAGCAGAACGGTAACTCGTCGATCTCAAGCGAGGAATTAAAACTAGCAACAAAGAAAGCGGAGGCAGTGGAGTATTCAAACGCTCGCTACGACCCAAAGATCAAAGCGATTGTGGCGAATGCGTTGAAGCGCACCCTTAGCGAGACGGAATACCCGTACATTATCACACCACCTCCTAAGAGTCCGACAGCTGATGAAAGGAAGACTGGCCCCGTATCCCTGCGAAAGTAGGTCCAGCATCGCTTCCACTTACTTTATCAGGAACTAACTGATCTTTCGTGCTTGCAGAAAAATTGCTGGCAAGGGAAAAGCTCAGGAATCACCAGTAAGTGTTGATCATGCGAATGCATACGTCGTTCGTAGCTCACTGGCTTGTGTTTATTGACTCAGGAAAGTGAAGCTTTCACTGGCGAAAAAATGATTGTGTTCGTGAGCGGTGGAGCCACATTCTCGGAGGTACGCAACTTGGGCGTTATTGCGCCGCAAGTTTAACCATGTAGTACTGCTATTCACACTTCAAGTACTGCTGTGGAGCAGCTTCGCAGCATTTATGAGGTCCGCACGGAAGAAAAGCGCGACGTCCTGCTGGGCTCGACGTCCTTGTTGACTCCGTCGACATTCCTTGAGCTCCTCGCGACCCTCAAAGATACCCACCCGACGCTGCCCTCCCCACCCGTCAGGTACGTCGATCAAGTAGTGACATTCTGCCTCTATGCTAATGCCTGATGTCCGATGTGTCCAGCGACCAAGGCGCGGAGGTGATGCCCCTTTCGAGCGGCGAAATTCACCTTCAAGTTGAAGCGCAACAGATGGAAAAGCCGAAGTCGGCACTGCAGTAAGCGAACCTACAAATGCCCGACGCCATTCGTCTACAACAAACGTCGTTGCCAACCTCCAACTAATACAACCATTTGCAAAATACGCTTCATGATAAATGTACCACGAAGTTTCTAGCACGAATGCAGCAACCAGTACCTCGGTAGATCCCAGTGACGTGGCGTCCACTACCCCATTGGTCGAAAAACGTTCCCCAATCAGATCGCATCCTCCCCTTCACTTCACCTTTGTATACTGGATCCGCAATTAAGGAGCTCACTTCTCAATTTGCCTCGTCAGGCACAAGACCCTCACGTGATCGTCATGCGTGTGACCCGCTGGCCGCTGCTCGTCGTGGCGCTCGCCGTGTCCGTGTCCGCCAAAGCCGCCAAGGCGCCCGTCGACGTCGACACGGCCGCCGAGTGCGCCGCCCCGTCCGTCGTCGCGTCGTTCGAGGCCAAGATCGGCGACCTCAAGGAGACGAACGCGGCGCTGCAGCTGCAACTGGACGCGCAGGCCGCCGACAAGACACAGCTGCTGGCCGAAGTGGCCAAGGAGCACGAGGGCATCGTACTTAAGCTGCAGACGGAGATCGCGGCGCTCGAAAAGGACGTTGAGGCGTTGCAGAAGGACGTGGCGGCCGAACGCAAGTCCCTGGACAAGGCGGAGAAGGAGCTGCAGGCCGAGCGCAAGGCCCTAGACAAGGCCGAGAAGGAGCTGCAGGCTGCGCTCGCCAAGCTCCGCAGCGAGGAGGCGCGCGCGTCAACTCGAAGCAGTGACGTCACTAAGTTGGAGAAGGAACTGGCTCAGGAACGCTCTTCTGCGGCGCAGAATGACGCCGAGTTGAAGGCGGCGCTGGCCAAACTGGCAGAAGAGACGAAGCGCGCGTCCTCGCTGGAGAAGAACCACCAGAGCGTGGAGAAGAAGAACCAGGCGCTGCTCAAGGAGCTGAGTGAGACCAAGACGGTGGAGCTCTCGATGGCTGCGCTGCTGTCGTCGTACTATGATGACGCTCTGGTGCTGGCGGAGCAGGCCGCGGTGTATGCCCAGCAGAAGCTCGACGAGCAGGCAGGGACGCTGGAGCAGGTGCAGAACAAGCTCACGGAGGCCAAGAAGACGGCGCAAGACTCCACCAGCAAGTTCTACCAGGACAACTTGGCCGAGACGTTGGACCCGATCCTTGTGGACGTCCACAAGACAGTGGACCCCATTTTGGCGGACGTGCACAAGGCCGTGAACCCGCACGTGGAGAAGTACCTGCCGATCGTTCAGAACGAAGCAGCCAAGGCCAAGGAGCAGGCGGTGCTGTACTCCCGCGAGGCTCTGCAACGTGCCAAGCTGGCGCGTATTGAGGCCATCACGCTGCTGGAGCAGAACGAGCACGTTGCGAGCCATGCGCAGAAGGTGGTTGATGGAGTGCTGATTGTGCTGGCCGTGCCGTTGGTGCTGTTCCAGATCCGCTTGGTGCTGCGACTGGCGTGGTGGCTCTTCACGACGACGCTGTGCGTCCTAACGTGCGGCTTGTGCTGTGGTGCACGGAAGCGCAGCAATAAGACGAAGCGTAAAAGTGTTAAGAAGACGGCTAGCGTGAATACAAGCGTGAACGCAAGCTTGAACGCGGCGCCTCTGAACGGACCCACGAAGAAGACTACTAGCAAGACGACATCGACCTCCCAGAAGCGCAGCAAGAAGGGCAAGAACTGAGCGGGTTGTGTTCATGCTGGATGCACGTTGTGAACCAGACGAAGGTTCAACAGGAAGTATTAGTGTATTCTGTTCCAAAGGGGAATTGCCATGCAAAACGAGCTGTGTTATGGAATTATGAAGTGATTGCCACCTCGTCCTCTGTTCGCTTTCTTCACCTCAGAACCCATTCGCGCGACGATCTTCTCTGTTGTCTCCATCAAAAACTGGGTTTTCTCATTATCATTCGACTGAAACTCGAAACCAAAGAACTGCGCTCGCTTCTCCGATGTGGTTAGATCAAGCAGCAACACCTCACTCATGTGCGTACAATCACTTGGTGGCATCACTGCACCTTTCTCGCCGAAAACATTTTTCAGCTCGTCACTGCAGGCTATGACACACACAACCAACACGTTGGTCATCACTCCAAACGAAGCTTTGGTTTCGCGTTCGAGCTCGCTGAACATCCTGTCAAAGTGTTTGCATTCTTCGTACACTTCAGCAACACCAAATGCCTCCGATCGAGCGTCTTTAATGACCATCCCCACCGCCAGCGTTTTGTACGAGTATGTCTCTCTTGGACGTTTCCTTGCTCCATTGGGGGAATACCCACTCGTTCTAGTGCGAGTTATGAAAAATGCGCTCGGCGACAGTGACTGCGGACGGAATTTGTAGCAGAACGACTCGTCTTCTCTGGCATCGAGCATCTCGGAGATTTCTCGCATGATCTGTGGCCAGTGATCTCCTGCATACGCTCGTTCAGCGTCGTCCAGAAGATGCGCATACACCAACGTGCTGTAACTTCGACCGCGAAGGATTTTCGGCAGCACCGCGACATCCTCTGAGAAGCGGACCGAATCGTACTCACCAAAGATGGTGTTTGCCTTGAAAAACGTCGGTAGTTTGTCCTTGGGCACACAAGTCTCCGAAAACAGTTCACTCCAGCGTTTGATGCACATCCACTGGAAAACTTCATTGGAATCGGGCGACAGATACTCGAAGATATCAGCGACGTATTTCACATACTCTCGCAAAGGATACACCACGAGGGCGATTTCGTGCTTGATCTGTGGTTTAGCGAATACTTTCGCCTTTTCCAGGTTGCCTTCCCATTCAACCCGACAGCACTGCAAAATGCGAGCAGGGGTCATACGCGCTTTCTCAATGTCTTCGACCGATTGCCTCAGGTCAACGACTTTTTTGTCAATGAACAATTCTCGAAGCTAGGATCGGTACCTGCGCAAGTGCTGGTGGAGTCCTTTCCACTTCGCGTAGCTCAGCTCTGGATATGGTTCCTTCTTCAGCGACTCGAATGTCCGATGTTCCATCAGAAGATCGACTACGACGCGTGGGTTACCCGCTGACCTCTTAAGCAAATGTAGTGCCGCCTCCGCCACGTCGTTCTCAGTTGTCAATCCCCATCGGTGTACCATCGTTTTACTGCTGCACTTTCGAACTTGTGTCTTGCGTAGTATTTCTTCAATGTCGACCGATCGATGCAAGTGTATATTCAGTCGTTCGAACACGATCGGTCTAGCTGAAGTTTGGTCACTTGGCACGGGAACACCCTGTTGGGCAAACTGCAAGAGACCATAGTAGCCGAGTACAGCGATATGTACCTGTGGAACGTCCATCAACACCCGTAATAAAGTATCGCTAAACGCCAAAAGCCTCGTTCGTGCGGCTCGAGCATTTAAACTTCTGAACCACTCGCTAACATTGTCGAAAACGATGAACAGAGGCCCCACAGTCTTCACCAAATGCTCCACGAGCGGTTTGAGATCCATCGATAGTAAAGGTTCCATGTCCAGCTCCGTTTCAGGTTCGAGTTTCCAATTAACGGCGTCGACAAGTTCATACTTGAAGTAAGCGAGGGGAACTTCGTCTTCAAGAACCTCGTACAACGGCGCAGTAGGGTAAATGATATGGCATGAGCATATATCTCGTTGAAACCCGTCTCGGTTGGCTTCATTGGGCCACATCTCGCGGCACCAGCGGATGTAGTGGTTAACCAGTAGCGTTTTCCCCATTCCAAACGTGTTATCAGCGATGGGAATGATGCGGCGTTGAGTTTGACTTGCATCCTGAAAACTTTTGTAGTTCGTGAGGTGTACGTTCTGCAATTGTCGGATAGCTCCCATTTTCGGGACTGTGAATACAAAGCCACTTAGAAGGGGTCCCGTCGGGTACATTTTCCAGGTCGGCTCGATCACTAGTTTTCCAGGTTTCTGAATGAAAATGTGAAACGCGTTGCTTTCCATTTGCCCGTCACTTCGGAAATCGTATTCCGACAGATACCTCCACGGGTGAAGGATGGGTGCTGCAGTTATTGCCTTGTGGACCTCGAAAGGGACTGATCATAGTTTCATTTGTTGGCGCTGTGCTTCCGTGACTGTAAACCACGAGCCGTCTGTGGTCTTGACCAGGTTAGTATCCAGTTCGTATTCTTCGCACTGGAAGTAGTCTGGATCCTGTTGCTTGATGATAGCCTTGAGCTCTTGACCGGTAATATCCTTGCTGACAGATAACGAGAAAGAAACGCCATTGTTGACGACGAAGCATTTGAGTTCGAGGATTCGCGACGGAAACAACCCCATCTTCTCTTTTCCAGTGACGTTTTGTTTTTCAAGCCAAAACGAGTAATGGTAAGAAGGAAATGAGTAAAGAAATGTCGTTCTACAAAAGACAATTCCTAGGGATGTCTCCGAGATCGAATCCTCTCATTCTGTATGAATCGGTTGTATAGTTCAATATACGGATCCAAAAAGTTGATGAACAAAAGATTTTCGAGTATCATACAGATTCATTTGCACACTTGGATCCGAACGGGTTGGACTGCGTGTTCTGGGGAGTTTCTGACTCCTTCTCCTTTCGATTTAAAGGAGCGATTAGCCTCAAAATCTTGCAAAATGTGAAAGTGGGACGCCACTGAAGCCTCAACACCTTCATAATAGCTGCAAGAAATCCATCATCAAAGCCTTTTGGTTAGTACTGTACAGTATGACAGCATCGACTTAGCTGCCGCAAGTAGTACGTACATAATAAGTTGGACGTCAGCGCCAAGCAGGTTCATCTCGTTCACGAAGTTATTGACTTCGGATTTTATCCAAGGTCGCTTGCTTGCCTCATACTGGTACGGCGTCACGTGCACGAACAGCCTAAGTTGACTGTCAGCCGTAGCATAACAACAGCAAATGATTATAGAATTCAGTTAGCTTCTGGTCCAGTGCAGTACAAAACACGCACATGTAGCACTTACGCGTAGCGGGCAAGAACCGACAGCGCCTGCTCCTCCGTTGGCAACGCGCCTTCCAGTGAGCCGTTACCCGAGTCTAACCAGTGGATCGAGTTGATCTACCACAAGAACGTCAAAAGTTGCAAGGTGAGTAAAAAATGCCAAAACAAGAGCCTCCCGCACTAAAGAGTCACTTACAGCCGAGAAAAATTGCCGCGTGCTAGCAAACGCAGAACCTTGCCGCATCTGACCGGTGTTTGATCGTTTCTTGTTAAACGAGTATCGCACGAGCTCCGTCACGAGCTGGTTCAGGACAATACCTCCTTTACTAAAACCCAAAAGATGAATATGGAGAGCCGTCGACACATTCACTGCAAAATGACCAACACAAATTTTAGTTGGCTCGTCATCCTACCACAATCAATCTAACCAGAAAACCTGTGTCGTACCTCCTTGCTGCCTCAATGTTCCTTGTGTATTCTGCATCAACGACGCCAAGTGTTTCGTCGCGTACGCTGTCGGGTCATCTGCACCACAGACACCATCAACCTACTGTCAGTATCTGTACCAGGTTAAAATCACTGCAGTAGTCACTCAGGCCGTACACTCCGTTGCAGCTCCATAGTCGTTGGTGGTCACAAAATTGTCAAAACTGCTATAAGCTCCGTGCCTGAAGCGACTGGGTCGTACGACCCACACGTTGCAGGTATCTCCAAACTTTTCACTCAATAGCTCAGCCACCGCCTCGTACGCGTAGTCACTGTAGTCTGCAAAAGGTCCGTCCAACCTAAGAAAAATAACAATAGAATAAAAATAATGTTAGTTACTTTTTTTAGAGCCAAAGAAACGAGGCAAGTTCTACGTACATGGCCGCTTTAAAGTCTTGGACGTCCCCAGGGAAGAAAATGACGTTGCACCGCGCAGTGGCGCTCTTGGGGACCGACAAGAAGAGCTCATTTTCTCTGCCAGGACATTGTAGTGTGAATATTCGGTTTGCAACGTCTTATTTGGCGCACTATTGTGATATTTACCTGTCCATCCAGCCACGACTGCGCAGGCGGAAGGTCGCGCGCTCGACGTCGCTGTCCTGGTTGCTGGGGAGAGAGTGGGTGTCTCGTGAGGGCTCGCTGATGCCTAGGACGCCCAGCGCCGACGCCATGTAACTCCACATTGGCGAGGAAGGTGAGGAGTGAGGAACTGGAGAGAAGGTCGGACCAAGTCTATGGTCGTTGAATCTGCGGTACCAGACACTGTGGAAACCGATAGCTTCCTAGAATGCATATGCATATTATAATTGTTGTACCGCAAATGAACTGTAGGATTTAATTTGTTCTGAAATTTAATTAGAGTCTGGTGAAGATAGGTTTTTCGTGCCAAACTTTTTTTAGGCATTTCGTAGGATACAAGTCATGATGGAACTTGTAATGCATTTTTGGGATTAGAGGAGGAGGTTGAGTGTGGGGGATCGAGGCGAGAGGTGTTCACTTCTGGAGCGCGGTGATGGAGACGAAGGTGTGTGTGTCACTGACGAAGCGGCCCTTAACGCGCTGGCGCTTGGCGGCGCTAGCACGTCGAGTGTCGGAAAGCGACGGGTCTGGCTGGTGCTTCGTCGTAGACGGCCGCGTCTTCCGCTTGGGCTTCCAGCGGACTGCGCAGTCGTCGCGGGTCGGAGGCGGTGGACCAGCCAGTAGGACACCCGGTGGACCCACGAGCAAGTTGCTGCGGGGACCGACGGCGGGTCGTCCTGCTAGCTGCCCGTCAATTCGCACCGTGAACGAAGGCACGAAGACCCGCGAGTCCACCTTGACAGGGGCTGCTGGTACCACCGTCTGCGTCTTCGTCTTCTCTGCTTGCTCCAGGTCCGCAAACAACGAGGCCACGTTGTCCACCTCCAGCGCATCGATCCAGTCTTGCGTCGCCGATCGGTCTGCTGCTTCTTCTTGACTGGCGTCGCTGCTCGCCTCTAACGAGGTGAACAGATCCGCCACCAAATCTACATTCTTGGCGTCTTCACAATCGGCGACTGAGTACGTCAGCGTCGAAGCTGTTGCCGGCTCCAGAGCATCCTTGTCCTCCAACGTCGCAGAGATCATCTCCGACAGCGAGTCCACATTCTCAACATCAGCAAGAGCCTTCACTTCATCCACTTCTTGGCTACCTGCGACGTCATTGAACGACTGAAAGAGGTCCAGCGACTTGTGCTCAACCTCCAACTCCTTCGTGTCCTCGACATCCACGGGAGACGACGCTGTCACCTCCTTGTCTTCCTGACACGAGAACATCTGACTGATCTCCTCCACGTTAATAGCATCGTCGTCGTCAATGAACACACTGAAGTCCACGCCTGACGTCTCCTCCTGCTCCACACACGAGAACAACTCGCTAAGTTCGTCCACGTTGAGCGAGTCTTCCACGTGCTCCACGTCTTCCTTCTGCTTCTCCCTCTCTCCTTCCACCACATGTCCCCTCCTCTCTCTAAGCTTGTCCAGGACGATGTCCCGACAAGCGGCAGCCTCCTCCAGCTCGCACTCCGGGAGCAGCGACAGACCATCACTCTCGTCCCAATACAGGGGCGAGTCTTCAGGCTGCCACGGCGCCAGAGACGCGATTGGAGGCGGCTTCCCAGCGCCTAGGCGCCGAGAAGCACCCGCCGGGTCTGATGACACAGCGGCGCCATGGTAATGGCTCGCATCCCGGCCTGGTGTCCGGGACGAATAGTAGAGACGGCTGAGGCGGCGCTCATCTTGCAGGCGCTCGCGAACGGAAGAAAGTCGGACGAGCGAAGGGTGCAGAGTCTAGCTCGGTCGGGAGGCGACGCGAGCGGGCGAGGAAGCGGCGGGGGCGGTCAGAGAACGAGCAAAGACAGCCACACGCGCGTTGGCTTCTTCGGTCTCGGCAGGCGGCGGCTCTGGCTTGGGGGGAAGTCTTGACTGTTTCGAGTCAAAAGAGAAAGTGACGACTGATGGGCGCTGGCGGTACGTCCTCGATGTGGATTGGCTGAAAAGTTCGAACTGCCTGGTAGAATTAATATATGGTGTGGAAAACGTAGAAGAAGAGCGAGAATTGTATGGACGCAGATACTGTGAAAACGGATACGCATTACTAATACTGGTGAGTGATGGTCACGCCGATGATTGGCTGAAAAACGCAGAGGTCTGACGTCACTGCAACGTCGAAGTGCCGCTTCAAGCTAAGGGCACAGTACTGCCGCCTTGCGGTGCCGGATGCAGAGTCCGCCCTTGCGAGCGGCTTGGAAGCACTCGGGGGCAGCGCAGCGTTTTCCTCCTCCGTGACTGTAGCCCCCGGCCTGCGCGCTCTTGTGGCAGCTCTTGGCTGAGCAGCGCTTGCCGCCCCCGTGGGAGATGCAGAAGCCGCCGCCGTGTGCGCATTTGCCGCAGCCGTCTATTTTGCACTGCTGGCGACCGCCGTGCGTCATGCAGAAGCCTTTGCGACGCGCTACGCTGCCGCAGCCGGAGACTTTGCACTTGCTGCCGCCGCCGTGAGCTTTGCAGCGTCCGCCGCTCTGCGCCACCGTCTGGCAACCCTCGAAGCTGCAGCGCTTGCCGCCCCCGTGACGGATGCAGAACCCGCCCGTGAGGGCGTACTTGTGGCAGTCGTCGATGCCGCATTGGCGGCGGTGGTGCGCGTTGTTGCTGCGTTGAATGGGGAGCGAGGATGACGACTCGGCAGACAGCAAGTCGTGCAGCGACAGCGGACGACGGCGTTTGGGGCTGATGGAGAACGGAGATGGAGCACAGTCGAGTTGACACGTTGGAGTGGCCGGCGTCATGCCAGGACTGGTCGGAGAGCCCACTACGACTTTAGTGGGAGGGCAAACGGGAGACGGCGCGGCGGGCGGAGTGCCGAGGTGTACGAGACCCATGGCGCATTGCAGCGGTGGCAGCGTGGCGACGATGGCGTGGGTTGTGTCGACGGTGAGCAGGGACCGGATCCCAGGCAACCGGGGGAGCTTGGAATTGCTGCGTCCGGGGATCGCCGGAGTGTGCGACGCCAAGTGCGTGAGGATGGAAGCCGTGAGCTTGAGGCTGTGGAGTTGGTGGTGCTTGTACTGCTCGCGGATGCCCATGGTGGCGAGGTGGGTGGAGGAGAAGTGGATAGCAGGTATTGCCGGGG
This sequence comes from Phytophthora sansomeana, assembly GCA_032158285.1. Taxonomy (NCBI): domain Eukaryota; phylum Oomycota; class Peronosporomycetes; order Peronosporales; family Peronosporaceae; genus Phytophthora; species Phytophthora sansomeana. Next base: position 298,861 of record JAPDHH010000095.1, on the reverse strand, counting down.
AAGCAAATGGGGGAATGAGACTACCTCCGCGGCGGCAGCACCCCCGAGCGAGCGAGATGCTGCTACTGTAGACGGGCAAGCCCCATCCCGAGGAGGAGCAGGATCCGAAGGCCCGATCTTCCTCGACGCGAAGCTACCTGCGCCGTATCCTCGGAAGGGGATCAGCGTATCAAGGCGCGAACACTATCGCCTGACTGACCGTCGAGCATTGTGGACACCACGGCCATATAGTCGGTTTGGCGGCTTCGATGGCGCCACGACCCATTTTCGAGCGGGATGTATGGCGGCGACGGCAAGTAGGCAATATAAAGGGATGTGCTGATGCGAGCGCTTGGCCCGTACTAACAGAGCCGCAAATGCTCGCTCCTCATCATCACGCGCCTTAGTAAAACCTGCAGCAACACATATCAAGTTGAAGTTGGTGTGCGACGGTGGGCCTGTTTGAACGACCTGTCAGACTTGATGCTGTCTTCGGCTGGTGGTCGGGAAATATTCGGGGAGACCGCGTTCATCATGGGCGACTCGTGCCGTTGAAAGGTGTCCGCTCTCGTGGCGGCCAGTCATCACCTCGGTGCAGAGCTCCGCAGCGGTGGGAGATCCACCGAAAGGCATTTTTGCTTCAGCTCGACGGCCGCTAAAGTTCGTTAATAGGCCCCCGAATGTCGGCGCTTTCGTCGACAAGCGCGGTGTTTTAGCTTTCAAGGACATTCCGACGTAAGCAGCAATGGAGGCGATGGCAGCGATTGCGAGTTCCTGTGCAGCGTGTCCACCGACGTCCTCGGTTTAACACAAAGGAGTTTGTTGATGAAGGCCTGAGGCGAAGCGTCGCCTGATACTGGCGTGTCAAGACCAACTGCTTGTCGAGTGTGCGATATACGAAGATCCTAGCGGAAATGAGCGGCGAGACCAAGCGGCCATCAGATCGAGTAACTCAGGTCGCCGACTGAAAGGCCGCCGCACGGATGCTCCACTAACGACTTCAATGGGCCCGGCCCACCAGCGACACGGGCGCAACGCGCCGCGAACTTGGCCAAATAGCTATGGCATGAACCCTTTATACTTAATAGTCGACGTGCAAGTTGAAGTTGTTGCTACCTGTAATAGATTATACTATCGTTCGTGACCCGCGGCGCTGGGACCGCGTTGACTGCCTGGTCAGGCGGCGCTGGAAGCCGGACACCTCCCGTGTAGCGTCTCGTTGCTTTCGTGCTGTCACTACTACGCAGTCAACACCTAGCCCGATGGAGGCGTCGATAGTAGCACCGAGCGGGGCTTTGAATATTTGGTCGCTGTTGACGAAGGCTTCGAAGTTGTTGACGAAGCGCTTCGAAGCTGTAGACGAAGCGCTTCGAAGCTGTAGACGAAGCGCTTCGCGCGTGACGGATCGGAGCGGCTGATTTTCCGTCACCACGACGGACGGTATCTCCTTCGGCCATGATACACACCGAGTGTTAGTGCCGCTTCGAATTCGACCGGAAAGCCGATTGGGTCGCATTAGTGCGATTCCCGGGAACACGAGACCCCTGTATATTCCCCATGCGGAAGTCGCACTCGATGTGAGCCATTCGCGAGAGTCGACCCGTGGCACCCGCTCAAAATCCACTATCGTTCATCGCAGTGTACAAGTGTAGTACGTCTCCAGTCGAAGTCCACGGATAGCAAAGACTCCTCTTGGGTGCTCTCGAAGTCGTAGGACACTACGCGGGCGGTCGACCTCCCGAAAATCGTGCGCTGGTCACGCTTAGTCAACTGGTGTTCGAGTAGAAGGCATGCGCTTTTCGGTGGAGATTACACACCTTGCTCAACTTGAGCCTCAAGTTAACATGAACTGAGATGGCGGTTGTGTGTGTAGTCGCGGCGGGATATCCGCCGCGCCGTGGCGCGAGTGAGAGTCCGCGCGTACCAACGCTGACGACTATAACAGCTGCAAAGCGTAAATCTCGTAGTCGGATACACCTGGCAATTTCTTTTTCATACCTAGGGGCCGCAACCTAGTCGTGATGTATGCGTTGGAAAAAGTACAATGAACAAGGGATGAATTGTGGTGGGGGCAGTGCTTTTTTACTCTTTTGAATACAAATGGTAAAGAGTCTTCCTATGGCGCTCTTATATAATGGTATAGCGACAGTCGATAAACTCGGTAAGGTGTGGAGTTCTCTTAGGCCAGCAGAATGGTCTGCAGGAACTCGATGTCATCGTCGCTCCACGTCTCCTTGTCGCCCGAGCACGACACGATGGGCATGTAGCCGAAGCTATCGCCCATGCTGCCGCTCTCCTCGATCTCGTCATCCCTCAGTGCCGGCATGCTGTGCGCGCTCGCAGGAATGGCGATGTTCAGGAACGAGTCCGGCGTAAAGTCGTCGATGCCCGTCGGGGTGGACTCGTCCTTGGCAGATGCCGAACTGGCCGACGCACTAATTTTCTTGGCCGTCTGAGGGAGTCCGCTCTGGGGCTGGAATGACAGCACCAAAGGTGACCCGATCGCGTTCTGGCCGTCCATCATGTACGCCGACGAAGCCTGCGGAACCTGAATGGGCGGCGCAAGACCGACGACGCCGTTCGCACCCGGGGTCGGAGTCGCGCTTCCGTTGGCGTTGGCGAGCAGATGCAGTGGGTGGTGCTGCGGTAGCGGAATGCCGAGCGTCTTTTGCTGCTGGTGTTCGTAGAAGAGCTGCTGGGCCACTGCCATGGATACCTGTTTCTTGAGCACAGCGCGGCGCTGCGAGCGCTCACGACGACGAATGGCGTGCACTGTCTGATACTTGCGGTCGCTGCGGCGTTGGATCAAGTTTTGCTTGATGCGGTGCTCTTCGCACAACGAGTGTGCGTCGCCGTTGCGCTTGAGGGTGCGCTCGTTGAAACACTTGCCTGTCTTGTATTGGCACTTGCCGTAGTACGGGCGCTTGGCTGGGGGTTCACCGTTGGTGCTCACGCTCACGGGTTCAGCCTCGCGCTTCGAGCCGCTCAAGCTTCGAGGAAGCTGGTTGTACTGAGTCGAGGAAGTCGAGTTGGTGGTTGCCATCATTTTCGCAAGTGAGTCGAAGGGAGAGGAAGAGGAACTGAGCTCTGTTGAAAGGGGCGAGGTGAAGGTACAGGACTCTGTGCAAAGCCTCAAGGCGAATGGACAGAGGTGTGGTGGTGTAGTGAGTCTGCTGCCGTCGGCTTTTCGCTCGGCAGATGGTCGGCGGGGAGAATTGCAAACTGACGTGCAGCTGTTCGCATGATTGCCGCAAGCATTGCAGCGAGGGGTGAACCACCTGGCGTTGGCAGAGACCAGCGGCGCCACGCGAGACTCTCGATGGAGAAGCAGCGAGCTATTGTGGTCCTGGTATAATAATACCAGCCAAACTCGGCACTTTTGAGAGGTATCAACGGTGACTACAAAAATATCGTGGTTATGAGCGCAGCGGTCCCGCCTCCACTTTACCGGTGTGCTGGCCTACGGTCTCTTTTTCAAGTTGGAGATCGCGTAAATCTCAGGGATTCCTGGAATTCTGCAAAAATAAGCGGTGAGCTCGCCTTAAGATAGGGCGCTGCGAGTATGGACGGCAACCTCGCTGGCAATATACACGTTAAAGCGTTGGGGCTGTGTGCCCGCGCAACGCTTTCAAAAAGACTTTGTAGAAAGTTCCCGCGCCTTCACTGCATTTTGATTTGAATTGTGTCATTTGTCAGCGGAATCCAGTTATTATGGGCACTCGTCCTCGGGTTGTTGAATCGAGGACGCCACCACCTGGCGCGATCTCTACACACACGTGGCACTGGCAATTGCGGGGTGGAATGGCCCAAGCGAGGTCGCGCAACGAGTTGAACCGCTGAGCAACATACAGTTGTGTTTGAAGTGAACGCGAACGCTAGCGAAAATGGCGCCCGACCTTCGCCCCTTGCGTGCCATTAGCCCCGGATAGAGCAGACCCCGAGGACGAGTCGACAACAAGCACATCTCGCCACCACCATCTCGATGGGATCTTGCACCCACCTGACTCACTGTACGAAGTTGAAGCGGTCACTGTGTTGATACGGGCCAGGCCGGCACCACCACTTTCGATAGAGTAGGCTAGATTGCGGTCAAAAGCTCTGGTGGGGGAGGGCTGCCCAAATCGGTGCGTGCCGATCTACACTCGTCTATCCATTGACCTCGTCAAACCTTTACGAGCTGCGCTCGACACGTGCTCTCAGGGCTCGTCTCGTCTCGGTCGTTATCCAGCTGTCCACGAAAGGATCATTCGACTCCACAAAGTCGCGTTACGGCGGCGCCGGCCGTGAATACACCAGGCAACAACCCGCCGCGAAGTCGTTTAAGCGAGATGCGCGACTCCGGCTGCGCTTGGGAGCAGCTTAGTAACGAGTGCGAACCGGGAAAGATTTCGACAGTCACGCCAAGTTAGCGCGCTCTAAGCAATCGCCTGCACCATGTGAGACTCTCCATTGCGGCCCTCGAACGCAATAGCGTTAGTGCTGCGCTCTCTAGTCTTTTTGGTGTCGACAACTCGTTGCACATCCTTCAGATCTCGGTGTGAGCTAGAGGGAAAGCAGGAAAAACAACTTGTAGCGTACCACACCTCTGCATGTTCGCCCCCGGTGGGCTCGAACAGCTAGAAACACGGAGAGCCGCTTCCAGCTGGAGTCTCTTTGTGATCGGCGAGGCCGTAAGCCGTTCACTTCGTTGGGTCGAAGGCGGTTTACCAGCAATCACGGAAAGTCGCGGCGATCGGCATCAACACACTATCCAATGCTTCCCAAGATTCGAGGTACGGACATGTAAATGCACACGTATCCGCCGCGTCGTTCCATTCGCACCGACTTCACAGAGGACGCAAGTGGAAAAAGCGTTGGAAAGGCAATTGATCTGTTGACTCAAGTATCACGTCAAATTGAATGCTCGCGATATAATCACCAAAAGACGAATGGCTACAATTCAGGATGGCAATCATCGTTTCTATCACATCTCATTTACGACGCACCATATCAATTGGATTTCACACGCGTATTAGACTATAGATCCTCTTCTCGTTAATGCTTACCCATTCTTCCTAAGTACGTTGCATCAGATATTGCACTGTTATAAGATCCCACAACGTGCATAACCAGACACCCATGCGTGGCAATCATAGCATAGCACCTCTTCGTCCTTCCAATGGCGACTTCAGTGCTGCGTCCACAAGAGGTTTTCCGGTCGCCTCGCTTCGCCATGTGGCTATTGAGGTCTCCATCTCCCCAGTCGAGCCACAAAGTCTCGGATCTGCTGGCGGAGGATCGCCAACGCCAACTGTCGTGTCAACTTGGTGCTGCGTTTCGACCAGCAGGACGCCTCCTGCTGCCATTAGCGGCTGCCCCGAGCCCCGACCAGCTCGACGTCCTTCATCTCTGGGTCGATGACGACTCGGACGTCGACGTTGCCGAGTGCTGGTCGGAGGTTCTGGAGCAGCAACCGCTCGACGGCTTCGTGGCCCTCACGGTCTTCAAGCAGCCGTCGCAGCCTCCAGCTCCACGCAAAAGCGACGTGCCCGGAGCCATCGGGACGCGCCTGCTGCTGTCGAACCAGCACGTGCAACTCTGGGACTTCAACGTGCCGGTAGGTGAAAGTTGCGACTTGCACGAGCATCTGTACCCGTACGTGTTCCTGAACCGCTCGAGTTGTGAGACCCGAGGGTTGGACGCTGCGTTGCAGCCATCAGGGCCCGTCACGTCCTTTGCGGCGTGCGAGTTTCGGTGTGTTGAAGTGAACGAGGAGGAACGTCACATTCACGCCTTTCAGAACCCAGGGAGACTGCCGTGCAACAGTACATTGTCGAGTTTCGATCGTGAATAAGATGGGCTTGTTTTTAGGTTCTTGAGGAGTAATCGCAACTAATGGTGGCGAAATGATATGAAAAGTGGTCGAAATGTTGACTTTACGACTTCATCGACGTCGGTGCTTAGGTTGTAAACGTGGTTTTGTCTCCATTGTCGTTCGAGTTCGGTCTTCTTGCATTTGATTCAACATGTTCAACTCCCCACGAAGTTGATGAGCTCTTGTTTCCTCTTTTTCGAGTGAATTGTGGAGTTGGAGCTTGACACCGCTTCGAATTCCTTCTTCTTCCCAGCTTTCGCGTGCTCGGGCCCAGAAGAGGCTTTCAAGTCGCTGCAAGTCTTCGCGCAGTTGGGCTTTTTGACGTGCAGAATTGGCCAGGACAGTATCAGGTGAAATGTGCTGCTGGTCGTCAGATTTCATGTTGTCACTTTGCCGTTGTGATTTTGGTGAAGTCGGACTTGAGCTGCTTGGCGGCTCAGTGGCCGCGAAGAAACTGCGCTGTCGATCAGAACATGGCAGTGCGAGTGGGAATGCCGATATTTCTGAAGCAGAACTGTCGAATGCCGCGCTATAGATGAAATCCTGAAAGGCATTGAACGCTAGGGTTGGCACAGGTGAGGCTAGCGACACAGGAATGATGCTGTCCTTCGAGAAGTCCACTGATAGTGGGGCGGGCGGAGTGACAACGCGAAACTGAATGATGAACTCGGGCACGACGGCATCCGGATACCTCACCAAATACTCTTCCTGATCATCGCCAACATTCCAGGTGAGTTTTTGCCTTAATCCATTAATTTTAGTACAACAAACGTACCTCATTTGGGAACAGAAGCGCACCAACGCTCGGGTCTTCGGGGAATGTGTCACTGGAGTTGACTTTAGCTCGAAGGGTTTTCCCCATAGCGACTCGGCACAAACCGAGGTATTGCACCGGTGGCGATTCGGTTCCCAGTCGAGTCGTGGAAGCGTTCATCGATGTTGACATTTCTTCTAGTGTGCTGTACCTGCTGAATCGTCGAGGAAAACGTAATGGCACACTACTGTCCACCTTTGAACGCGCTCTGAAAGCCATGCTTGTCCCTGGTGCGTCTTCACGTCCTTGTAGCAATCTACACGCATCAAAGACAGCACGATCAAAAACCTTCAGTCATCGAAAAAACATTATGACGTACACGGAGCGGTTGAAGATTTTCACATCTTCACCTTGCAGATCCAAGAAATGAGGCTCTTCACTTTCATCGTTTAATGCGTTGTGCATACCATACACAACGCATCGCTCGACGCTTTCGGCAGGTACACTGCAGAACAAACCTTTGATCTTAATTTCGGGAGTTGTCTTGGCCAACGAGCTCGTAAACCGCTGAAAGGTATTCAACAATACGCGATTCTCGATCTTATAGACTTCAAGGACCTCCGGCGAAGCCGATGAGGACGAAAAGAACCGCTTCTTAACGTTTTCCGTGGCTGCCTTGAGGCAGCGCATGCGTTGCGCATCTGTGGGTGGCAGTCTCCACATCCGCACTTGTCCTGAAGTCTCGCTCTCAAGCTGCAATGCGAACGAACTGGCAGCAATCAATTATTAGACGCCCAAACACCCACCACTACACAACGATTTCAATCACGTACTTGAACTGATGCAGTAATTTAGTGAGTGCACGTTGATCTCGACACTTGTCTTCCTCTCGCTTGCTCCACGCCGTGATATACTGACTTTCAGCTTCAAGTAGCGCGTAGAGATGCAAAATATCCCTCGTTACATGTTGCTTGTAGACTTGTTCAAGCCTCTGGAATTGATGCAGGTATTTTTCTAGCGCTCTCACTGCTGGGGTTTCTTCCGACGAGAAATGATTCACCATCGCACTCAAACTCTTGGCGTCATACACGTCCGAGATCTGTCGTACAACCCCCCAACGCTTCATCGATGACTGTTGTCGCTGCCGTATATGTCGCCGTAAGTTGCGACTGACGGTTAGTTTCGCTTCACTCGGCTCAACAAGCCGCTGTACAGCTGCAGCGTCGTCATCTTGGAGGTGTAGCAGCTTCTGCAAAAAAGGTCTCGCCCCATGGAGAGTGCCTTGAGGCTCACAGAGCGCGGCCCCATTGAGACGAACGAACAATTCACCGCTTTGTATGTTTTGAACTCGCTCGGTCTTCATATTCGCTGCGTGTGACTCACCTGTGACTTTTTGCCCGTGAAGAGACACCCTCGAACACCGAAAGATCGTGTCGACTAGTGAAAAAAGTAGCCATGTTGACTAGATGGCTACACTGCTCATCTCCTCTACAACTGCGAGGTGATACTATGGACGGACCCTGACTTTGATGTTCCTGGTCTGGATGGAAGCAGAGGAGTGGACATACGAGAACGATTGCGCTCTTCCTCTTCGTGTGCGCGCTTGCGAGCTTGTCGGATCCATCGCAGCATGTTGGACCGGATGAAAAGTCCACTGAGGTAGTGCTGCGTGAGTTTGGCGCGATGTAGCATCTTGACACACGTGCGTACTTCATGCCACACTCGGTCCAGCTTCTCCTGCAAGGCGGCAGTATGCGCTGAGCTGGTTGCTTGTCGTTTGGCGTATGGTTGCTGGACTTGGAGCTGTTGCTGCAGCGGCGGAGTACTAGCCACCAGCTTTTCGATCAGCGCGCTCTGCTTCTTGAGAAGAGACTTGGTGGTCTTCTTCTGGTGTGCGGCTTCAAGCTGATGCACTACGTCGGAACGCACGCTTCGCCAATAACGTGCTAGGTCTTCTACCTCGCGCTGTGTTGACGCGATGTTCGCTCGTCCGACTGACAGCCGCAGATCTTGCAGGTCACGCTCGTCCAGGGTAACTTCAGGTAGTTGTGTGTCAAAGGAACGGAGTTGGTACGCGCGCACAACACGCAGCAACATGTCCAGACTCATAAACTCTTGTCCAGCATCAGCAAACACCAGGCGGCACTCTCGCGACGAGATGCGTCCGGCAGTGATCCCCGTCACGATCTTGACGAACTCGTCCATTCCTATTCGGTCCCCACCCAAATCGTTCACGGCAAACGCCTGTCGATAGCGCTATGGGCCACAATAAACACAATGTTAGCAAGATGATCGAATCAAACCTGCAAAGCAAATCTGTTACACTCACCTCCTCAGTTTGCTGAGCCTTAAGCGTCCACTGGTTCAAGAATGTGTTCATGATGTCGTCCAGCTCGACAAAATGAGTGCTTTCGTCATCGTCGACAATGAAATTGATGGTGTTTTCACCGCTCCCTTCGCCAGCTGTGCTTGCTACCGACACGTCAGTCACCCCTGTTGCTTTAATGCGAGGCAGTCCTTCAATCTCAGCTCGCAACGACCGAATCGCCGACTCTGTAAGCGAGAAGGTAAACAGCGTGTTCGTGACCGCCAGAGCGTGGTGGATATCGATGGGGCAGCTCCCACTCGGTGTTTCGTCCAAGCGTTTGCCTGCCTGGAAGATCTTCATCTGCCCATAGAACAAATGAGCGAGTGCGTGCATGTAGTACAGGAACACATCGTAGCTTGGCGGGCCAGATTGGTATCCGTCCGACGTCTTCACATCGCCTAATCCGCATACCGAGCCAAAGAAAGCTACGCGCGAGTCATCTTGAAACGCGAGAACTCCATTCAGTAGATTCTCGAGCCGAGCACCTACCGCTGCAGGTGCGTTATAGCGTGCCACCAAGTAGTCGCAAACAAACGGTGCCACGGACCAGAGGCTGGTAGTCTCCAATTGCAGGTGATCTACCTTGAGAAACTCAAGCCAGATGTCGAGAACCACTGCTTTCACTCGTGCCTTTGACAGAGCAGGTAGCGATTCTCTAGTTGCATCAAGGTCATCTCTGGAAAGATGACCACCGTGGGCACGGAGATACATCTGCCACGTTGAAGGCACTTCTCCACCTCTTGCCAGCAGAACCTTCTCGCTTGTGCTGTAGTCTGCGTGCACACTCGAACTTGACGCAACCTGATAGCCGCCAGCGTCTCCACCTCGCAGTTGACGCTTCCTGCCTGTCGTTAGCGCCGACGAAGCAGGCTTTTTCGCCACTCGCGGACGCAACAGAGTCCGACCTCCTTTGTTTTCTTTGTTGGCTCCATCTTTTGCTGCTGCAGTTGCTGTTGAGCTGGTGGAAGTGGTGACGACCAACGATGCTTGGTCCAGCAAGAAACGCCGTGGATTGTATCCGACAACAGCGATCTGAGGTGATACCACAGCATGAAACACGGTAGAGCGACCTCGGAGGTAGATGCATTGGTGATCTTTTCTGCGTGCACTGGCGTCACGTTGCTTTGCCTGCTCCACGTCAGAGGCACAAAGGGCCCAATCCAATGCTGCGAGGTCCAGCGCCGCAGTGGTGCCATCAACAACTGCGGTTAGCAGTCGTAGCAGTGTATCACCACCTTCAGCATGATTGATCTTAGCACCAGTAAAAAGCAAAGCAAGTTAGTACCGATTGAATAAACAAGCGAGCTAGTTTACATACCCGCTGTACGATACTTTGACGGAGCAGTGTGTCGTTGGAGGACACCACGTCCACGAAGAAGGGTGCCCACACGTCGACGTTCCCCAGAAAGACTTCCTGCAGCACATTCGGTTCCATGGCACTTAGGCACGCAACTAGATGTGGCGACGCTTGTAATTCGTGAAGTAAGTCCCGATTAGCATGGGACTGAGCTCCATCACCATTGTTTTCGCTGCGGTTCTCACGATATTGGAAAATCTCTCGGAGAACTGCCAATACGGCAGCTTGGTCTTCTAAAGCAAGTCGCTCCAAAGTCGCCACAGATGCACGCGAAATGAAATTCTGCACTCCCGCAGTCTGTTGAAGGAGAAGCATCAACTGGTAGAAGGCGGACACATCGCCGCGCTGGTGCATCTTCGCAAATAACATTTGCAGAGGCTTCGGGTGCTTAAGCAAGAGATCAGTCAAATCGTTCAGATGTGACGTGAACCATTCAAGCAGCAGCAACGCTTCCCGGTCTAATGAATCCGCAGAGGGCAGAGCTAGAGCCAATTCCTCTGCAGCTAGCGATAGTTTTCTCAGCTTTCCTACCGGCAAGAAGCTATCACGGACACCAGTACCGACACCTGATGGCTTCCAAAGAAGCTGTACTCCCTTGTGCTTTTGCACGAGCGCATCTAAGTGGTCACAAGCTTTAGGATCTAGCGAGAGAAACCTCTTCACGGGCTCGGGAAACTTTGTAATGGCAAAAAGCAGCATTCCAGGATTCAGTGCAAGAGCACTCAACAGCGTTTCAGGACTACGATTCACCGCATTCACGAGAAGTTCTGGATTGCGCCTCTGCTCAGCGATGATAACGCGCATCAGTTCTGTCAGCTTTCGTTCGTCATCTGAACGGCTACTTTCAAGCTCCAGTCGCCTCTCACGTGCGTCTTCGCTTCGGCTAAATCGCTCTTGAATCGGCTCGGATGGCTCCACGTAAGTGCACAACAGGTCTCGGAGTTTCGTGCGGGCTTGTATCAGTATGCCCTCCTCAATGTCTTCAGAGCGATTTCCACTTTCACCATTATGGCGTTCAAGCTCATCTACTTGTTGTTGCTCCATTTCACAAAGCAGGTCAAACACATCCTCGCATGTTCGAAGCACATCGCTGTGGGAAGCGAGCAACTGCTCTGGTAAAATGCCGGAGCTCACTGGTCTCGAGCGTCCTTGATTCGGAGACAACTGGATCTGACTTAGACGTCCATACCCTGGACTTGACGACACCAGCGCACCCAGCAGGACCTGGGGGATCGATGCCTTCGAATTCACAGGAGTAAACTGCGGGTCTGCGCCGTCACCGGTCAATAGAAGAGTGCGTGAGCGGCCTCGCATACCACGCAACTTCCCTAAAGCGCGTGGAGCAGTGGGCGTTAATGCAGTGTGCTTTGCCGCTGCCTTGCTGGGACCCGACTCACTGATGATTCCGAGTTGCGAGGCCAGATTCAAATTTCTTCGCGAGAGCTGGCGCTGGTGGTGGATCAGTTCGGAAACGTAGGTCTCCTCTAGCGCATGTAGCACACTCTTTAAAGTTGCAGCCGCTTGGGTAGCCGAGATGGACGGATCCAGTGCTTTGTATGCTAGACGCTTCTCTTCTGTACTTAATCGTTGCCACACTAGAATCACGAGACGGACTCGCTCTTGCAGCACGAGACTTGCCAGAGCTGCTCCCCGTTTTCGAGTTTCATCCCATGACATCATTTCCTGGGCGGGGTCATTCGCGCTGTTGTCCGAAGACTGAGCTCTCAGGAGCTGGTTCGCAGATGCTTGGGTCGTTGCGGTGGCATTCCATAGCACAAGTAGTAGCTCGTCATCAAGAACAGGGGCCAATAACTCGGTCACAGCACTCACACGTCGAGACAGATCCATTTGCTGCAGGAGTTGACCGACACCAGCCGCACTCAACTGCTCGAATACGTGCTGCTCTGCCAGCTCACGGAGTTTTATCAACTTCGCGATCTCTTCTTCTTGGGCGGTGATTTGCCTGCTTTGGCGGCTAACGAGATCCGCATACTGTTGATGCTTTTCAAAACTTTGGTCTGAGTCGTACTTGACGTACACGGAATTTGCAAGTCCGCCGACCAGTACACTCCGCAACAGGGTCGATGCACCACACGCCTCAAGGATCCGATCCGTAGCCTCAAGGCAGAGTGCAGTGCAAATGGGATTCACGCCACCCGCTTCCGGGTTTCCAAAGCGGCCTCTCTCAGAGTGTCGTAGCAGTGCTTGCCAAACTCGAGCCATCTTGGTGTCCAGCGCCATCGACGGGTCCTCAAATTGCTCTGCCCGTCGCGAAACTGCGGCGTATAGCACTTCGTCTAGATCGGTTGTCGCTGGTTGCTGCACCGAAGGCTGCTCTAGCCCACCAAGAGCTGGAAAGTCTGACGTTGCAGTGACGGAGCGTGGACCATCACGTCGATGCCGAGGAGGTCGAGTCTCGACGAAGTTGAAACTTGGTAGACTGACACCGATGTTGGTGGCACGGTCGAGTGTGGGGTCCCTACGCGGTAGAACTCGACGGGGTGGGGCCATCATTTCACTACCAGCATGTCCGGGGTTAGTTGGCACGAGCTGAAAGCCGGTAAATTTAGCGACATTGACGACGCGCAGACTCAAATACCACCATCGTCGCGTGGATGTTGGTAGTACTCGTGCATGGAACAGCGTGCCGACAAAAGCTTGGATCTGACTTAACAAGCACGGGGAGGCTGCCTGGGGACAGTAAAAGATACAGCAGCAATTTACACTTGACACTGAATACATAGCAGACCACTCACTCGAGCCATCAGCACTACAGCATGGCTGCTTGTCGTGGCTTGATGCGCTTCTTGAGTTTAGCCAGCTCGGACGTCATGAGCTCTTGAGACCACGTCCGAAGTGAATCGATCATTTTCTTCCTCAAGAACTCCTCGGCAACCGCAGCATCGTCCTCGCGTGGTATCTCGTCGTCCATATCCGTATACGACGCCCCAGCGAGCACTGCAGCGGCATCTCGTGCACTACCATTGCTACTGCTGCTCGTGTTTCCACTCATGTCCGCGAAGCTTCCCATACCCCCTCCATCTTTCTCCAAATACACCGACAAATCCTTAAAGAAGCCTGCCATGTCCTTGACGCCGTTCGGAAACACGCCCCGCATGCGTTCAATGGCTTGGTCGTCCTTTTTCCTCTGCTCTGCATCATGATCCTCCATCGATACACTTGTGCGTACCGCGTGCTCCTTTCGGTTGCGCAGACTGCGCACCCAGCCGTTCGATCCACGGAAGTCGTCAATGCCGAGTTCCTCCGCGTATTTCTTGCCCACATCCCGGATCAGCGTGTCGGTGATGGTGCCGTTCTTCTCTCGGTTCAGGTCGAACCAGTTCTCCACGAGTCGATTGAGTCTCTCGAACTTGGACTTCTTGTTAATGTGCTTGGAGCAGCCCGAGATGTTGTCCTTGTAGTAGGCCTTCTTGAACTCCTCTTTGCGCTTCAAGATGCGACTCACGGTGCTTTTATTCAGCCCGAACTGTTCGGCCAGTCGAATGCCATTGACGATCTCCTTGTGTTGGCCCCCGCCCGCTGTGCCGTCCTGTCGGGTGCGATTGCTGGAGCTCTTGGGGTCGTACTGGTACTGCTCCGCCACTTCAATGATGCGGATCTTGGTCTGCAGGTCGATGCTCACGTTCGTGCCCTGCTTCCTCTTCTTGCCCTTGGAAGTGCGCGGCGGCGAAGATGTAGCCATCTCAATCACCTGAGACGAGGCAGATAGTCGACCACCGGAAGAGCTGTTAAGGTTAATTGCGTCGGTTAAGCGTCGGTAATCGTCGTTAGATTTCTGCATCTCGGCGTTAAAGTCCCCCGTTGTAACGTTAGTCTCGTGCTGGAAATATTGCTGCACTGTTAATTGCTGTTGGCGGTGGTGGGAGGACGAGGACGGAGAGGCGCTGAGAGGGAGGAGGGTGGGCGACGTGGGGAGTGTTAAGGGCATGGATAAAGCTTCACTGGACTCGGTATTTTCAGGAGTGAAGGTCTCGAAGGACGAGTCGGAAGTACGCGACTTGGCAGCGGAAGCGCGACGCTCCGAGTCTTCCACGTCTGGCAACGTCAGCGTCAGCATCTCGTCGTCTTGGGCGGCAGCGGACGAGTCCATCATAGCGGCGACTTTGACTTGGATTGTGAACTTTTGGTATGGAAGGAATTGTTGACCGAGTTTTAGCCAATCCAGATGGAGTGGAGATGGGATACCGGTAGGATGTAGTTTGGAGTTTCGGTAAAGTACGAATAAGGGTATACTGAATCCAAGAGGAATGGGCTAGTTAACTACCGATATTGGCTAGTAGTTCACTTGCAGTCGTCGAGCCACTTCTGCCGGGGAGCACTGTAGCAGACCGAGGTATTGCGCTAATAGTTTCTGGAAAGCGGCGTCGCGTTCTTGCTGCGTCATGCCGTTTATTTCTCTTTCATCGTCCATTCTTTCTTCTTCGTCGTCATCACTTTCGTCACTGAGCGACTCGAACGGGTCAGTGGTGGGGTCTCGTGTCTTGACTCGTAGCTGTCGACGTCGACGACTTGGAGCATCCGAGTCATCGTCGCTCGACCCACTCATTAATACCGACACAATGTTATTCGAATTGGTGACAGAAGTCGGTTCACCTGCTTGATCGCCACGACCCACTTGACTCCGTCGTGTCCGTTTGCGACTAGGCAAGTTTTCGCCTTTTGATCGCCGTCGAAAGTCGTTCACTGATGTGTCTTCTTCGCTTTGCAGCTGCGTCAACAACAACCGTCGGCCTGTGAGCTCGCGCTCGCGACTGGCCAAGTGCAGTCGGCGGAACTCCTCGTTCAGCTCGTCGCTCTTCTTGCGTCGCCCCACACTGTCCCCCCATTCAAAACCATTGACGTTGTTGCTGTTGTTTTGGGGATCTGCGGCTCCGTCAACTTCGGGGTTGTCTTCGTTGTCACTATCTTGTTCAAGGTTGTCGTCAGGTTCATCCTCGCTCGTTGATTCGTCTTCGTCTTCACCAAGTTCCTCGTCAACGGGGAAGATCATCTCTGGACGATCGTCCACAGAGTTCAAGTTGGCCGGCGCGGTAGGCGTAGTGTCTCCTCCCAGTCCTCCAGAAGTAGGAGGGGCGCGTGCGGCAATGATCGACATGCGTTTTTGTGCAGATGCCTCTTGCTTGTAGCCTACGCGATCGCGAATGTGCGCCAACACTAACTCAGGAAGCTCCCCACCACGTTTCCACATCTGCTTGTTTGTGTCTGGCACAGGAATATCGGAATGTTCACCTCCATCATCGTCTGGCAGGACGTCCACTCTTTCGGCTTCTCGGCGTCGAGCTGCTGCCCGTGATCGGCGTAACAGCAGCGGAAGTTCATTATTCTTCCCCATTTGCTTTGATTTATTTCTCGTCGGAGTTTCAATTGCCATTATTTGATCCAAGGTCTCCGTGCTGATGGTTTTGCGTTGTGGACCTTTCGGGCGTTTTTTGTGGCGCGACTGAAAGCGGTCAGTGGGAGGGTGTGGCGCTGTGAGTGCTTGTGGTATTGCTGCGATGGTCGATCGGTGCCAAGCTTTCTCCTCTTTGGTTTTTGGCTCAACCGAATTTGACGATTCTTCCCCAGGTGGTCCGGTTAGCGGTGAATAAACCATCGTTCCTTTGCGCAGGATCACCTCTCGCTGAATATTCATGCCTGATCAAGTTCACACATTGTTACATTACCGACGAAACGTGAAGACATTCCAACAAGCTGATGCGAATCTCACCTTGCGCTCCGTAGATAATATATCCGCCCTTACTGGAGTTGTTGTCACCGCGAGACGCTGAAGTATCCTGTTGGTCATTGGAATCTCGATTTTCAGAGCTAAGTAGCTCTCGAATCCTCGAATTCTGCTCGTTTTCGCCGGTAATACTCCGAAGCCTCGCCACCGTTGCCCGTCTCGAGCTCGCACGAGGAGCATCAAATGCAGATGCAAAGCTCACAGCAGATTTTTCAGGCGTCTTCGGTCGTTGTGGCTGTTCATGCACTTGAGAATCACCGGATCCTACTAAAGCAGTCGCGATATGGACAATCGCAGCGCCATTCCTCTGAGCACCAGTGAAGTCTAACTCGTACAAGTGTTTTCGCTCTGGAACCGCAACTGCCTGCGCTTTCGTGGACCTGTTGGCGTCAATAAAGGGAGCCATCAAACTGAGTTGACCGGCTCCGGTGTAAGGACCTGTATGGTTCTGCAGTGTTGCATCAAACGGAAGTGAAGACGGCGGGCGTGCTACCGAAGTACTCGGAGCTGTTGGTGCCCGCGATTGATACCGTCTTGATGTCAAAGGCTCTCGACGTCGAACTACAGGATTGGTATTGTTGCTCTTGCTGACAATTTTCATTCTGGGAGTTGGGGCAGAAGGCACCGATGGAGTCCGTGGTTTGGCTGTGGAAAGCGGACGACCAGCGTCAGTTTCCTGGTTTTCATTGTTTCCAAGATCAATTTCGCCATCTGACCACGACTCCCAAGTATCTTCCATCGGTGGTAGAATGACAGCAGGCATTGGTGAGCTTGGAGGTCTCTCTGGCATGAAATTCACGTCCGTATCGCCCGAAGTTTCTTGCACGGCCATGTCGGTTGCTACCGTGTCCATAAAGGACTTCCAAGCCGCCTCAACGTCTGTAGTATCATCATCACTATCGTTGTTGCTCGCTCCAGGGACTCGAGACGCTCTTTGTCTACTCCGTGGAGTTGATGCCGGAGACTTAAACCTATCATCGTTATCTCCGCGGCTACGATTTGATACATCAATAGGTGTCACCGGTGGAGCAAGTGGTTTGCGTTTATCGTTGGTGTCTGCCTCACGGGTTTTAGAGAGTGAAAGCTCCTTTGCTGATTCTCTCACTTCTTCATCGGGTGTAGCTGTTGAAATTAGCCGTGGAATAGCTGAAGCAATCACCGAGGACCGAGCTGTGCTAGACCTTTTGAGTGGCTTGGAAACCTTGCGCTTTCCAGCCTCGGAATGCTTCCGCTTTTTCGCCTCCTTGGCTGCATCTCGCTTTGCCTGAGCTTCTTGCCCCCGTTTCAAGCGCAGTTCCTCCATTGCTCGACGAAGTCGACGTGCTCTCACAGTCTCACGTACTTGTCGCCACACAGCTTGAATTTTCATCGCACAACGCGAGTCGAGGAGGTATCGACGTCGAGTCACATCTTCGACGGTGCGCAAGGCTTGATCGACGGGAAAAAGCGCCAAGTGCTTGGAAAACTGGAGTAGATCCTTGAAAGCAATGGTACCGTTGTATCTTGACTTCGGGTCGCAGCGTCCAGTTGCTAGAGCGAAGATGTCTGTGCTTCCATTCACACTTGCGCCAGCTAAAGCTGCTGATGTTAGACTCAGCTCCTTCAGTAGCGCCTCAGTTGTTCGACCGAAGACTTCAATTTCCGCCACACGATCGCAAAATGAAGCTTTTGAGCGCACCCACCTGAGGACGTTGCGCTTGATAATACTCGCAGCAGCACGCTGTCGAATATTCTGATAAGCATACGACTGTTCTAGATGGCGAATGTTGTCTTTGGCCGTGTTTGGACCAAGAAACCCAATGAAATCCGCAGGAAAGTTGTCGTTTCCTTCATCATCGTCGTCATCTTCACTGGACGATTCCGAGTCAAATGCCCCAGCACGGTCCCAGCGCTCAAGTAAAGCTCGTGCATCCATTGCCACCTCAGCGAGACACATATGTCCGTCTTGCAAAAACTGAAAATGCTCCAGCACTCTCAGTAGGGGATCATTAGCATGGTTCTCACTCGGTTCGAACTCAAGAAGTAATTTTTCTACGTCAGCAGCCCAAGATATGAATCGGTCGCGCTCCAAGGGACTTGGTCCATTGTTGCGCTGTGCAGATTTACTCCCTTCCCCCCGCTCTTCATTATTGCTGGCGAGTTCGCGCACATTGTCGATGATTCCCACAAGTGCAGACTTGTTATCAGCTCGTAACAAAAACGCATATCTTCGAGCTTGTGCGAGTTTCTCTTTGAGTCGGGATTTGTGACCGGACACGTGGAATTGAGATGGGAGCGAGGAACGCCGTACTAAACTTGCTCGATTCCGCCGTCGTGCGCATTCGAGCTGGATAAACTCTTCCTGGAACGGATAGAAATGTGAGTTTTCCTTAAAAAAAGGTGTTGGGCATGGGAGAAAAATTGGTCGCACCGCAGTCTCCGCGAGCATCGAGAACGCGCCCGCTTTCCCCATGGTTGCTGTCTATGTTGAAATTCCTTAAGTGTTCGTGACAGACATGGATGTTTCACGTTGGGTATTTTTACTTTGGTTTATTTGAAAGTTGTATTTGTACTGCCTAGTTGGGGCGGATTCTGCATGTAAAAGCATCGTCAGTCTCGTATTTCCTGCTAAGATACTTAAGTACTTCATTAGAAAACAAATCGCTTGTTCCTGCTTCGTAATTTTGTTGAGCGCAGCAGATTTTCACGTGTTTGGTCGAAACTTTAGGAAATGCTCACTCATCTTCCTTTCATCTTCGAGAGTCTCACGCATCTTCATCAAAGCGATCTCAACGAGTTTTACGGTAGATTTCATCGTCCTTGATATTTTGTGTTTCTAAACTAAAAGCTACTTCAGTACTCAAAAACCGACATATTATACGCCCATATCCTACATTTTCTACGTCACTTTTGATTCCGATGGCCGACACCTCCACCGTACCAAAGCGAGCGTCGACTGCGGCTGAGAAGCGCGCGGCACGTCGCGCCCGCGTGCTGCAAGGCAGCGAGAGTCGCCTGAAGCTGCTCAAGGGCCAGGTTTCGTCCCTCAAGGAGCCGCATGAGCCGCAGATGGCGCAGCAACTGGACGAGGGTGTGGAAGAGCTGCTGACGGAGGGGTTGGAGGCTTCTGAGGCCGCTACAGAGCCGTCTACGGAGCTCAAGATCCCTCCACGCGTGGACCCAGCCCAGAGACGCAGAGACGCGGCCATTAGACGCCGCAGGAAGGAGGAAATGGTGCAGGAAATGCTGGGCAAGACGGTGTCAGGTGATGCAGCAGAAACGACGGAATATAAGGCCCCAGAGGAGAGTACCGTACCTGTCATTTCGACCGACAATGGGCCTTCGTTTAGTCGTCACGCCACGGCGTTGAAGTTGCACTTGATGGAGGAGAAGCTCGTACTGCTGCTGATTGTGGCAGCAGCAGTGTACGCTGCATTGAGTATGGACTTGAGAGCCATTTCGGCGACTTTGGCGGCGGACGATCAGTTGTTTGTGAGCTATCAGGACCTCATTGCCAAAGGTGTCCCCATGGACGCTATCAGGCAGCAATTCGAACGTGAGCAGGTGGAGCCTGAAATGAGGGAGAAACTGGAGCAAGTTTTGACGCAGCAGTTGAAGATGGAGGCGATGGCGCAGACGACTGCAAGTGGCTCGGGATGGCTCCCGGATGTGGCGGATCTCGGATTCTTCTTCTCGTCGCTGCTGGCACATCCGCCTATTGCTCTTTGTGTGTTCCTCGTGCGGCTGCTGGTATCAACGGGTGCCAAGGCGCTGCATAAGGCGCTGGATTTGCCCGATGTGAAGAGTCCGCAGGAAGGAGATCTGGGCTTCCTGGCCAACCTCGCGTTGTCGAGCCGACCAGTGCTGAAGGGTGAGTTTGGTTTGCGATGAAAAATTGTGAGAACCTGACGAAAGTTATTGTTTGCTGTGCAGAGTTTTTGTTGAAGGGACGCAAGTCACTGGACGACGTATTCGTCTTTATCTTCGCACTCGTGGTGTTTGTCGCCATCCGCGCCATTTGGCTCAGCTAGGAACGGAGGTGCCGCAGTCAGGTCAGATAGCTACATCCAGTTCAAACCCCTGTTAGGCGACAGTTCAGATCAATCAAGTATCTTCTCGGTCATCAGGCTATTTCGACACGCAAAGGTACAAAAATCTCCAAATAGTGATCAACCTCGACCTTTCAGTACAGCATTTGCTCCGGCGGTCGATAGTTTCAGGTCATTTCTCGTTCTAGCTTGGTATACAATGAATTCACCCAAGCAACCTGTCCAGGCGAAGAAGCAGCCAGTAGTTAAACCAGAAAAAATCACAGTCTTCGTCGTCACCTGCCAAGCCGTACCGGAAGAAGGCAACAATAACGCTGAAGTCAACGTCAATACACCAGTGTTCAAGCAGGAAAAATTCCCAGCCATCGTCTCACTCACCGCCAAGATGGAGGACCTTCAGCGTTTCATAGCAAGCCAATGGGCCATTTCAAAAAGTCCGTTTGCAAAACTTCCTCTTGACGAACATTTCTACACTTTCAAGGGCCAAATCCTCCGTCTCGACGGAACGCTGGATGGTTATTGTGAGTGGGGAATTTGACATTTAGTCTTCACATGTTTACCAGCTGACGTGTGTGTTGACGCTAGATATCCTCAACAACGACACCATTTATCTCCGTTTTGCCTCGTTGGGTAAGATTTGCGACCCATGGGCGTTGTCAACAAGTGAGTTGCGTGTTGAGCTCAAGGCACGCAACGCTTATGAGATCAATTTGCAGCCAGAGCAGTTGGTGAGCTGGTCATATTACAAGACTGGTCTGGGTGAAGCAAGACTTACCCACTTTATTGATATAGATGCAACGATTGCAGACTTTGGTGATGAAGGAGAGTCGCATGCGGCGACTACAACAAGCGACCAGGAAGGAAGACATGGAGCAAGTACAACTGATCACAAAGGAGCTTTCGATGCTGCACCAGCAACGCACGAAGAAACGGAATTACTTGACGCCAACAGAACAACCAGTTGAGCGTCCACCGTCACTTGCCAAATGGCCATTTGCTCCGTGTCCCAACCGCACGGTGTTCCTGTCTATTACCGAGTTGGAGCGAACGTACCAGTTCGTGCCTCGGGACATCCTGGAGCCAGCACTATTCATGGTGGGAAATGTTGGTTCAAACGAAGGAGAAGTCCAAGACGAGTCGCTGAGTCCCTGTAATGGACGAGAAGTACCCCCACGTTTCATTATAAAGTACGTGGCCAAGGCGAAGCGCATGATGCTGCTGGTCATTTCCATGGTCTTGTTTTCACTGAGCAAAATGGAGGAGTGAAGGTCACTTCAACTTGCTTTTGGTGCTATTATTTCGGTTCAAAATATGGCTACACTCACAACGTGAGAGCAAGTGACCCGCGCGTGATCTACAACTCAGTAATTCCTTGTGAAAAGACAGATTGCTACAGTTTCCTTACCCTCGATGGATGGTCCATCACATGTTCAGATTCGCGTAGATTCATTGCGTCTCTACCAGCCGATTTAGAGCTGCTGCAGTATGAGATTAGTTGACCCCAAGGACATGGTATCAATGAATGGCGGGCCATCCGCTGGTATGGTTTCTCCTCACTTCGTGTTTTGCCAGTTGCTGGTCAGACCTCTCGAAAGTGAACACGCCATGGTGGCCCGTGTGATGCCAGCTCCGATGCACCAAATGGCGGTGGTCGTCCTCCCCACCAACGAGCTCAACGCGCACCTTCAGGACAAACCATTGGAAGAGGAACGACAACAAGAGTTCTTCGAGACGAAGACGCTCAAGCAGAAACTCCTTCTGGGTGTTCTGTTCACGATCGTGTCTCTCGCGTTTCTCCTCTTGCTCGTGCTCGCCGTCCAGTTCCTCGCCGACTTCTTCGTTCTCCTGCTAATCGTGACGCGGTGGATGCCATCACTTCATTACGATTGAAGTGCTCAAGACTAAGAACCAGCAGGCGACGGGCGAGTTTGGACACGACCGTTGTTACCACTATTATCTGCTGGATGTATCAGTAGTTCACAAGTGCCATTTTAACTAATATCCGTGCCCATGTCGTGCTATCCAAGTGAAGTTCTGCGACCCCTACATCAATACGCTCACACTCGAAGCTTTGTGACGTTGGTTGAGATGACTTCGTCCGACTAAAGACAAGCGGTTCTCAGACAGCAGCTTCCTACACTTTAGGCTGTGCATTAACCCCGACTCGCCAAGCTTTATCGCAAGCAATACACCGGCTGTTAGAACCACCAGGAACTTCCAGGAAGGAGGGCGTCGGTGCGCTTCATGAAGCAAGCTCTGCGCCACCAGATCAATCAGCTTCCCAATTACAGCATCTTATACCCTCCCCAATCGCACTCTCATCACCGTACCATTCAATACAATGCCCATGTCAGAATCCATTTTCCCTCCGTTATCTTATCCATCTCTCCCCACCACAGTACTGCACTTGAAGTGGCCGTGTTTACCGCTGCCACCTCGATTGGACGCCACAGATCCGGCCAAATAGATTTGCACCTCGTTTTACACCACAAGCGTCACACCAATAAGATCCTCGGCCTTTGGCTGGGCGTCACTCACTCGCGCATTTGCCGCCAAGCCGCCACGTCCGCATGTTGCTCCAGCGCGTCCTGTCCGTCCGCCGCCTGACGCTGGCGCGCGCCATGTCCAGCGCGGCCTACGCGCCTGCCGACGCCTTCCTGCACCGCCACCTGGGCGTCTCGTCCGCCAAGGACCGCCAGGCCATGCTGGCCACCGTGGGCTTCGACAGCGTCGAGGCGTTGGTGGCCGCCACAGTGCCGGCCGAGATCCGCCTGAGCGCGCCGCTGGAGCTGCCGCCGCCGCTCAGCGAGAGCGAGGCGCTGGCCAAGCTCAAGGCCGTGGCGCAGAAGAACCAGACGCTCAAGTCGTTCATCGGCATGGGCTTCCACGACACGCTCACGCCCGCGCCCATCACGCGCAACCTGCTCGAGAACCCGGGCTGGTACACGTCGTACACGCCGTACCAGGCCGAGGTGTCCCAGGGCCGCCTCGAGATGCTGCTCAACTTCCAGACCATGATCCTGGACCTCACGGGGCTCGAGTTCGCCAACGCGTCGCTGCTGGACGAGGCCACGGCCGCCGCCGAAGCCATGGCGCTGTCCCACGGCAACTTTAACGGCAAACGCGCCAAGTTCTTCGTGGACCAGGACGCTCACCCGCAGGCCATCGGCATGATGCAGACGCGCGCCGAGAACGTGGGCATTGAGCTCGTGGTGGGCAACCCCAAGACGGACTTGGACCTCGAGGATCAGAACTACAGCGGCGTGCTGCTGCAGTACCCGAACACGTTCGGAGCTGTGGACGACTACCGTGAGTTCGTGAAGGACGCGCACAAGTCTAAGCTCGTGGTGGCGGTGGCCACGGACCCGCTGAGTCTGACGCAGCTCACGCCGCCTGGCGAGTGGGGCGCGGACATTGCTCTGGGCTCGGCCCAGCGCTTTGGCGTCCCCATGATGTTCGGCGGCCCGCACGCCGCCTTCTTGGCCACCACCAAGAAGTACCACCGCAGGATGCCTGGCCGCATCATCGGCGTGTCGGTGGACGCGCGCGGAGAGCCTGCTGTGCGTATGGCTATGCAGACGCGTGAGCAGCACATTCGTCGTGACAAGGCCACGAGCAACATTTGCACGGCGCAGGCGCTGCTGGCCAACATGGCTGCGGCGTACGCGATCTACCACGGCCCCGAGGGTCTGAACGCCATTGCTACGCGTGCTAACCTGTACGCCGCGACGCTGGCTGCAGGACTGGAGAAATTCGCGCCCAACTGCAAGCTGGTGAACGATGCGTTCTTCGACACGCTGGAGATCGATGTGTCGCAGTCGGGTAAGTCGGCCGCGAATGTGGCGACCGAAGCCACGAAGCGCGGTGTGAACGTGCGCGTCATTGACGACAAGCGCGTTGGTGTGTCCATGGGCGAGAGCGTCGACCTAGAGGACCTGAAAAAGCTGTTGCTGGCGTTCGGAGCTACTGAAAGTGATGTACCCAAGGACCTGGGCGATGCCCTGGAGGCCCGCGCGCAGGAGATTCAGCAGAAGAGCATTCCAGAGGGTTTGCGTCGTACGTCGCCGTACCTGGAGCACACCATCTTCCACAAGTACCGCTCGGAGACGGAGCTCATGCGCTACCTGAAACAGTTAGAAGACAAGGATCTGGCGCTCAACCGCTCCATGATTTCGCTAGGTAGCTGTACCATGAAGCTTAACGCCGTCTCGGAGCTGGCTCCTATCACGTGGCCTGAGTTCACCAACGTTCACCCGTTCGTGCCTGAGGACCAGAGTGCGGGTTACCGCGAACTTATCGAGTCGCTGAACCACTCTCTTGCTGTTATCACGGGCTTCAGCGCGGTGTCTACGCAGCCCCAGAGTGGTGCTCAGGGCGAGTACGCTGGTCTTCTGACGATTCGCAACTACCAGCGTTCTATTGGGCAGGGCCACCGCAACGTGTGCCTCATCCCAGTGTCTGCGCACGGCACGAACCCCGCCAGTGCTGTCATGGCCGGTATGAAGGTTGTGGTCGTGAAGTCGGATGAAAATGGTAACGTGGACCGAGAGGATCTGGCTGCCAAGGCCGCTGAACACTCGGACAACTTGAGTGCTTTCATGATCACGTACCCGTCAACCTTCGGTGTGTTCGAGCCGGGTATCAAGGATATGGTTGAGCTCATCCACTCGCACGGTGCTCAGGTCTACATGGACGGCGCTAACATGAACGCCCAGGTTGCTCTTTGCAACCCTGGGGGTATTGGCGCCGATGTGTGCCATCTGAACCTGCACAAGACATTCTGCATTCCTCACGGTGGTGGCGGCCCTGGTGTTGGTTCCATCGGTGTGGCTGCCCACCTGGCCCCGTTCCTGCCGGGGCACTCGGTAATGCCTACGGGCGGCGAGGGCGAGCACACGGTGAAGAAGACGGAATCGGCTGTCAGCGGATCACCCTTTGGTAGCGCCGGTATCCTGCCGATTCCGTGGATGTACATTAACATGCTGGGCGAGGAAGGCCTTAAGCAGGCTACGTCCACCGCCATTCTGAACGCCAACTACATGGCGAAGAAGCTGGAGCAGCACTACGAGGTTGTCTTCCGCAGCGCCAATGGTACATGCGCGCACGAGTTCATCATCGACATGCGCCCGTTCAAGGACTTTGGCATCGTGGAGGAGGATGTGGCCAAGCGTCTACAAGACTTTGGCTTCCACAGCCCTACCATGTCGTGGCCTGTGCCCGGCACACTCATGATCGAGCCTACCGAGAGTGAGAGCAAGGCTGAGATGGACCGCTTCTGCGAGGCTTTGGCGATCATCCGCCGCGAGATTGAGGACGTCGCGACGGGCGTGATCGATGTGGCCGACTCGCCGCTCAAGCACGCGCCGCATACCGTGGACCAAGTCACGGCTGCTCAGTGGGACCGCAAGTACTCGCGTGAACAGGGTGCGTTCCCCGCTCCGTGGCACCAAGGCGGCAAGAACAAGACGTACTGGCCATCGGTGGGGCGCGTTGACAACGTGCACGGTGACCGTCACCTGGTGTGCAGCTGCCCGCCTCTCTCGGACTACGAGTAAGCCACGATGTTGCAGGCTACCTCGTTTGGCGTTTCGTACAGACCCATTTGCCCCCTTCTCGGCTGCTTCACTGCCTATTCCAGACCTATTGCTGAGAAGGCAAACACGAGCGTTGGAGAAGACGGTTAACCACTGTGTGTATTTGAGATTGGATGAAAAGGTGGATGCATTACTGGATAGTGCCACCTTCGAACCTCACCAGTAATTCCGAAGTCCGGCCTTTGAGTGCCACCGCTAGCTAGTAGCTAGCCATAGTCTAGTAGTTGTCGTTGAAGTGCTTGAGCAAGTTAACATAGCGTTGGTAGGCCGGGTCGAAGGCACTGTAGACCTTTTGGCCATCGTGCGTCACGAACGAAGGCTTCACGCCCATCTTAGTGAGAATTGCATCCGGACTCTTGTTTTTCGCGATCATGCGCAGGATTTTGGCGTCGCCCAAAGTACGCGTAAAACCCCTCTCTTCATCCTCCTCTTCATCCCCATCTTTTCCATCGTCCGCCAGAGGCAGGTCGGCGGTTCGCAGGAGTCTTTTACCAGCACTCTCAGCAGACAAGAAGCCGGTCGACGCGAGCTGCGCAGGAGTGATTGGGTCAGCGTTAGCGCTGGCGCTTGCGAGAAGAGCTGTTGCGACGGCCAACAACAGGATGTACGCGCGCATAGTTGTCTTGGGAGTTGGAGACCTTCGAGCAGGGTACGGTGGCTTGTGTGGGGCAAAGTAAATTGCGAAGTGCCTGCAGTGATATTTTCTTGTTGTACGGTTGGCTCTACCAGTTGACGGGCAAATGGCTCGGGTAGACAACATGGAAGCGCTGCGCAGGCGGCGAAGACTGTCGTACTGAAGTGCTTCTAACCCATGTAGTACGAGAACCCTTTGGTTTGTGGCCATTTTCATGGTATCGTTAGCATACAGACTGTAAGTTATTGGTGGAAAAGAAGTACAACAAAGGGCGTTCCTGCATTTGCAGATCTTGGAAAGTTTTCTCCGACACATCGCTATGCTTGGCACCGATACTCGGTTTGGTATAACCGGGCTGTTGACTGTGCTGTTTCTGTCTCATAAGCTCAGAGAGAGCGAGACGTGACCCCTTTTTCAAGCGCACTTCAAGCTCTTAGTCGATATCCGGCTCGTGTCGCAAATATCTCGAGCTTTGACAAGTTGCCGAGAGCACTGCAGCCTGTCGACCTCCCAGGCGAATTATACCAAACGTCGCTGCGCAGGCGGCGAAGACTGTCGTACTGAAGTGCTTCTAACCCATGTAGTACGAGAACCCTTTGGTTTGTGGCCGTTTTCATGGTATCGTTAGCATACAGACTGTAAGTTATTGGTGGAAAAGAAGTACAACAAAGGGCATTCCTGCATTTGCAGATCTTGGAAAGTTTTCTCCGACACATCGCTATGCTTGGCACCGATACTCGGTTTGGTATAACCGGGCTGTTGACTGTGCTGTTTCTGTCTCATAAGCTCAGAGAGAGCGAGACGTGACCCCTTTTTCAAGCGCACTTCAAGCTCTTAGTCGATATCCGGCTCGTGTCGCAAATATCTCGAGCTTTGACAAGTTGCCGAGAGCACTGCAGCCTGTCGACCTCCCAGGCGAATTATACCAAACGTCGCTGCGCAGGCGGCGAAGACTGTCGTACTGAAGTGCTTCTAACCCATGTAGTACGAGAACCCTTTGGTTTGTGGCCGTTTTCATGGTATCGTTAGCATACAGACTGTAAGTTATTGGTGGAAAAGAAGTACAACAAAGGGCATTCCTGCATTTGCAGATCTTGGAAAGTTTTCTCCGACACATCGCTATGCTTGGCACCGATACTCGGTTTGGTATAACCGGGCTGTTGACTGTGCTGTTTCTGTCTCATAAGCTCAGAGAGAGCGAGACGTGACCCCTTTTTCAAGCGCACTTCAAGCTCTTAGTCGATATCCGGCTCGTGTCGCAAATATCTCGAGCTTTGACAAGTTGCCGAGAGCACTGCAGCCTGTCGACCTCCCAGGCGAATTATACCAAACCGAGTATCGGTGCCAAGCATAGCGATGTGTCGGAGAAAACTTTCCAAGATCTGCAAATGCAGGAACGCCCTTTGTTGTACTTCTTTTCCACCAATAACTTACAGTCTGTATGCTAACGATACCATGAAAACGGCCACAAACCAAAGGGTTCTCGTACTACATGGGTTAGAAGCACTTCAGTACGACAGTCTTCGCCGCCTGCGCAGCGCTTCCATGTTGTCTACCCGAGCCATTTGCCCGTCAACTGGTAGAGCCAACCGTACAACAAGAAAATATCACTGCAGGCACTTCGCAATTTACTTTGCCCCACACAAGCCACCGTACCCTGCTCGAAGGTCTCCAACTCCCAAGACAACTATGCGCGCGTACATCCTGTTGTTGGCCGTCGCAACAGCTCTTCTCGCAAGCGCCAGCGCTAACGCTGACCCAATCACTCCTGCGCAGCTCGCGTCGACCGGCTTCTTGTCTGCTGAGAGTGCTGGTAAAAGACTCCTGCGAACCGCCGACCTGCCTCTGGCGGACGATGGAAAAGATGGGGATGAAGAGGAGGATGAAGAGAGGGGTTTTACGCGTACTTTGGGCGACGCCAAAATCCTGCGCATGATCGCGAAAAACAAGAGTCCGGATGCAATTCTCACTAAGATGGGCGTGAAGCCTTCGTTCGTGACGCACGATGGCCAAAAGGTCTACAGTGCCTTCGACCCGGCCTACCAACGCTATGTTAACTTGCTCAAGCACTTCAACGACAACTACTAGACTATGGCTAGCTACTAGCTAGCGGTGGCACTCAAAGGCCGGACTTCGGAATTACTGGTGAGGTTCGAAGGTGGCACTATCCAGTAATGCATCCACCTTTTCATCCAATCTCAAATACACACAGTGGTTAACCGTCTTCTCCAACGCTCGTGTTTGCCTTCTCAGCAATAGGTCTGGAATAGGCAGTGAAGCAGCCGAGAAGGGGGCAAATGGGTCTGTACGAAACGCCAAACGAGGTAGCCTGCAACATCGTGGCTTACTCGTAGTCCGAGAGAGGCGGGCAGCTGCACACCAGGTGACGGTCACCGTGCACGTTGTCAACGCGCCCCACCGATGGCCAGTACGTCTTGTTCTTGCCGCCTTGGTGCCACGGAGCGGGGAACGCACCCTGTTCACGCGAGTACTTGCGGTCCCACTGAGCAGCCGTGACTTGGTCCACGGTATGCGGCGCGTGCTTGAGCGGCGAGTCGGCCACATCGATCACGCCCGTCGCGACGTCCTCAATCTCGCGGCGGATGATCGCCAAAGCCTCGCAGAAGCGGTCCATCTCAGCCTTGCTCTCACTCTCGGTAGGCTCGATCATGAGTGTGCCGGGCACAGGCCACGACATGGTAGGGCTGTGGAAGCCAAAGTCTTGTAGACGCTTGGCCACATCCTCCTCCACGATGCCAAAGTCCTTGAACGGGCGCATGTCGATGATGAACTCGTGCGCGCATGTACCATTGGCGCTGCGGAAGACAACCTCGTAGTGCTGCTCCAGCTTCTTCGCCATGTAGTTGGCGTTCAGAATGGCGGTGGACGTAGCCTGCTTAAGGCCTTCCTCGCCCAGCATGTTAATGTACATCCACGGAATCGGCAGGATACCGGCGCTACCAAAGGGTGATCCGCTGACAGCCGATTCCGTCTTCTTCACCGTGTGCTCGCCCTCGCCGCCCGTAGGCATTACCGAGTGCCCCGGCAGGAACGGGGCCAGGTGGGCAGCCACACCGATGGAACCAACACCAGGGCCGCCACCACCGTGAGGAATGCAGAATGTCTTGTGCAGGTTCAGATGGCACACATCGGCGCCAATACCCCCAGGGTTGCAAAGAGCAACCTGGGCGTTCATGTTAGCGCCGTCCATGTAGACCTGAGCACCGTGCGAGTGGATGAGCTCAACCATATCCTTGATACCCGGCTCGAACACACCGAAGGTTGACGGGTACGTGATCATGAAAGCACTCAAGTTGTCCGAGTGTTCAGCGGCCTTGGCAGCCAGATCCTCTCGGTCCACGTTACCATTTTCATCCGACTTCACGACCACAACCTTCATACCGGCCATGACAGCACTGGCGGGGTTCGTGCCGTGCGCAGACACTGGGATGAGGCACACGTTGCGGTGGCCCTGCCCAATAGAACGCTGGTAGTTGCGAATCGTCAGAAGACCAGCGTACTCGCCCTGAGCACCACTCTGGGGCTGCGTAGACACCGCGCTGAAGCCCGTGATAACAGCAAGAGAGTGGTTCAGCGACTCGATAAGTTCGCGGTAACCCGCACTCTGGTCCTCAGGCACGAACGGGTGAACGTTGGTGAACTCAGGCCACGTGATAGGAGCCAGCTCCGAGACGGCGTTAAGCTTCATGGTACAGCTACCTAGCGAAATCATGGAGCGGTTGAGCGCCAGATCCTTGTCTTCTAACTGTTTCAGGTAGCGCATGAGCTCCGTCTCCGAGCGGTACTTGTGGAAGATGGTGTGCTCCAGGTACGGCGACGTACGACGCAAACCCTCTGGAATGCTCTTCTGCTGAATCTCCTGCGCGCGGGCCTCCAGGGCATCGCCCAGGTCCTTGGGTACATCACTTTCAGTAGCTCCGAACGCCAGCAACAGCTTTTTCAGGTCCTCTAGGTCGACGCTCTCGCCCATGGACACACCAACGCGCTTGTCGTCAATGACGCGCACGTTCACACCGCGCTTCGTGGCTTCGGTCGCCACATTCGCGGCCGACTTACCCGACTGCGACACATCGATCTCCAGCGTGTCGAAGAACGCATCGTTCACCAGCTTGCAGTTGGGCGCGAATTTCTCCAGTCCTGCAGCCAGCGTCGCGGCGTACAGGTTAGCACGCGTAGCAATGGCGTTCAGACCCTCGGGGCCGTGGTAGATCGCGTACGCCGCAGCCATGTTGGCCAGCAGCGCCTGCGCCGTGCAAATGTTGCTCGTGGCCTTGTCACGACGAATGTGCTGCTCACGCGTCTGCATAGCCATACGCACAGCAGGCTCTCCGCGCGCGTCCACCGACACGCCGATGATGCGGCCAGGCATCCTGCGGTGGTACTTCTTGGTGGTGGCCAAGAAGGCGGCGTGCGGGCCGCCGAACATCATGGGGACGCCAAAGCGCTGGGCCGAGCCCAGAGCAATGTCCGCGCCCCACTCGCCAGGCGGCGTGAGCTGCGTCAGACTCAGCGGGTCCGTGGCCACCGCCACCACGAGCTTAGACTTGTGCGCGTCCTTCACGAACTCACGGTAGTCGTCCACAGCTCCGAACGTGTTCGGGTACTGCAGCAGCACGCCGCTGTAGTTCTGATCCTCGAGGTCCAAGTCCGTCTTGGGGTTGCCCACCACGAGCTCAATGCCCACGTTCTCGGCGCGCGTCTGCATCATGCCGATGGCCTGCGGGTGAGCGTCCTGGTCCACGAAGAACTTGGCGCGTTTGCCGTTAAAGTTGCCGTGGGACAGCGCCATGGCTTCGGCGGCGGCCGTGGCCTCGTCCAGCAGCGACGCGTTGGCGAACTCGAGCCCCGTGAGGTCCAGGATCATGGTCTGGAAGTTGAGCAGCATCTCGAGGCGGCCCTGGGACACCTCGGCCTGGTACGGCGTGTACGACGTGTACCAGCCCGGGTTCTCGAGCAGGTTGCGCGTGATGGGCGCGGGCGTGAGCGTGTCGTGGAAGCCCATGCCGATGAACGACTTGAGCGTCTGGTTCTTCTGCGCCACGGCCTTGAGCTTGGCCAGCGCCTCGCTCTCGCTGAGCGGCGGCGGCAGCTCCAGCGGCGCGCTCAGGCGGATCTCGGCCGGCACTGTGGCGGCCACCAACGCCTCGACGCTGTCGAAGCCCACGGTGGCCAGCATGGCCTGGCGGTCCTTGGCGGACGAGACGCCCAGGTGGCGGTGCAGGAAGGCGTCGGCAGGCGCGTAGGCCGCGCTGGACATGGCGCGCGCCAGCGTCAGGCGGCGGACGGACAGGACGCGCTGGAGCAACATGCGGACGTGGCGGCTTGGCGGCAAATGCGCGAGTGAGTGACGCCCAGCCAAAGGCCGAGGATCTTATTGGTGTGACGCTTGTGGTGTAAAACGAGGTGCAAATCTATTTGGCCGGATCTGTGGCGTCCAATCGAGGTGGCAGCGGTAAACACGGCCACTTCAAGTGCAGTACTGTGGTGGGGAGAGATGGATAAGATAACGGAGGGAAAATGGATTCTGACATGGGCATTGTATTGAATGGTACGGTGATGAGAGTGCGATTGGGGAGGGTATAAGATGCTGTAATTGGGAAGCTGATTGATCTGGTGGCGCAGAGCTTGCTTCATGAAGCGCACCGACGCCCTCCTTCCTGGAAGTTCCTGGTGGTTCTAACAGCCGGTGTATTGCTTGCGATAAAGCTTGGCGAGTCGGGGTTAATGCACAGCCTAAAGTGTAGGAAGCTGCTGTCTGAGAACCGCTTGTCTTTAGTCGGACGAAGTCATCTCAACCAACGTCACAAAGCTTCGAGTGTGAGCGTATTGATGTAGGGGTCGCAGAACTTCACTTGGATAGCACGACATGGGCACGGATATTAGTTAAAATGGCACTTGTGAACTACTGATACATCCAGCAGATAATAGTGGTAACAACGGTCGTGTCCAAACTCGCCCGTCGCCTGCTGGTTCTTAGTCTTGAGCACTTCAATCGTAATGAAGTGATGGCATCCACCGCGTCACGATTAGCAGGAGAACGAAGAAGTCGGCGAGGAACTGGACGGCGAGCACGAGCAAGAGGAGAAACGCGAGAGACACGATCGTGAACAGAACACCCAGAAGGAGTTTCTGCTTGAGCGTCTTCGTCTCGAAGAACTCTTGTTGTCGTTCCTCTTCCAATGGTTTGTCCTGAAGGTGCGCGTTGAGCTCGTTGGTGGGGAGGACGACCACCGCCATTTGGTGCATCGGAGCTGGCATCACACGGGCCACCATGGCGTGTTCACTTTCGAGAGGTCTGACCAGCAACTGGCAAAACACGAAGTGAGGAGAAACCATACCAGCGGATGGCCCGCCATTCATTGATACCATGTCCTTGGGGTCAACTAATCTCATACTGCAGCAGCTCTAAATCGGCTGGTAGAGACGCAATGAATCTACGCGAATCTGAACATGTGATGGACCATCCATCGAGGGTAAGGAAACTGTAGCAATCTGTCTTTTCACAAGGAATTACTGAGTTGTAGATCACGCGCGGGTCACTTGCTCTCACGTTGTGAGTGTAGCCATATTTTGAACCGAAATAATAGCACCAAAAGCAAGTTGAAGTGACCTTCACTCCTCCATTTTGCTCAGTGAAAACAAGACCATGGAAATGACCAGCAGCATCATGCGCTTCGCCTTGGCCACGTACTTTATAATGAAACGTGGGGGTACTTCTCGTCCATTACAGGGACTCAGCGACTCGTCTTGGACTTCTCCTTCGTTTGAACCAACATTTCCCACCAGTTCCTTCAGTGATGAAGACGAAGTAGAAGAAAAAGAGGAAGAAGAAGAAGAAGAGGATGTGGACTCGCACTTCTCTTCTGTCGTGTCCACCCACATGTCAAATCTGAGGCAGTTGCTGGTGGAGCAACGTTTCCAGGAATGGTCAAGTGGCATCACGGAGCTTCGAGAGTATGCGGCAGTCAAC
Organism: Phytophthora sansomeana; assembly: GCA_032158285.1. Taxonomy (NCBI): domain Eukaryota; phylum Oomycota; class Peronosporomycetes; order Peronosporales; family Peronosporaceae; genus Phytophthora; species Phytophthora sansomeana. Next base: position 265,559 of record JAPDHH010000095.1, on the reverse strand, counting down.
GGATTGCTCGGGTCTCTAGTGGCTGTACTGGTGGCGAGGATCAAGAAACAAGAACAAGATGCAACGTGTATTGTTCAAGGTGAAGCTGATATAAGGAAAAGAGGTGTCAAGTGGAGGTCTGAATTTGTTGCTATGAGGTTGTGCAGTGATGGAACACATGTGCTTTGAGGCAGGAGGGGAGCCGTCGGAAGTGTTTGATGAGGTACCGATCCCTGCTGCGTCGTTGATTTTGGTTTTTGATACGTAGCTCTCACGGCGTATGTGTGGCGCAGTTGACGCAATTGTTGTTCGTAGCACTGCAGCATTGCTGCGAGCACAAGGATGTCAAGGTGGCGATCTGGCTGTTGCGAACGATCAACGGTATCACGCAAGGACTTCGACAATATCATGAACAGCAGTACGGGATGGCAAGTGGACACCAGCACTCGTTGAAGGATGTGGACCTGGAGAAAGTGATGGCCGAACTCATTCAAGACTGCCTAGTCAACACGGCCGCTGGCAGATAGAGCTTTTAGTGAGTGATGAAAGACGAATGAAAAACAGCACTTGGCGGCAAAAATGCAATGAAGCAAAGCTCCCTCTCGACCACAGTTCAAGCACTTCGTGTTATGGGGTTTGTCTTCACTCATCAACGCTCGTGAATATGATCGGTGCAGGAACCTCGCGGCTGATGCGAAAATCGATATTTTATCCACAGAAAACGAAAAAAAACAATTGACAACCACGACAAAGTCCAACCTGGTTAACGTTTTGATAAATTCTCTATTCGTATGGATTCATAGTGCGAGGTACAATATGAAGGGCTTCCCAGCTTCACTAATGTGTTCTTTCGCCTTATCGCTGATACCTATTATTCCAAAGTAAATTTTGATCCTCAACGTATGCATCACCTTCACTCTCGTAATGCCAATCCAGAAGAGCTTTTCATTGAAACTTCGTTCATCGTTGGCCGCGCAGTATCCTTAGAATTTCCTGTTGAGGCAAACGAGTGCAACATCAGCCGAAACAATTATCGAGTCAATGGATTGAGTCACTCAATCCATTGAACACTATGTGGATGCTCAAATTGAGTGTCCACATACAGTTAAGATTGCGGTGGTCGATGGAGCAGATTGGATCAATGTGGAATTAGCAAGTACGTGCTCCGTTCAGCTGGGCACTTGTAGGCCCTTCGAGGGTAATTGTTGTTGCTGCACCAAGTCACAACAGCAATACCATCAGTTTGTCCAGTTCCAGACCCACAATGGCTGCCGCTATCAAACTCACAGCACAACTGATGGAGATGTCCCAATTGGCCTATCCTTCTGCCACATCTCGCCGTCCGTCTAGCAACACACAACACATTAAAGCCCACTGCAGCTTGCTGGTAACATCGTGCGCTGCTGCAGTCCAGAGTCAGCAACAGCACCCTTTCACGCCTCGACTCCCTTTTTGTACATGTAGATTGACCAAATACTCTACACAGTTCTGTAAATATCCAAATTTTCTCCCTTACAAATTCGTAGTCACTATTCAGAACTTGCAAATATAGTCGCATGCGTGGCCGGCTGCCACGTCAACTACGAAAAAAGCGCCAAAAGGGGGAGAGGAGGCAAATTCCCATACTTTTCGAGCGTCGCGTTGTCCCGGACAGAGGCGAAAGCGACCGCGAGGGCAACAGCACCAGATCGAGTGCGGAAAGTGTATCGCAGTCAGTACGTCATCCCTCCCCGCACTCAACTTGGCCCCGGGTCTCCTAACACGCCTCTCTGTCCGCAGCCCCACATAGATCTCGCCCACCCCGACCCGAATTTACCCGCAGGGATCCGTATTAAACGATGGACAAGGCGCTGCTGACCCGCGCCACGAGCAAAGATGACACGCCCACGCCCGGATACTTGTATGGGGAGATCGCGCGCATGACGCAGCACAGCTACGACACGTGCTCCAAAGTGCAGGACTTCCTCATCTCGCGCGTCAAGAACAAGCACCACACGATCAAGTACAAGGCGCTGCAGGTCATCAAGCACGTGTGTCGCGAAGGCCGCGTGGACTTTAAGCGCGAGATGCAGAAGCACATCCCCACCATCAAGGAGTGTTTGCGTGCGTGCGGGTCCGAATTTATTAATTTCGGATTTCCGCACTGACTGACCACTTCTTATTTTCGGTCCTTGAACAGAGTTCCGCGGCGTCCCCGACCCCCTCAAGGGCGACGAGTACTACAGGCGTGTACGGGAAGCGGCCAAGGAGGTGCTGGACGCCATTTATGACACGGACAACACGCCCGGACTTAGTGGGATGGGCATGTCGGCCCGTATCCAGGGAGTGGGGGCCACTCCCAACGAGAACAACGGCGGCGGCTCGGGCTGGAGCTCCAAGATCTGGGGCGGCAAGAACTCGAACGACAGTGCGCTGCCTCCTCCGCCTATGGCTGGCCCTCCTATGGGCGGATACAATGGCGCCCCGCCCCCAGGAGCTCCGTACGGATATCCGACTGATCCGAACCAGGGAAGCTATGGAGGTCCGCAGCCGTACGGCCAGCAACAGCCGCCGTATCAGCCAGAGTATTCGCAGGGGTCGTACGGAGGCCCGGGCGGCGCGACCAACCCGCCGTATGGAGGCGCCCCGCCCCCGAACCAGTACGGTGGAGCCCCACCTCCGTTTAACGACCAGAAGTTCTCGGGTATTGGAAACCCCATGTACCAGGATCCACGAGGTGAGGACAATTGAGTTGGTGCTCGTGAGAGATATTTGAGTTGACTAATGTGCTTTTATTTGGTCAATTAGCCGATGAGAAGGGATTCTTCAAGGGACTGAAGGAGAAGGTGGCGTCCAAGTACTCGAAGTCGGACAAACCGACTTTCGGTGGAGGCCCGCCTGGATCGGCGAACCCTCCCGAGGGATGGAGCTTTGCTACGAACCGCGGACCTACCAGCGGCAACTATGGCCCGTCGCCTGCGCCGTACAACCCCGAGGAGCCCTACCGACCGGCCGGATTCGGTGGAGCAGGATACCGTCCTGGTTCTTACGGACAGGACCCGCGCGAATCTGCTAGTTCACAGCTCCGTGAAAAGTCGTATGGTAAGTGAAAGTCCCTGCTTATTATGCTGAACACTTTGATACTCACGTATCGATGAATGCCCAATTTCAGATGGTGACCGTAAGAAGGGTCGTGTTGGTGGCGCATGGAGCGATGCGGATGTGCCTTCTACGGGCAGCTCTTCTGGTATGATGCAGAGCAGCGGGCATGAGAGCCGGACTCAAAGCTTCAGTGGCAGCACTCGTGACAATCGCTCATACTCACGCAACTCAGATTACGACTACGATGATAACAAGCGTCGTGAGCCTCAGGCGCCCAAGCCTTTTCCCCAGCCTCCGGTACTTACAGGCCAAACCTCTGGTGCCCAGTCTGATGGCTCTTACGAGCGAAACCTGGTCACAGCCCTGTGCGCCCCTGGAGGAATGCGTGCTATCCCGCCCAAGGACAAGATGGACGCATTCTTGAAGAGTGCGATTACGCTGGATGCGGACATTGTTGGACCCATTCTCGAGGACTGTCTTTCGGACGACCAGTGGACGGTTGTGTCGAAAGCTCTCGCAACAATCGATGCCCTGCTTAAAACGGATGGATGTGAAGAGTTCGAAGAGTACTTTTCAGAGAATTCGAGCGAGATCGAGTCATGCGCCAAGTCGGAGAAGGCTGCTGTCAGAGACCGTGCTGTAAAGGTTCTTAACCACCTCGGGATTTCCGCTGGACTGAGCGCATCTACGGCTAGCCGGGAATCCACCAAACCCAAGAGCAAGCCGTCCAGCCACCGAAAGGCGCCTGCTGCTGAAGCTGACCTTCTTGGAGCGTTTGATGACGAGCCATCTGCGGGCGACAGTGGCTCCCTTTTTTCTGGGCTTCAAACGAACGGCCCTCCTCAGCAGTCAGTGCAGGAGCCGTCGCAGCCGGTGCCTTCATCAGCGAATGATGTGGCAGATATGTTTGGTGGATTGCAGCTTCAGAGCAGCTCAGCAAGCGTCTCGTCGGCGCCTGAACAGTCCCAGCAATCCGTAGCCGCCCCTACTGCCCCTGTAGCTGCTGCACCGGCGCCGTCGGCAAACAAGACTATGGTGTTGGATCCGCTGCTCGAGCCGGTGCCAGCGGCTCCCGTCATGAACCAGGGCTATGGTGGCCCCATGAACATGAACATGAACATGATGAACTTCAACACGCCCCAGCAAATGAACCAGATGCAGCAGATGCAGCAAATGCAGTACATGCAACAAATGCAGCAGATGCAGTTCATGCAGATGCAACAGATGCAGCAAATGCAAGGCATGGGTGGCAACCCAGGCTCTCAGGTGATCGGTGCCGCCATGACACCGACGGGTTACATCGCCAAGACCATCCAGGAGCCCACTGAAGGGCTTGCGTCCGATTCAGGATTTGGATTCATGAAGAAGAAGGACGACTCGTTCAACTTCGTGAAGGACGCCATGAAGAACAGTTAGATGGTGGCTCCTGTATAGTACCCCCAGGTCGCTTTGACGGTTGTAGTAGGAGCGCGGGGATCAACGTCGTATCTACAGGAAAGGAACAAGTGCCAGATGTAGCCGCTTGAAGAAGCAAATGTGCCCTACCGGACTGTCAACGTAGATGAATGAAGAGAAGGGAGAACGAAATACAAAGTGTTTGAGCTGTGGTCAAGAAGATTGCTGCTCTTCTTTCATCACTCAGTACTCGTTAAAGCTCTTATCTGCTAGCGGCCGTGTTGACTAGGCAGCCTTGAATGAGTTCGGCCATCACTTTCTCCAGGTCCACATCCTTCAACGAGTGCTGGTGTCCACTTGCCATCCCGTACTGCTGTTCATGATATTGTCGAAGTCCTTGCGTGATACCGTTGATCGTTCGCAACAGCCAGATCGCCACCTTGACATCCTTGTGCTCGCAGCAATGCTGCAGTGCTACGAACAACAATTGCGTCAACTGCGCCACACATACGCCGTGAGAGCTACGTATCAAAAACCAAAATCAACGACGCAGCAGGGATCGGTACCTCATCAAACACTTCCGACGGCTCCCCTCCTGCCTCAAAGCACATGTGTTCCATCACTGCACAACCTCATAGCAACAAATTCAGACCTCCACTTGACACCTCTTTTCCTTATATCAGCTTCACCTTGAACAATACACGTTGCATCTTGTTCTTGTTTCTTGATCCTCGCCACCAGTACAGCCACTAGAGACCCGAGCAATCCGTTGACTGCCGCATACTCTCGAAGCTCCGTGATGCCACTTGACCATTCCTGGAAACGTTGCTCCACCAGCAACTGCCTCAGATTTGACATGTGGGTGGACACGACAGAAGAGAAGTGCGAGTCCACATCCTCTTCTTCTTCTTCTTCCTCTTTTTCTTCTACTTCGTCTTCATCACTGAAGGAACTGGTGGGAAATGTTGGTTCAAACGAAGGAGAAGTCCAAGACGAGTCGCTGAGTCCCTGTAATGGACGAGAAGTACCCCCACGTTTCATTATAAAGTACGTGGCCAAGGCGAAGCGCATGATGCTGCTGGTCATTTCCATGGTCTTGTTTTCACTGAGCAAGTGGAATGCGGAATGGAGGAGTGAAGGTCACTTCAACTTGCTTTTGTTGCAATCATTTTAGCACCACCATGGTGTACTGTATGAATTGCAAACAAACCTTTAATTTTTGAAATGGGCATATTTGAGGCGCTAACTACTCACTAACTCGCTATGTTATTGTTGTTCTTTATGGGCGGCATACCACAGCCCAAAGTTGAGAGAATTTGGGGTCCTTCAAGACGCGTAATCTGTCACGAGTGAGATTGCGGGCACGGTGGCCACCGTCTCGGGCACGGAGATGAGTCTGCTTGGGCCCCGCATGCGTTGCACGACCGCCTCTATGAAGAGCAGTTGGAGGACGATAGCGGACCTTCGGTGGCCCGCTCGACCCGACCCGTCCCGTTTCCGACGGGTTGGCCTTAACTCTGAGACCAGGCGCCGGCCCGGGTCTCATAAAGAAGCCCCCAAAAGATGCGTTCGAGGGACCCGAGAGCTCGGCGGGAGGATTGCACGCGTGTGTCCCCCTCTCGTGGCGGTAGCAGGACGGAAGTCACGTCTCCGAGGACAAGGGCGCCGTGGTGGAGCTGAAGCTTACAGCTGGACGGGGTGTACGCGAGCAGAGAGCGTGTGCGCCCAAGGTATGTAGTTGCGAATTTGATGATGATAGTTATGCGAGGCACGGCAAGCCGTGCCCTAGCCGAGGAGCGTGTCAGTCGTGAATTTGCCCGGTTAACCGCAAGTCAATAGTCTTTACATTTTTTGTATTGGCTGTTAGTTTGCACGTTTGTTTTGAAGCTCTCTAGTACTCACTCCCTCTATACGACGCCTGACCGTCCCTAACCGAGGCGGCTCGCGACACGTGGTGGAGAAGCAGGGTACGGACTTCCGTCGTGAAGGAGTTCGAGTACGGAGAAGTGTGGAAGAAAGTCTGGCTTTGGGACTCGGCAGGACTTCGTCCGCTGCACCAGGGATCGGCCGCGTCGAGGAACGCCAAGGAAGGTCGACAGGAAGTGCGAGTGGAGAGCTGCGGAGCCAAAGAGACAAGTGTGTTGGTACGGTCGTGGAGACTAAGGCGCTAGAGACTCAGCGCGCGTGTATTGAATTCTGAAGAAACTTGCGGGATCGACAAGTCGGTTGTTTGAACGTCCTGGAGCCTATGGACGGTGGTTCGGAGAGAGAGCGTCGCGGAGACGCCGAAGAAAGGGAGCGTCGAGAAGACGTATTTGAAGGAGAACGCGGATAGGGCGTCCGCGTGGGGGGCCCCGAAGAACGGACGGTGCGCGCCCGTGTCGCGACCCTGGAGCAGCAAGCGTTCGGGGGACGACCCTCGGCCCTGACGGACGAGTTGAGGCGGGACTTGTTCGTCGACGAGGAGGCCGACGAGTACAAGGAAGCCTTGGAGGAAGCGGCTGCCCTCAGGGCGGACCAAGAGTCGGAGCCACGGGTGACCGCTCAAACAAGGGCGTCGACGAACCCGGGCGCACCTCCAGCGACGGTGGACCCCGTGAGGCCACGGCCCGTGGCGATGAGAACCCAAATGATGGACCCCTGGACTGGGTTGCCGGTACGATCTACGGGAAAGCCCCTCTCGCCTGGCCCGGTTCCATTACCGCCGGTTCAAACGGTGACTAGCCCGCGGATCAAGGCGGAAGTGAAGGACGAAACCGGAGTGGGCCGATTGGACACTGAGCCGAGCGCACCGAGTGGTGCCTTGGAAGCTCCCCAACGACCTTCCTTGGACCCGCTAAAATTGTACGAGGCGTTGTGACAGGCAGGCTACGGGACCGACAGCCCGGTTGCAGGCCCACCTGTGGTTGAGACCGTGCCCAAGAGGAGTCCGAGTGGCTTCATTGCCGAGTACACCGGTAAGGAGACTCGAGGTCAGAACAAGCCAACCTTTGGCTGGAACTGGAAGCAGAAGGCCGGTCTAGACTTCGTGGAGAAGGACCGAACCCCGACGGGTGGGTACGGTCAACCGGCCTCGGTCAAACAGGAACCATTGATGGTAGGCTATCAACTGGATCAGTCTCAAGGCTTGAGCGTGCCGGCCCCGGTCTCGCCTCAGCGAGCGATGATAGACCAACTCGTGGCGGCCCTGATGAGCGGCCAACCGTTGCCAAGGAGCGGTAGAACTCCAACTCAGGGGACGACTTCGTCAATGGGGAGCGCTCGGCCGAACTACGCTGCCGGCCAACCGACTTATGGCGCTAACCGGGCCCCGACGTATGCCCCGGCAAGCCAAGCGGCGCTTCGGCCGCTCCGCCGGCGAATTCGACCCCGGCCCCTCCGGCCTATGCGGCTGGAAGCCGACCCACGTATGCACCCAGAGGGTCCTCCGCGTACCCAACGAGCGGCCCTGCAGCTCTACCTGCGGGCGGCCAATCGGCGTACCCGACGAGTGGACAACAAGCGTACCCTCCCACCAGTCAACCGGCCTATGGAGTTAACGGGCCGTTGGTACCTTCTGGAAACCGTCCGTCCAATGCTGCTGGGAGCGGTCCGTTGGTGCAGTCGGCGTACACGCGCCTTAGCGAACTGGACCTGTTGAGACTGGAAGCTCACAAAGTCAAGGTATTGCCCTTGTTCTATGGCGACAAGTGCACTGTGGAGAAGGCCCGTGACTTCTGGGAACTCTTCGAGTCGCATACAGCCGGCCTCCCAGACAAGTCCCGGTTGCTGATTTTCCAGCAGAAGCTACGAGGGTCCATGTCGGAACGGTGGTGGAGTAACTCGAGCATCCGTTCCTTCGACACGCTTCGAATCCGATTCCATAACCAGTTCCTGAGCCAACCGTCGGACCAGCTCTGGGAACGGTTGCAGACTACAAAGCGTGAGCGTGGTGAATCTGTCGAAGAGAGCGGGGAGGCCGTGTTACGGAATTGTGTGAGTCAATGGACTATCCTAATTCGCAAATGAGGTACCAGCTATTCCGTCGAGGCCTGAGGAACAAGCGCATGTTGGCTACTCTCGACTCCAACCCTGCCAACGATATCCCCGAGGCTTGCGAGTGGTTTATGTTCAAGGATATGCACCGACCTATTGAGGAAGACGACGAGTTCCAGGACGAGGCTCCGGCCGGGGGAAAACCGTCCCAAGTTACCGCCTCGCTGGACGCTTTGACGCAGACTTTCCGGGAGTTCATGGAGAACCAACGCCAATGGCAGGCTCAGATGGCGCAGCCGCAGTGGAACGCGCCGCGGTCGCCACGCAACCGGTCGCCGACAGTGAATATGACGACCGACTCCGCGCCTCCTGCCAATGCCCGACCTCCAGAGAACAGTTGACCGTTCCGAGGTATCTCCATGGAGGCCGACAGCAGCACTCAAGAAGGGATTCCCGTTTGCGGACGGTGTGGATTCAAGGGGCACGGTCGAGTCACTTGTCGACGCGTCACGTTGGACTGCCGCCGGTGTGGCCAATTAGGGCACGTCCAGAGTGAGTGTGACGCCCGTGGTGGGAGCGGGGGTCGCGGTGGGTCCACTGGCCTCCGAAGCAACGGCTGCTTTTTCTGTAAGCAACCAGGTCAAGGGATGTCTGACTGCCCGATGATGGAGATCCTGCGAGCGATGGTGCCCGCGATGGCCCCCCATCCGGCTCAACAGTGACGGGGGCGTGAGGAAGGAGAGGAGAGGGTCACTCCTTTCTCGAAGCAGACAGGTGACCCGGTCGACGACTGTGCGCCAGGGGCTGAAGGCACGGTTGTCGACGCGAGAGGTGTGGAGGAAGAAGGAACGACGCGAGCGGAGGACAGCCCAGTATTGAAGGGTAACCCGGCTCAGAACAAGAAGAGAGTAGCGGCTACAGTGAGCGGAACGGAAGAGGAAGAGAAGGAGTGGCCGGCTCAGGCCGAGACGAAGGAGTCTGGGGATGGGACGGTTGCCCAGGAAGTGGCAGTGCCGCCGCCTGCAGGACGAGAAGAAATTGACGGAAGAACGGACGTACGAAAGGAGCGTGTGCTCCCGACGGGAAACGCGATGGTAGAATCGGTTGTGAACGTTTTAACGACGCCTCCGACTGTGAAGGAAGAAAGGGCGACCGGGAGCGGCGCGGGGACCGCCAAGCTCCTCGAAGCCCAAGGTGAGGGCGGGACCGAAGACCGCCCAGTCCGGTGTAACGAGGTTGCTGAGGAAGCAACTGGGAGCAACACGGACAGCTCCGAACTCAGCGAGCCGGGTCGCGTCGGCTGCGACGACCCCTGTGAAAGCGATGATGAATACGAAGCTCCTCCGATCTTCGCGGTGAAGAGGATGACCCCGCTGCGAGGCATACTGAAGAAGCCTGATGGTCTCAGGAATGTGAGGGCCGACTGGATTGGTCGACAACGACGACCGAGGGGATAGCGGTGTTGACGTCGGGGATAGCATGTTCCTGAAGTGGGCTGCCGCTGTGTCCGTCCCCGAACCAGCCGAGGACCCGGTCGACCCTCCTGTTACCAGCCAACCGGGCCCTACTGCAACCGTTCTAGCAGATGAAGAAGGACCAGAGAACCCGGTGGAGGCCCAACCGACGCCCGACGCCTATCCGTCTTTCAAGCGACTTTTCACTGACGAAGAGCTGGACGCCATGGAGGCAAAGGAACCGGGTGAAGAAGGGACCGTGCTGGCTGGCGCCCCGATCGCAGTAGAACCAGAGGAGTATGACAAGGAATTAGAAGAACGTTTGCCTCCTTTGGATGAAGTTGAATTGTTGCGGAGAGTAAAGGCAAACGCGGAGTCCCAAAAGGAACCGTCCTTGGAAGATATGGCCGAGTTTCTAGGAATCCCGGTAGACGTGCTGGAGTGGACGTGTGCGGCGTCCCACCACGGTCGAGACTCCCCTGAGTACTGGCAAGAGTGGTTCAGGACCACCCTGGAGAGCTCCGAAGCCGCAAAGCGGGCTAACCGCGACTTCAGGGTCCCCGTCTCTAGCGTGACTTGTGCGGTGGTGTCCGTCGTCGGGGATTCTGCCGAGTTGCGTGCCGCCGCTGAACCTTTGGAGTCGAACTTGAAGGCTCCTGCACCAACTAGCGAAGTCGACTGTGAAGAATTGGTAGCGAGCAACCTTCTAGTCCTGGTCCGTGAGAGCAACTCGAGCGGTGGTCCAGATTCGTGCGTTAGTGGGGCCGCGCCGGTTGACCGCGCGCGGGTGAAGACCCTGGTACGGTTGGCTGTGTACGAAATGCTGAAGACGGCCCACCGGGCCGCTGTCAAAGACCGATGCGCGGAGTTGAGAACTTGTGAAGAGGTGCCCCGATGTCAATACCACCGTTGTGTGACCGTCGGCCCGAGTTTGAGTGGCCCAAGCTACGTAGTTTTGCAGAGCGGTATGCGGGAGAAAAGAAGTGGAACGGGGAGTGGAAGCTGCTCTTCTCGAGTGGCGTACAAGACTACTTTGTGGACGAGAGCGTCAGAATCTGGAGAAAGCTGTGTGACCGTCCTGGTCCGGCTGTCACAGTGAGTGCTAGGAGAAGACGACGTCGGACCCGTCGACCAGTCTGCCATGATTGTTCCGCTCTGTATCGGCCGAACGCCGAGGCCCTACGAGGATTTGGATTCCGTGGTGAATTTGACGAAGACGCTTCGCACTACGTGCAGGTGATCCCGCCGGGAGCCCCACGTCGAGTGAGTTCGCCGAAGAACGGATTGGTCGAAGTGGTCACGGTTAACTTGCCGGACGGTTTTGGCGTGTACGACAGCGATGAGGAGGACGACCCTCCAGAGATAGTTAGTGGCGGTCGCCGAGTCATTTGCTCGGTTGGAAACTTTGAGGCTCTGTCCAGCGGCTATATTGATTGTCTACCTTCTCGAATGCTCGCCGACACCGGCGCTACTTTGAGTCTGGTGGACAAGCTAGTCCTAAAACGACTGGGACGGTCTACCGAGCCTTTGATGCCGTATGACGGTAAGGTTCGCAGTTCGTCCGGACACCATCTGAAATTCCGAGGATGGATCGCTCTTCCTGTGAGGCTTGGGTCCGTCGAGATCGGGCTCAATGTGCTGGTGGCCGACCAACTCCACGTCGACGCCATTTTGGGAGTTGACGCCCTTGGTGCCTTTGGAGCGGTCATTGATGTTGAAGATCGAATGCTAATGCTCACGTCTACCGGTGAGGTGCTGTCGTTGGGCGTCACGGTAGTGCAGCAGTCTTTCATGGCCGTCATGGCGACGTCTGTGCGGCTTCCGCCGCGAGGGCAGGCACTGGTAGTATCGGACGTGAAGGGCGACATCGAAGAGAAAGCTGCGGTGCTGGTGGAAGGCTCCTTGGGGCTGCCACCTTCGTTGTGCGTAGCGCGGACGCTGTGCTCCGTGCAATCCGGTCAGGTGTTGGTGGAACTCTGCAATGCGTCTACCGACGAAGTTTGGATCCGGCGCGGTACGGTTGTCGCTGCAGCGTCAGTGATCCCTGAATCTGCGTTCGGGTTCGAACAGCCGCCCGACACGGTACACGAGGACGGAACCGACGTGCCAGCCGAAGGAGAGGACTCAGACGATCTAGCTGTAAACGCGGTGACCGAGCAGGCCGCGGACCCACAGACAGAGACGGTCAAAGCGGAGAAGCCGGATGTCCCGCCTGACAAGGGTGTAAAGGCTGACTTCTCGGACTCGAAACTAACCGACGAGCAGAAGTCACTGTTCCAGTCCGAGTTAGACCGGTTCGCCGACTTGTTCGTCGAGTCCTCTAAGAAGCCTGGACGGACTGACCTGCTCAGTTTCGAAATTGATACCGGCGACAGTTCTCCGATCAAGCAACAACCGTACCGTGTCTCGATGGCAGAAGGCGAGGTAGTGGAGGCCGAGATCCAGCAATACTTGGAGCTCGGTTTGATTAGACCTTCTAATAGCCCGTGGGCCAGTCCCGTGCTGATGATCCGCAAGCCGGACGGGGGTATACGGTTCTGCATCGACTACAGACGGTTAGACGCCGTAACCGTGAAGGATTGCTACCCTATGCCTCTAATAGACTACATCTTAGATGTGCTGGGCGAGGCGCAGCTTTCCTCGACGATGGACATCGCGTCGGGATACTGGAATGTCCCTATGCATCCGGACAGCGTCTCGAGGACGGCGTTTACTTGTAAGTACGGTCTATATGAGTGGCCTGCGATGCCGTTCGGACTCTGCAATGCTGTACCGGCTTTCGAACGATTAATGGAAACCGTGCTAGTGGACCTAAAGTGGCGAATCTGCCTAGTCTACCTCGACGACTGTGTGATCTTCAGCAAAGATTTTCCGTCGCACCTCGTGCGGGTCCGGCAGGTACTAGAACGGTTCAAGCAGGCCGGGTTCAAGCTGAAAATGAAGAAATGCCACTGGGGCCGAAGCCAGGTTGCCTTCCTGGGCCACATCGTCACTCCGTCGGGCATTTTGCCAAACCCCGAAAAGGTGAAAGCGGTCATGCACGTGCAGAGGCCTCGCGATATTCACGGGATACGATCTTTTCTCGGACTAACAAGCTACTTTCGGAGGTATATACCGGGGTACTCTTTGATTTCCGCTCCATTGGAACGGTTAAAAGTCAAGGACGCTCCGTTTGAGTGGACCGATGACTGTGAATCCGCTTTCCGTCAGCTGAAAAGAGCGTTGATGAAACCGCCTATCCTGGTCTACCCTGACAGCAAGCGACGTTTTAAACTTTACGTGGATTCGTCGAGATATGCCGCGGGGGCCTGCTTAATACAGGAGGTCGACGGTCGTGACCGTGTAGTGGCATATGCAAGCAAGCTGCTGACCGGTTCCCAAAAGAATTTGATCTCCAACCAAGACGGAATCTCGGAGATCGAGTGTTGGGGTGTGGTCTGGGCCACCGAAGTTTAGGTGCTACCTCGACAAGAAGGAGTTTGACCTGTACACGGACCACCAGGCTCTGACGTGGGTGTTCAGCCCCGGGAATCGGACCTCTAACGCCAAGCTGGCGGTGTGGGCGATGGAGCTATCCAACCTTCAGGTCAAAGTTCATCACAAACCTGGAACCTCGATGGGTCATGTGGACGGTCTGTCCCGCTTGCCAGCCGACAGAGTTGACGCCCTGACCCTTGAAGAGTTGCTGAATCCGGCGGCAGACAACGAGAGCGTGCCGCCAGTTTCAGTCGGGGAGCGATCCGGCGTCCCGATGGCCGATCTTCTGAATCCGACAACAGACGAAGAAGGAGTGCCAACTGCCTTAGTCGGGGAGCGGACGACCGTCCCCGTAGGAGACAGCAGCAATGGAGGAGCTGACTACGAGTTCCAGGACCTTGCGCCTAAAGACGAGAGTTACGATTTGGGCAATAATCCTGAGGGCGAAGCTGAGGACGAATCGGGCGAACCGGAAGAGAACGGAGCGACGTCTCGGCCCCTTGACTCGGCAGTGGACGTTTTCGGCCTCGATTATGAATTGTTTAGAGCTGAACAGCAGAAAGTGTTCATGGATAAAGGCGCTGTACGCTTTCCTGACGGCGAACGCCCCTACCTCTCGACCCGTACCTGAGAGCCAAGATCGTGAAAATGGCTCCTCGGCATTTAGTGGAGAACGATCTGGTCATGAGGAAGGTGGACCTACCGGCCCGAGTGGGCCCGGCTCGGTCTATAATCGTCCCGGTCGTGCCTCCCGAGTACGCTGAAACGGTCCTGCACTTCTGCCACTCGGATGTATTGTCTTCCCACCTTGGGCTTACGAAAACCTTGGAGAAAGTGAAGAGTCACGCGTTACTGGCCCGGTTGGCGCAAGGGACGTTACGGAGTACTTGCGTGAGTGCGCCACTTGCGGCAGTGGAAAAGGCTCGAGACCGTGGCGAGCAGGCCAAATGCAGCGGGATGCCGGTCGTGGATCATAACCGGCCCCTTTTCTCTACTTGTCGTCGACGCGATCGGACCTCTGCCGGTCTCGGCTTCGGGAAACCGCTACATTCTCGTCTTTGTGGACTACTTTACAAGATGGGCTGAAGCGTTTGCAGTAGTGGCTCTGGACTCGGTCACTTTTGTGGATGTCATGATTAACGGAGTTGTCTCTAGGCACGGTGTACCGTCCCGATTGCTCAGCGATAAACGGTTCCAACTTTACGTCCGACGTGGCCAAGTCGTTTTACCAGACGTTAGGAATCAAGAAACTGTATGGCGCTGCCTACCACCCTCAGACACAAGGGCTAGTGGAGCGGTTCAACGGGACGCTCATCCGAATGTTGAGGATGCACGTGAGCGAAGCACAGACCGACTGGGACCTATATTTGCCTAGGGTGTTGTTTGTCTACCGGACGGCGTATCACGAAGCTCTAGGAGACACCCCGTTTTTCTCTTTGTACGGCCGTGACCCTGTCCTCCCGCTAGACGTCGCCTTTCTAAACCTCGGCAAAAAGTATAAGAGCAACGAGGTGGCTCAGTACAGACGAGAGCTCTACCTATCTCTGAGGAAATCGCGATCTCTCGTGGAGCGACAGCTGCTTAAGGCCCAGGAGCCGGCACGAGCAACGGTTGAGCGAGCAAGAAGCAGTCGAATACCAAGTGGGTGACCCGGTTTGGGTGTACCAGTTCTTTAGGGCTAAGCGCGGTGAAGCACGTACGAAGAAGCTAGCCTTTTCTTGGCACGGTCCCTACCGCGTCGTTGCGAAGGTAGGAGAGAATGCTTACCGGATCGACATCCCGTCGCATCCGAACAAGATAGTCACCGTGAACGTCAACCGGCTGAAACGATTCCGGGGACGGGAACGGTGGACGCGGCCTTTCATGGACGAAGTACCACCTGAACTAGCCACCGAAGGCGTCGATAATGGAGAAGGACCCCTTGAGGAATCTGACCTCCCGCGGTCTAGCTTCGTGGAACGGTTACCAATCGGCAACGATGACACCGCCTTCGCTGGAGTCGACTCTCCTCTCCTAGAAGTCGTGGCCAAACGCACGGTTGACCGCGAAACCGAATATCTGGCTTTAGCGGCTAATTTTGAAACTTTTTGGCTGTCCCGAGCACAACTAATGCCTGAGTACGGCGACTTAGTGACCGCGTTCGAGCAATCGGAACGGTCGAAGCGTGGCCTGCCGGCCTTGAGGACAAGTAAGTGCACGGTTAGCAGACGCGAATGCTGATGTGGCGGACGACGACTTGCTGATGCTGTAGGTCGCCTGGAGGTGAATTTGGTTTTGAGTTCTTTGAAAAGGTTTAAGTGTGTGTGCGGATTTTCACGGATGGGACTCAAGAACGGAATGACGGTGGGAAGGTGGAATTGCATGTTTTTATTAAGTTGATTATGAGGAGCGCTTCGAAACTAAGAGAAGTAAAAAATGAACGGAGGAGCGTTCCTGAAGTAGCGTGAAGGATCGGATTACTTGGACTTGTCGGGGCTGGGCGTCTTAGAGTCGGGCGGGGTGGACTTGGACTTGGGCGGCGAGGACTTCTTGTTTTCCTCGGAGTCCGCCTTGTCCTCCGTGGCGTCGCTGTCCGAAGCGTCCGCCTCCTCTTCCTCTCGCCCGTCCTCTGGATCGCTGGCTTCTTCGTCTTCTTCGTCTTCTGACTCGAGAACGATAGGCTTAGACGGCTTCTTCGGCGGTGGCGGCTTCTCCTCGTTCTCGTCCTCATCCTGAGGTGTGTTCGGGCGCGCGTCCGCGACCGGCTTCACAAGGCGACGGAACGGTTTGCTCGGGGGAGGACGGTTGGGTTGCCCGCTTCGTCCTCGAAGTCGGAATCACCGTCCTGCTTCTCGGACGGGCTGTACGGCTTCTCCTCGGTCGGAAACTCGTAGCCTCCTTGAGCCCACTTCTTGCGGAGCCGAGCTTGAATGGCATGGAGCCTCTTGTTCGCCAGGAGCTTCTTCCTGACCCCGCTGCTTGTGTTGCCGACCCAAGAAGGGCGTGCGGGTGTCCCAGTGAAGGCGCCGTAGGCGACTCGGGCCAGGGCCTCGTCGGAGAGCCGAGCACTGGGCTTCTGACCCGGATCAAGCGCCCCACTCTGTTCCAACAGCTCGGGAATTAAAGCGTAGCCGTCTTCGTCTACCTGCAACGGGTCCAACACCCGGTCAACCGTACGCTGGTAACGACTCGTGTCCCGCTTGTACAGCGACGTCAGGTCTTCGGCCGTCTTGGCCCCTGGAGGCAGCAGCTTGGCCTTGGCCGAATGCTTGGAGGGAAGGACCGCCCAACCACATGAGCGTGTCGTGCGAACGCAGCTCAAAGCGTTCCAAGAAGCCGAAATACCCGAACACGATGATGTTCAGCCCAACGAATTCCAACCGTTCCAATATGGCGTTGGCCTTCTGCTTGCGCCGGTACTCCGCGTCGTCGGAAGGCGGGTAGAGCGCGCAGAGGAAGAAGACCTCGCGATGCTTCATCCAGTACCGGTAATGCGCCAAGAACAAGTCTGCGAACTGCTTGGGCTCATACCAGGCCCGCTGGCCCGCCCACGGATACGCGAGTCGGTAAGGTGGCACGCTCTCGGCCGCCGCCGTCTTAAGGATCCGGGCAACGTCGCGCTTGATCCGGTCCGGCGTGTCCTCCGGTAGGTCCAGCGAGTACGTCGACGAAGGCACGGCCTTAGACTTCCTCCTCGACAGTTTTTGCTTCTTGGCGGGAGGAGACCGGCGCGACTTGCTGCGGGCGCGCGAGGCGGGACGCTTGACCGGCTCTTCGACCTCGTCGTGAAAGACGTCATGCGGTTTAGCCTGACCGGCGAACATTGAGTCCGGAGGCGGCAGCACCAGCACAGTGTCCCCGAGCGTAAGCGGCGTTGAATCATAACCCGCGAGGACCGAGAGTGCGAGATTGTCGAGGGCCTCCAAGCCGGAGGAGGCGTCCTCGTCGGCCAGAAGCTGATTGACTCGGTCCTCTGCCGAGGCACGCACCGGGCGAGTGGACTTGACCATCGAGAGAGCAGGTGGGTGGAGGGCGAGAGGCTCCGGGGCGCGCAGTGAATTGGCGAATGAGGGGCAAGCCACCGAGCGGCCTGCCCGGCAACTTTCGAGGGCATTTCCCCTCTTGAAGTGTCCGTGCCCGTAACTGGCGTGTCCGATCCCGTCACTCAGTGACAGAGACCGGTCGGGGCGAGTCGGGAATGACTACCGGACCGGTAACGTCAAGGACCAGCCGCATGTGTGTCTCTCGCAGACCAGCCTCTTGACTGTCTCTCCTTCGCTGAGCACCGGCCTCGATGGCCGTGGCCGTCGGTTGACCTCATTTCTCTTTTCGCTGACTAGCACTCATGGAGTTTGTGATTGATTTGGCCTTATGGGGCTACTCGCTGGCGGTGCTCGGTTTCGAAGCGGCCTCTCTGGCTGTCACGGCTCACTGGCTCCAACTGTTCTGGGTGGTGGGCGGGGCCATGCTGTGGACCGTCGTTCAACCGGTTCTCAGTGACGGTCCGTTTCTGGTCCGCCGTTGGCCGGTTCGTCTACAAGTGGGCTGAGCTAACCAAGCTTTGTTTCCGCCGTTATCAGCGGTTTACTCATGGAGCCAAGTTCCGCGCCCGGGCCCGTGGCGACCGGTGGTGGACACTATATGAGGCCCTATGGGCCACCCCTATGGTGGTGTTAGAAGCCCGTCAGGAGCACCTCTACGGCCTCGGCCGCTTGATTCACAAGTGGCTCGACGCCTTCCACGCCTACTGGTGCGTCTTCTTGGCGGATACGATTGAAGCAAGCGGCCGAGTGATTGCCAAGTACTGGGCCGGATCGCGGTCGGCCGTGTCTCTGTCGTGTAACCGAGCCTGGCGCGCCTTGAGGCTGCTGTACTCGTTAGCCTACGTCTCCGCGTACGCGGCAATCTACGTGTGCAAGCTGGGCTACGACTGGATTGAGTGGGTCTGTCAAGGTTGGTCCGGTGTGACCGTGCTGCTGATCTCGCTGAACTACTATTTCGCGACCAACGATGACGCCGTAGACTACTACGGATATGCGTTTGACCGTGACGTGGTACGGGTGACCGTCATTTTTGTGACTGTCGGTTTGCTGAGCCACCTCTGCCGGTGGTACTCGTCGGCCGCTGAGGGCCGTAGTCCGGTTCAGCTGGCGGAAGACCGGTATGCTGCCTGGGTCAAAGATATGGAGGAGCAAGACCAAGCCGAACGGCTCAGCGAGGCCTTCTGGCGACAAGATGGAGCCGTGCCTGGGATGCCAAGGCCTCGAGTGCCCACGCTGAGCAGCCGAGAAGCCGAAAGACGTCGGTTGCGGGCGCTGATCGAGACCGCTCGACGCGAGGAAGTGGCCAAAGACGGATTGCCTACTTCGCGCGAGACGGTGTCCCCTCCGGCGATCGGGATCAAGCGGAAGTCGGGAGATTGTCACGAGTGAGATTGCGGGGCACGGTGGCCACCGTCTCGGGCACGGAGATGAGTCTGCTTGGGCCCCGCGTGCGTTGCACGACCGCCTCTATGAAGAGCAGTTGGAGGACGATAGCGGACCTTCGGTGGCCCGCTCGACCCGACCCGGCCCGTTTCCGGCGGGTTGGCCTTAACTCTGAGACCAGGTGCCGGCCCGGGTCTCATAAAGAAGCCCCCGAAAGATGCGTTCGAGGGACCCGAGAGCTCGGCGGGAGGATTGCACGCGTGTGTTCCCCTCTCGTGGCGGTAGCAAGACGGAAGTCACGTCTCCGAGGACAAGGGCGCCGTGGTGGAGCTG
The DNA here is from genome assembly GCA_032158285.1 of Phytophthora sansomeana. Lineage (NCBI taxonomy): Eukaryota > Oomycota > Peronosporomycetes > Peronosporales > Peronosporaceae > Phytophthora > Phytophthora sansomeana. The sequence continues at coordinate 246,460 of JAPDHH010000095.1, read as the reverse complement.
AAACTTACAGCTGGGCGGGGTGTACGCGAGCAAAGAGCGTGTGCGCCCAAGGTATGTAGTTGCGAATTTGATGATGATAGTTATGCGAGGCACGGCAAGCCGTGCTCTAGCCGAGGAGCGTGTCAGTCGTGAATTTGCCCGGTTAACCGCAAGTCAATAGTCTTTACATTTTTTGTATTGGCTGTTAGTTTGCACGTTTGTTTTAAAGCTCTCTAGTACTCCCTCCCTCTATACGACGCCTGACCGTCCCTAACCGAGGCGGCTCGCGACAGCAAGTTGAGGCGGCGACGAAGCTCCTCAACGCTGTGCAGCAGCTACATGTAGCATGTAAAAGAGCAATGGCCTCTACCATCGTGCTGAGTAGTCCTTGGTGGTGCTTTTGCTAGCCACTGCAACCAAGTAGTGTGGGCACTAACAAGCCTGCGCTGTTGTTAATGCGCGTCTGTCTGTCTCGTCGCATAGGGCGATTAGAAACGATGTGTGCCGTTAGAAACGACGTTTCGCACACCAGGTGCAGCTTCACCCTGCCAGCACGAAGGGTCGGTGCTACTTACCGGAAGCGTCGCTCGTATACTTATAAACTACTGCATCCTCTCGCTGACGTGTATTTCCAATTGTAAGAGCGACTCTTCGCTGCTGCAAAGTTAACCTTAGCGGGAGAAACGCGTCAAAATAACAAGGAGTCGATTTTGGTGGTTACTCATTTCTAAGCGGCTCACATTCAGACATTCGGGGCGTCCCGTGCGCAGGCGCGGCATAGTGGGGGGCCGCCTAACGGATTTAAATCTGAGTCTACGATCGCACTTGGCAGTAAAAATCCCAAAAAAGCCGCAAGTGCCCCTTTAGAAATGGCCAGGACCCTTGTGCTTTCAGCCTCTAGCTGAAAGAACTCTAGCTGAAAGAACTGAAAGAATGAAAGAACTTTTCCCCCGTTTGCTGATTGGCTGGCTTCGTGCAACAATCTCATGACAAGCATGGTGTGGCGCACACTCGCGCGACATCCGATGCTCTCGCTCCCCATTGGCCAAAATCCGGTCGCGGGAGCAGGACCAGTCATTCGCGGCCATTTGCGGCCCAAGCCACCATCCGTCAGACTGCCTTCCGCTCTCGAGCTTAAACCGATTCAGTTCTATCTTTCCTGACGCACCATGTCCTTCGCCGACCTTAGCAAGACCCAGCGCGACGAGCTGGCCGCCTCCCTGGCCGTCCTGGCGCTCTACGACGCCGGCGTCGAGGTGACGGCCGACGCGCTGTCCAAGACCTTCGCGGCCTCGGGCAACGACGTGGCCGCCTACGTGGCGCCGCTCTTCGCCGACCTGCTGGCCCGTGGCCTGGACGTCGAGAAGTTCCTCGCCGGCCCCTCGGCTGGTGCGTTTGCTGCCTCTATCTTTGATTACTTGCCAATTGCAACACTAATGAATTGTATCATGTGTCACAGGTGCTGCCCCTGCTGCTGGCGGTGCTGCCGCTGGTGGCGCTGCTGCCGCCAAGGTGGAGGAGAAGGCCGTTGAGGAGGAGGAGGAAGTCGACATGGGCGGCGGCATGGACATGTTCGGCGGAGACGAGGACTACTAAGCGTCGTCTTTGCTGTCTCCTTCCAGCAGCAGTACGCAGTGAACTGTTGAGCTGCTCGAAGGTTGCCATGCTCTAAAAGCAGAGAGTCCGGTTGCACCAATTTTGCTTTTGGTGCAATGGGACCTTTTCAGCTTCCGTCGGGGATTTGTGAGTCAGTCGGTCGGAGCATTCGCGGTGACGCATTGGAGCGAGAAGCGTGGAAGACTCTGTTAGGTCTCTTTATAGTGTATGGACTCCCATGCTTCCCTGCCTCCCCTGTAACTCGCGAATAAAACGAAGGACCTCCACAAGGAACTACTGCCTCAATCAACCACACAGGCAAGTCCCAGTCTCCATTCGGTTACAGTTCGTTTAACGGTGCAGCACACGCAGACGAGGGTCGCTGTGCAGACGTTTGTCCATCTCTGCATACTTCTGCAATGCAGTCTCTTCATGACTTGCAAGGCGCTGTTCCAGGATCTGGATGCGGAACATGGTCTCACTGCAGAAGCGCTCGAACTCCTCGTCGGTGCCCTGGTCGTGTTCTCGTTGACTGCGCTGGAACGCAGCTTGTCGTTTAGCAAGCAGTGCGTTCTCCTTGTCCAGGCGTCCTTGGATGATATTGGCTCGCTCAAGCAATCGCTCCTTCAGGTTGCGCAGACACATATCGCGTACGGCCTGAGCGTCTTCCTTGGACAAGTCACCGGATGCGTGAATGGTCTGCAAGAATGGACTGAGATAGTCCACTTCGTTCTTTGCCTGCAGATTTCATGAACGTGTGAGCTGAAGATTGTTAAGGTGGTGATTGCAGAACGAGCAAAACGTACGTTTTTGTCGAGCTCCTTGGCGTCCTCCTTCTCCTTTGCTTGGGCCTCGTCCTCGTTGCTGTCGAAGAAGCTCGTCTCCAAGGTAATCGCCATTTCCTCGCGCTTTCGGATCTTGAGAATGTCCTGCGTTTCAATGTCCGAGTGGCGCACTGCGCTGTAACAGTCCTTTTCCATCTACACAAACAACAAGGTTATTAACGAGCAGCTTACACGCATTTGAACGAAGTGAAAGTACCTGCAAAGACGCCCGAAGCTCATTTTCCAGCACCGACAACTTCGGCTTCTTTGCATTCGGGTCTGCCATTACAACCTCAACAGGAACGTCGGGGGCTTTGAAATACACGCGCGAGCCTGCGGTAATTTTTCCAGTCGCGTAATGGTAGTAGACTCGGATCGAGCCTTCGTGGACATTATACGCCCGCTTGCGTTGATCTTCATCGGCCACCAGCACCGAATTTCGCGCAAACTTTTCTTTCATCTTCTTGATTGAAATCTCCCCAGCAGGACCACCAGGCAAAACGTAGGGATTCTTCGAGTCCACTTCGTCCTTATCCGTGGCGAGCGTCACGGATCTGAAGATTAGGAAATCGTCACGACTGTCAAAGTACTCCACAACACGCTTTTGAATTTCTTCCTCGCGTTTCACCAAACCGTCAGGGCGAGCGCTCGTGTAGAATTGCAATTCACGGCGATACCCAATCCATTCGGTTCGCGACTTCAACGCCTCTGGGATCCGTCCAGGAGCAAACCGCTCCTCGAACTTGCCTTCAAACGGAAAACGTGTACGAGACTGGAGCCTGTCCTTCCTGTTTTTAAAGTATTCACGAATTTCAATGGGTAGTGTGCATCCAACGTCGCGGAAAACTGTAACCCGTGCAATTAGGCCTTGCTCATGTGTGTTCTCAGCAAACTCTTCCACTTTGGCGCGATGATAAAGCGTGACGTGCTGGTTGTCTTTCACAAAGCGCTTCTTGTACGTTGCACGATCAATATGAAGCTTGGTCACCCATGATGGTGGAATATCGAGAATAAGGTCATCGTCATCGGTAGCATCCCCGCTGTGCTGGTTATCGCTCTCCGTGCTTAGCATCTTGAGATCGTCTGAAAGATCTACACCCCCTTTTGCCCCTTGATCGGTTTCTTTCGCCGATTTGCGTTCTGCAGCAGACAAGAAGACGTACTCCCAATCGGTAGGGTTGGTGAGGTCGAAAAGCGTTAGATGCACGGGCTGCTGCTGCATGTTCACCCAATAGTTTTCATGGTTCCACACACTTTCAATAGTAGTGTAGGGAGAGTCTTGCAACGAGTAACTGCGCCCCGTTGACGGCTCCAGGTAAAAGTGCTCCGATACTTCGCGCTTTCCTGCTCGGATAAGTACCCATGCATGCGCTCGCTTGCCCTCTAGCGGATCTTCATCATCATCGTCATCTCCGTAGCTGAAGTCTAAGGGTCGGTTTGCTTTTTGAAGCCGCTCTTTGTCGGCCTGTTCTTGCCGCTCCACATACTTGCTCGTGAATGTCGTGCGGCTGAACAACTTCACCTCACTGGTTCCCTTACTTTCAGATGCCTCACTAGATCCTTTGGAGAGATCAAACATCATTTCACGGTCATGAGCCTTTTTCAATTCTTCCTCAACCGGTAAAACGGGCAATGGTGCCTTGCTTTGATCCAAAAGACACAGCCGTTGTGGCGCGATGCCGCTCACAACATAGGCATCGTACCCTGCACCAATGAGGAAGGACGCCAAGAGCGTGGCCAAATCAAAACTATCTCCAGATCTCCATTTCAGCGTGAACGAAGGCGACGGCAGACACACCGGAGGGGTCGTCGGGTTTGCAAGTGGTTCGTACTCAACAACTCCAGCAAGGAAGCGCGCCAATGCGTGACAGTCGTACACATCTCGGTATGGGAGGAGGGTCGGCCGAATCGTGGTGCACACAAACTTGGGCACACCCTTTTCGTTGGGCGGGTGCAGGTACAGTGGCCGTCGGTTCGGGAACATGCACTCGAATTGTCTCTGGAAGCCGGCGATGTATTCGAGACAAAGCTGCTCTTTTGGCGTATTGCTTGTATACGACGGCAATTCCGTCGGCTCGACCGTGTCATCCACCAGCCGACGTTGCTTGGTACTCACAACGCCAGCCATCGTGAACTGCCTCGCTGCAATGGCGGCATCTTCGTCGGATTGCGTTACGACGTCTTGCCGTTCATCGAAGTTGTTGTCACTCATAGATCCATCGGCGCTTGCGTCCTTCGCGTCCGCTTTCATATCTAGCACCATGACTGGTAGAGTTGGTGTCGAGAGATCGCAAAGTGGTTGAACGGGCGTGGTAGGCCAACCGACCGTTAACACATTTGAGGACAATTACTTTCGTACTCAATTTTTATACAAACAAAGCATAGTGATGGCGTCTTCCTTACATCGGACTGGACATGTATGGTGGTTGAGTACGCAGTACTTGTATCCGGTATCCGATTTTTGGGAGTCTAACCAAAATTCGAGTTTCTAACCCAAAATTATAGTTTCTAAAGGGTTAGAAACGATACCATTGTAGCACATGAAGCAGTGCTCTCGCTGCCTGCTGCCATCTAGTAGACGTTCCCTACTGCGCTTCTACGCCATCGATCCTGTGCTCCAAGAGCGAAAGACGCTTCTGGTTGCGATGACAAATAGTTTGTGCGTCCGTTAATTAAGGAGAGCCACCCCTTCCCAAACAACACTCAAGATAAAACGGCGAGTCGTCCCCATAAGTTCAAAGATCGAAGGGTGGCAATGAAGGGCCAGCCGAAGGGTTGGGACGAAGCCTCGTCGCCCCATGTGGCGCGCGGTTCGCCCAAGCGCAGCCCCGTGCGGTTGGCGCGGCTGAAAATGCTTCAAAGCGCCATTAACACTCGCAACTGCGACGTCCGAGACCACTCGGATGAAGTCCCAAGTCCGCGATCAGAGAGACGAATTAACCGACTGGAGGGGCCTCACGACGAGATGATGGAGACCATGGGGCCGTTGGGGGGACTCATGGGGCCAATGGTACGCGGTGGAGAACCCCCACTCAAACAAAGAAAACTGCTGCACGCGTCGTACCGAGCTGGGGAGAAGGTGACGCCCAGTGTGGAGGACCGAGGGTACTACCGACTAAGTGACCGAATCGGAGCCTTTTACACACAATCAGCGCGGACGCTAACGATCGAACGGATCTCAAGTTTTACGAAGCGGGAGGTGCATCTGCCAGTGACGTTCACGAATTCACCGGTGCGCTCACCATCGGCGCGACCTATGGCAGTGTGCTCCGTACTTGAACGGGGTTCACCAACAAAGTCGACGTCTTCGCTTAATTTGAAGCAGGGAGATGGTTCCCTTTCACCTCGAGATGAACGAGCGGAAAATACGGGAAGTGAAGATGTTGAGCAGTTGAGTGTGTATGTGGATGGATCGAGAGCTTATAAACGCCACGTGGACAACAGCCAAGGAATCTTCCGCTCCCCGGCTCCTACCAAGCCTCGTCACCGAAGCCCAATGTCCCGAGCACGGTTTACCTTGGATGTGAATGAAAGCAAAACGAGTAGAGCGCTACAGCTAGAGCCTGTGCAGGCTACCCCACGGACATTTGAATTGGAGAAGCGGCGATATGTGAAAACCATGGAGGCCTACTGGAAGCAGGTGGATCTCTATTTACCGGCGGCTAGAACCGTACCGATGGCATCTGATCGGCCGCTTCGAATTCTGAGACGCTTGCAAGTGCCACCACCTACTAGTTTGGATACAGAGGGATTGCAGGCTTTTGACGACAGAAGCGAAGCCATGATTGCAGATATCTTCCAGGAAGTATACGCGGACTACTACGAAACTGTTGCTCGGAGTATGCTTTCGTATGACCTTCTCGACGCGAATACGTGCTTGAAAATGAACATCTACCCTCCGTTTCTTCGAGCTGAGCAGAAATGGTGGATGGATGAGGTGTACCAGTCAGATGCATGGCGAGTTTTGCGTCAAACAGGTATTGATAGTTATCGAGCTGAACTATCGAGAAGTCGAATCCAGCAAACCTTGCTCGCCATTAATCCAGTGACGTTTGCACTCCAGGAGCAGTGGATCATGGAGACCCCACCACCAGAATGGGAAATGTCGCCGAGTGGCGGAGGAGCGACGTTTTCGACTATACTTTTCGTGGACGTGTATAGCCCTGAGTTTCGGACGACACTTCCTAAAACGGTTGACCACTTTGTAGATGCAATTTCAAGGCGTGCAGAACTTGTGAAGGACTGTTTGAAAACGTGCTGGGTTTCAGCCGCCGCCAAAAGAGTAAACGAGTGCGCGTTACAGCTGCACTACTACGCTATCCGAAGCAGTACCAATTTAACGGAAAACACGGTTGTTCCAGGAGCGGCAGGAGCACCGAAAGCTGCCGTCATGAGGACTCGTGCTTCGCCCTCTAAATCGAAAATGGACCCATCGCGAAGCTCTCCTGACAATGAAACTCACAACAAGCTTCTCCGAGATCGAATGGAGTTTGAAGGCCTTATTCAGAAACCATCTACATGATCGACTCAGTAACACGAACGTTAATTCGGAAGAGCCGGAAGCAGCTCTCTACCAGAACTTTGCTGGTGTTCTCGATGCTGCAGCAGTTTTGATGGCACGGAATTTACGCGAGTCCGTTGAAACGTCAGTTAATTCGTTTGTTGGGTTTATTCGGCAGTTCTCGAGCCCAACTTTTAATGGCGAGTCTGCCTTGCTGCTTGCGGTGGACTGTACGATCACGTGCGACGGTACAATTAGAACGCAAGACGGATTCTTCATTGAGCCATCTCCAAATGCACTACGTGAGAAGATTGCTTCATGCGTCGACATTATCGTCGAATCCTCGCACAGCTTTCCTCGGATTGATGGTCAAACCAAAATTCCCCCCAAGTTTCGAAGTTCTGCGACTCTAGGACCGAGCACAATGGCACTAGACGACACTTTTGTTGTGAAGGCGAAGAATACCTTGGCTGAGCTCATTGCTGAGCATATGCACGACCCGACGGAAATCTTGGCCCTCTTTCAGCCTTACGACTACCTCATTAATGGTGAATACGAGGCAAAAGTGGAAGCGTTGATTGAATCGAGCGATAAGCTGCTACGTGGTGAAGGTGGGGCAGAACCAACATCTGCAAATGATGTATTAATGGTTTATCGGCAGGAACTGAATGAACTCAAAAACTTGGAAAACTGTGTGAAGGACGAAATTTGTGACAAATACAGCTTCAAGCTGCTGGCAATTTCCTGCACTGACGTGAAAGTGAAGCTGGTAAATAAGATCAAAGCCCATGCGAACAAGGTTCTAAGCATAGTGTCCGCTGACAATACGAAGCAAATGAGTTCAATGATTGCAGAATACGAGCAAATTGGAGCAAAGCTTGTAACGGAACCACTCGACTCTTTTGAGCTGAAGGCACTTGATAAATTCTATGTCACGAGTATTGAGCTTATTGATGTACTGAATACGAAACTTTACGAAGACGTATGCCGCTGCATCCAGTTTCTAAAGGACTTCGACTTTCAGATGGCCCGCGAGGAAATTCAGCTCTTTTTCAATACGTTTCGGTGGCCCGAGAACATCAAAGGTTTTCAGCGCAAAAGCATGGAGCTTCAAACTAAACGACAACATGAATTGGAGCTTATCGTTGAAGGTCGACAAGAGCAACTTACCACTCAGTTTTCGTCCTTACAACGCCGCATAGAGAAAATGAGGGACTACGCAAACCTTGCGGATTCCGAAAGTATCTTAAAGCGTATTGAGGCGGCGAGAAAATCCCTTGAGGATGCCGAAGCAGAAGCCGAGTCCATCAAGGAGCAGGAAACGATGCTGGGTATGAGCATCACTAATAATCAGACTGCCTTGACAGATCTTAACGACATGATCGGCCCTATCGACAAGTTGTGGACTACGATTTCTCAGACCATGGAAAGGGTCACATTCAGTAGGGAGGCACCACTAGCAACTGTAAATGCCGAGGAGATCGAGCGTGACTGCGATCAATTCCGTCGCACTATCGTAAAAATTATCAAGGAATGCGAGAAGAATACCGATGTGTATGCTGTGGCGATCACGATGGCTCAAGAGGTGAAGAAAACACTTGACGATATGCTCGACAACATCATTCCACTGATGGTGTTACTCTGTACCCCCGGCATTCGTGATAGACACTGGGAGGAAATCGAGCGCCTTACCGGCATTGAGGTCCAAGTGCATGAGGGTTCGAATATCAATCAGATGATAGAGCTTGGCTTGCATCGATTTACCGGAGCGATCGAAGAAACGTGTGTCAGTGCCTCAAAGGAGTATTCATTGGAAAAAGCTCTTGACAGGATGGAAACAGAGTGGGTGGGAATCAACTTTTCCACGAAGGAGTACAGATCCACTGGTACTTCCATTCTGTGCTCGACGGATGAGATCCAGCAAATTATTGATGACCAAATTGTGAAGACCCAGTCTATGCGGGGTAGTCGGTACAACAAGCCATACTTTGAACGCATTAGCAAATGGGAAAAAATGCTGATTTCGATTCAAGACATCATGGACAATTGGATCAAAGTGCAGGCTACATGGTTGTATCTGGAACCGATCTTTAGCTCGGATGATATTATGCGGCAAATGCCCACTGAGGGTTCTCTTTTCCGAAAAGTTGACGCGAATTGGCGCCGCAACATGCAAGAAACCGTGGCTACTCCTGCTGTTCTGACAGTAGCGGAACGCAGCGATTTGCTACCAAGTCTGCAACAGTCAAATATGGACCTAGATACAATCCAAAAAGGACTCAACGACTACTTGGAGACAAAGCGGCTTTACTTCCCGCGCTTTTTCTTCTTATCCAATGATGAACTGCTCGAAATTCTTGCCGAAACGAAAGACCCACTGCGAGTCCAACCGCACCTCAAAAAAGCATTTGACGGTATTTCTCAGCTTGAGTTCCAGGACAATTTGGATATCACTGCCATGTTGAGTCCCGAGATGGAAATAGTTCCATTCCGGTACGAAATGATTTCCCAAAATCTCATCAACCCGAACAATTCTGGAGGAAATGTCGAGGTTTGGTTAGAGGAAGTTCGAAATGACAATGAAGAAAAGCGTAGCTTTCCATTTAGATGGTTCTGTATTGGACTATCCGACAAAAGATCGGTTGGAATGGGTGCAGCAGTGGCCTGGCCAAGTGGTGCTAGCTGTAAACCAGACGATGTGGACTCAACAGAGTGAGGAAGGCGCTCAATGGCTGTGAAAGCGACCCTAATTCATTAAGCGATCACTTGGAAGTTCTACGTACAGAACTGAAGCGAACTGTCGAAATGGTGCGCGGGGAGCTACCGAAACTGATTCGGATCACGTTGGGAGCGCTCGTCGTCATGGATGTACACAACCGTGATACGATCGCCGAGCTTGTCGATCTGAAAATTACGGATAAAACGGATTTTGACTGGCTTGCCCAACTGCGATACTACTGGATCCAAGGTGGAGTGTCAGCAACAACAGGCAAGCCACACACGCTGGAGTGCCGTATGATTAACACGCTCGCTTTGTACGCCTTCGAGTATCTTGGAAACAGCATGCGTTTGGTGATCACTCCACTAACAGATAGGTGTTACCGAACGCTAACGGGAGCAATTCACCTCAACCTTGGTGGTGCACCAGAGGGTCCTGCTGGAACTGGTAAGACAGAGACAACGAAAGACCTGGCCAAAGCAATCGCCATCCAATGTGTCGTCACGAACTGTTCTGACGGCCTGGATTATCTCGCAATGGGGAAGTTTTTCAAGGGTCTTGCAAGCTCGGGTGCTTGGGCATGTTTTGACGAGTTTAATCGTATTCAGCTGGAGGTGTTATCGGTGATCGCCCAGCAAATTCTTTGCATTCAGCTGGCGAAAGCTCAAAATCTTGCAAACTTCATCTTTGAAGGCACAGAGTTGCGGCTGAATCCAACGTGCTGTCCTTTTATCACGATGAATCCCGGATATGCAGGCCGAGCAGAGCTACCCGACAATTTGAAGGTGCTATTTCGTACTGTAGCAATGATGGTTCCGGACTATGCTATGATTGCAGAGATCATGTTGTACTCCTACGGATACATGGATGCTAGCGCTCTGTCTAAGAAAATCACGACGACGTACACATTGTGTTCGGAGCAGCTCTCATCTCAGTCTCACTACGATTACGGAATGCGAGCTGTCATGGCTGTGCTTAGAGCAGCAGGTAACTTGAAACGAGCCGAGGGACATCTTCGAGAAGACACCCTGGTGTTACGATCTATCATTGATGTGAACTTGCCGAAGTTCCTGTCCCCCGATGTACCTTTGTTTAATGGTATTGTTTCAGATCTATTCCCTGGCGTGACGATTGGACCCACCAGACCGTAGGGACATGCTGGACTCGATCAACCATGTTTGCAAACAAATGAATTTGCAGCCAGTACCCAACTTTGTAGAGAAAGTAATTCAGATTTACGAGATGATGATTGTGCGCCACGGATTTATGGTTGTGGGGATGCCATTCTCAGGGAAAACATGCTCATGGAGAGTGCTGTCCGAAGTTCTAGCTCATTTGCACCAGCAGTTCCCCAACGATCATCGCTACACCAATGTCATCGTGTCGGTGATCAACCCTAAGTCGGTCACAATGGGACAGTTGTACGGCCAATTTGATGATGTTTCCCACGAATGGAATGATGGAGTTCTTGCTATTAACTACAGAAATCTGGCTAATAATCCTTCACCAGAGCGCAAGTGGCTTATGTTTGATGGGCCGGTAGATGCGGTCTGGATTGAAAACATGAATACTGTGCTGGATGACAACCGCAAGTTGTGTCTGATGAGCGGTGAAATCATTGCAATGAGTTCTGTAATGAGCATGATGTTCGAACCCATGGATTTGTTGGTTGCATCGCCTGCAACAGTGTCTCGTTGTGGTATGATCTACATGGAGCCTGAACAACTGGGCTGGATTCCAGTCCTCAACTCATGGCTAGACTCTGTCACTACCGTGGAAGGTAGCAAAGAGTCTCTCTTGGGACCGTTTGAAATCAATAGTGAGCAGCGAAACCTAATCTACTTCCTGTTTTCGTGGTTGGTTGAACCATGCATCACGTTTGTTAGGAAGGAGTTGGCTGAGCTGTCTCCAACGGTAGATACGAACCTTGTGCAAAGCCTCATTCACATCTTCGAAGCGCAATTGTGCAAACTGCCAAAGGATGCAGCGTCTAAGAAGAAGGCAACGATTGAAGCGCTCTTTATGTTCTCGCTTACGTGGTCTGTTGGTGAGAGTATCAATGCGGAAGGGCGATCCAGATTTTGTGAGTTCACCCGCTCAATTATGGAAAACATTCAATCGTTGGAGAGCAAGTATATCGTTGTCAGTCGTGCGCTCCAGGTTCGCAAGTGGGAGAAACCTGCGTTTGAGGACGGCAAAAACACGTATGCATTAGCTCTTCCGGTGCCTAGCAAGGGCAACCTGCACGACTACTACTTTAACATCGAGGAGAGTAAGTGGTTCAAGTGGGAAGAGATGCTCAAACCATACGTGATCCAGCCCAATACCCCGTTCAACCAAATTGTCGTGCCAACAATCTTCACTGCCCAGCTGGAATATCTGGTACAGCTTCTTGTATCCAACAAAAGGAAAGTGCTTGTTTGCGGCCCAACCGGAACGGGAAAGTCTTGTTACATGACGTCCATTTTGAACGAGGTATTACCACAGGAGCTCAATTCAGTGATCATGCTATCGTTTTCTGCTAAAACATCGGCAAACATGACCCAGAACATTATTGACGGGAAGCTGGATAAACGCCGTAAGGGTGTGTTCGGCCCACCACTGGGTAAGAACGCCATCATCTTCGTTGACGACCTGAATATGCCTTTAGTTGAGACGTACGGTGCTCAACCACCTATTGAGTTGGTGCGGCAGCTGATTGATAGTGAAGGCTACTATGATCTGAAGGAAATGTCATGGAGAAAGATTGTTGATACCATTGTGCTAGCAGCAATGGGACCTCCTGGAGGCGGAAGAAACAACGTCACCCCACGATTACTTCGTCATTTTAACCTTCTGTGCTTTTCCGAATTTGATGACACGACACTCACACGTATCTTCACTACGATTTTAGACTGGTACTTCGGCTCAAATCCCTTCATTCCCGAGGTGAAGCGACTTTCAGAAGCCGTAGTTTCTGCTACGTTGGAGCTATATCAATCTGCTATGAGTGCACTCCTCCCCACTCCGAAAAAATCACACTACACGTTCAACCTTCGAGACTTTTCTCGAATTGTTCAGGGCATAATGCTTGTAGTGCCTAGCGACCAGTTCAACGCCAACAGTTTGGTGAAGTTGTGGGTTCACGAATCCCTACGAGTGATAGGCGACCGCTTGATCGACGACGAAGATCGAGAGTGGTTTAACGATGTACAGAAGAAAATCACAATCAAGCACTTCGCAACGAACTTTGACAAGGTATTTGCAAGCCTGAAACGAGGCCACGAAGGACCAGTCTCCGCTGTGGACATGAGAAATCTGTTCTTTGGCGATTATATGGACCCTGATGCGAGCCCGCGGCTTTACAAGGAAGTGGATGTTCGTTTGGACACGGACTTTGACGGCATCGCCCAACTGATTCAGTGTCTTGACGGATATTTGACTGAGTACAATGGCATCAGTCGGAAACCCATGAATCTGGTAATGTTCCTGTTTGCTATCGAGCACTTATCACGAATTGTTCGTGTGTTGAATATGCCTGGTGGAAACGCGCTTCTAGTTGGTGTGGGTGGCAGTGGGCGTCAAAGCCTTACGCGATTGTCGACATTTATCGTTGACTTTGAGATCAAGCAGATCGAAATTTCAAAGAACTATACAATGACGGAATGGCGTGAAGATATGAAGGATGTGTTGCGTATGGCTGGCACAGGTGCAAGGCCGCTTGTGTTCTTGTTTAGTGATACGCAGATCAAGTATGATGGTTTTGTCGAGGACATCAACAATATGCTAAATTCTGGAGAGATTCCAAACCTGTTCCCGTACGATGAGCGAGTTGGTATCTGTGAGGCAGTTCGCCCCCACGTAAAGGAAAAGTTTGGAAAAGCAGTGGGAGACAACATGAACCAGACTCAACTATATGCATTTTTCCTGCAGCGAGTGCGTAGTAACTTGCACATTGTGCTCGCGTGCTCCCCGATTGGCGATGCCTTTAGAGACCGGCTACGTAAGTTCCCATCGCTAATTAACTGCTGTACGATCGACTGGTTTACTGCGTGGCCCTCCGATGCTCTGGTGGCTGTGGCTGAGAAATTCTTAGCCGACGTGGAGATGGATAGTGCAAACGTACGCAAAGCCATTGTGGACACATGCCAATACTTCCATGTAAGCGTGATGGATCTCTCAGACAAGTTTTTGAAAAACTTGCGCCGTCAAAACTACGTTACACCGACTTCTTACCTAGAACTCATCGTGGCTTTCAAAAGTTTTCTGGCGCGTCGTCGCGAAGCCGTTCAAAGTGCACGCAACCGCTACGTTATTGGTCTTGAGAAGATCAATTTTGCTGAAAACAATGTGGCTGTGATGCGAAAGGAACTGGAGGACTTGCAGCCTGTGTTGGATCAGTCAAAGAAAGACACAGACATTTTGATGGAGGAAATCAAAGCCAAGTTGCCTGGTGTTGAAGTTCAGCGTAGTGAAGTTCAGGCCGATGTCGCAGTGGCCGATGCTTCTAAGGCAGAATGTGAACAGCAGAAGGCAAGTGTAGAAGCAGATTTGGCAGAAGCGATTCCAGCGCTGGAAGAAGCTTTGAAAGCCCTGGATACGATTAAACCAAGTGAGATCAACGAAGTCAAAGCTATGAGTAACCCTCCTGCTGGTGTAAAACTGGTATGTGAAGGTGTTTGCGTGATGCTTGGCATTAAACCCGCTCGTATTCCAGACCCGCAAGATCCTTCAAAGCGAATTATGGATTACTGGGGGCCATCTCAGAAAATGCTCAGTGATCCGACCTTCATTACAACTTTGAAGAAGTTTGACAAGGATAACCTCGACCCCAAAATCATGAAAATCGTCATCAGCAAGTACATTGCTGACGAGAACTTTAGTCCCGAAAAGGCCGAGAAAGCTTCAAAGGCAGCAGCAGGGCTGTGTAAATGGGTGCATGCTATGGCTTTGTACGACAATGTTTCAAAGGTTGTTGCACCCAAACGTGAAGCGTTGAGAGTCGCTGAGGAGCAGCTAGAAGAAGTCATGAAGAAGCTGAACGAGAAGCTGTCGCAGCTGAAGGAAGTGGAGGACGGTCTAGCAGAGCTGCAACGCCAATTTGACTCCGCTTTAAAGCAAAAAGAAAACCTGGAATACCAAGTGGATCTCACGGGTAAAAAGCTTGTTCGAGCGTCTACGTTGATCGAAAGTCTTGGCGGCGAGAAAACAAGATGGACTGAATTTGCAGAGCAATTGGCAGTGCAATACAGCCGACTGACTGGTGACGTGCTTATCTCCGCAGGAGTTGTTGCATATCTCGGTCCGTTTACTTCATTATACCGGCAAGATGCCGTAAACGACTGGGTTGCACGCTGCAAGCAGCTCGACATTCCTTGCAGTGATTTGCCATCTCTAAACGGATCACTGGGTGATGCAGTACAAGTTCGCAAGTGGAACATTGATGGACTTCCGACAGACGGCTTCTCAGTTGACAACGGTATCATTGTCTTCAATTCGCGCCGATGGCCACTGATGATTGATCCACAGGGTCAGGCAAACAAGTGGATTCGCAACATGGAGAAAGACAACCAAATGACAGTGATTAAGCTTACGGATGCGGATTACATGCGAACACTGGAAAATTCAGTACAATTTGGCACACCTGTGCTGCTCGAGAATGTCGGTGAAGAGCTGGATCCGTCCTTGGAGCCACTTTTACTGAAGCAAACGTTTAAACAGGGCGGAGTAACGTGCATCCGCCTTGGCGACTCGACTGTTGAGTATGCGGAGAGCTTTCGCTTTTATATTACGACCAAGTATCGGAACCCACATTATCTGCCAGAAGTGTCAGTGAAGGTGACGCTTTTGAACTTTATGATCACGCCCCACGGCCTCGAAGATCAACTTTTGGGAATCGTTGTTGCTCAAGAACGACCTGATCTGGAAGAGCAAAAGAACAAATTGATTGTCCAGAATGCCAGGAACAAGGGACTGCTTAAGGAGATCGAAGACAAGATCTTGAATATTTTGTCGTCGTCGCAGGGTAACATCCTCGAAGATGAAGACGCTATCAACACCATGAATCAAAGCAAACAAGTCGCCGATGAGATCAAAAAGGAGCAGCTGGTTGCCGAAAAGACCGAGCTGGAGATCGACTCCGTTCGACAAGGTTACAAACCTGTGGCTTATTCTAGCCAAGTGCTTTTCTTCTGCATTGACCAGCTCGCAAACATTGAGCCTGTCTACCAGTACTCGTTGTCATGGTTTATCAACCTTTTCATTGCAAGTATCCTGAATAGTGATCGATCACCGGACCTGACCCAGCGCCTTCTGAACCTTGATGCCCACTTCACATACTCGCTGTACCGCAACATTTGCCGCTCATTGCTGGAAAAGGACAAGCTCATGTTTTCGTTCCTGTTGTGCATTTCTATCAAGCAAGGCAAGCACGAGATCGAGAGCAGCGAATGGTACTTCTTGCTCACGGGAGGTATCGCGTTGTCAGAACCACCGCCAAACCCAGCAAAGTTATGGCTCAGCGACAAGCAGTGGGCGGAGTTTTCGAGATTAAGCGCACTGCCAGCCTTTCAAGGTATCATCGAGGAGTTCATTGACAATGAAGACCAATGGAAGGCAGTCTACGACAGCCCGGTTGGTCACACACTACCATTCCCTGCAACATTGGGCCGAGTGAGCGAGTTCCGTCGACTCTTGGGTTTGCGGTGCATTCGTCCTGACCTGTTAGTCGTTGGCATCCAGCAGTTCCTCGTCAAGGAAATGGGCGAAAAGTTCGTCAAGCCTCCACCGTTCGACTTGGCTCTTTCGTACTCGGATAGCAGTGTTTCGTCACCTTTAGTGTTCATCTTGTCACCGGGGTCAGATCCGATCAGCTCCGTGCTAAAGTTTGCAGACTCGCTACAGCAAAAGGCGGAGACGATCTCTCTTGGTCAAGGCCAAGGACCTATCGCCGAGCGAATGATTGTGCGCGCTTGTGAGGCCGGTTCTTGGGTGGTGCTTCAGAACTGCCATTTAGCACCTAGCTGGATGCCTGTGATGGAGAAGATTGCTGAGGACATCAAGCTTGAGAACACCCACCCAGATTTCCGGCTGTGGTGCACGACATACCCGTCGGACGTGTTCCCAGCGGCCGTCCTGCAAAATGGTGTCAAGATGACGAATGAGCCGCCGCAAGGTTTACGTGCGAATCTCATGGGGTCTTATATGTCGGACCCGATCGGTGAGAAGGGGTTCTTGGAATCCGTCGTCAAAGGCACCGAGTTCCGCGTACTTCTTTACTCTTTGTGCTTCTTTCACGCTTTGGTACGCGAACGTCGGCAGTTTGGGCCTCTTGGATGGAACATCCAGTACGAGTTCAACGAGTCCGATTTAAGTATCAGTATTCGCCAATTGGCCATGTTCATTGACGAAAACGTACAACTTCCACTACGTGCATTGCGGTATTGCACCGGTGAGTGTAACTACGGTGGACGTGTGACTGACGACAAGGATCGCCGTACGCTCATGTCGGTTCTAGGCAAGTTTTACTGTCTGGATGTGTTCAACGAGGGTTATGCGTTCGATGAGCAAGGCGTATACACCATGCCGCCCGATGGCGACTACGACTCGTACCTCAAAGTTCATTGAAAGCTTGCCTCTAGTTGCACCGCCTGGAGTGTTCGGACTTCATGATAACGCCACAATCACCAAAGACCAGAATGCAACGGCCAAGCTTTGTCGCGACGTACTGCTTACTCAAAGCTCTGGAGGCGGGAGCGAAGGTAGCAGCGGGTCACAAGAAGAGCTCGTGGAGGCCGTGGCAAACGACATTCTACAACGTTTACCACCAAACTTTGACATGGAGGTGGCTCAGATTCGCTACCCGGTGCGTTGGGATGAGTCGATGAATACGGTACTCTGTCAAGAGCTCGTACGCTTCAACAACCTCATGTCGACGATCCGATCGAGTCTCGAGAGCCTACAGAAGGCACTCAAGGGGCTCGTCGTGATGTCGGCAGAGCTCGAAAACGTGTCCAAGAGTTTATTCTACGGCAAGATCCCAGCACTCTGGGCGTCCAAGTCGTACCCTTCTCTGAAGCCGTTGGGCAGCTACGTGACCGACTTGCTGGAACGCATTGCATTCTTCAACAAGTGGTTAATGGAGAAGCCGCCGGTGGTCTTCTGGATTTCGGGGTTCTTTTTCACACAAGCGTTCCTGACGGGTGCCAGTCAGAACTACGCGCGTAAGTATACTTTGCCAATTGATCAACTAGGCTTCGACCACGAACCCATGCCACGAAATGACTACGCGCAGCCACCAAAGGTACGGTCATTAACAACAGTTTGTGTTGTTGAACTGGCAGATAAGACTCACAACCTCTTATGCTGTCAGGACGGTGTGTACGTCCGAGGGTTGTTCCTCGAAGGTGCCAAATGGAACAAAGCGACGACTGAACTGGCCGAGTCGGACCCGAAAGTGCTGTTCTCTTTGGCCCCAGTGCTGCTCTTCAAACCCGTCAAGAAGACGGAAATGAGCCAACGCAACTCGTACTCGTGTCCGGTGTACAAGACCAGGTGCGTTCCGTCAAGTGGTCGGTCGTGTGAGGTGAAATCCTAACCTTTGTGAAATGATGCAGCGAGCGACGAGGCACGCTGTCCACCACCGGCCACTCAACGAATTTCATCTGCTTCATTCGGCTGCCAACGAGTCGACCAGAGTCGCATTGGGTTGCACGTGGCGTGGCCATGCTGTCTCAACTAGATGACTAGAGCCACTGCCGACCACGTGGTTACTGTGATCGGATGGCTACACTCGCCAACGTATCAGACATTACACTATTAGGTAGCCTATATATATATGGATATACAATGATGAAGTTTTTGCCAGGCAAATACAAATACACACCTCGTGCGAGCAGCTCGAGCAGTTCTAACTTTCTTGGGCGATCGTCCTCCACTCAAGCATCGAAGTGACCATTTTCGATTCAGCGACCCCCTATTTTTGGGAGACCGTCCCTAACCCGGATATGCGGCCCGGAGTTTGCCCTGTTGAACGCACCAAAGTTGCCGTTATAGCACTACGCAGCAATACTTTACCGCTCTGTAGCTCGTAGTCTTCAGGCCCTTGAAAAGCAAGTCCTGCAGCCAAGCGCTGAGTCCCCAGATCGGCTGGGAAATGAGTCCCAGCCGATGGCCCAAAAAGGATGCGCAGCGGGATCTCCCGCCAAAGCCGGGCCATTTGCGACCAAAATGGGTTCGAATACGGGTTTGACTCGCGCCCAGTATGGGCCCGCCGCCAGGTCGCGCGTAGCTCATTGCCTTCGTCCAGCATTTGCGCTTAGGAGCGGAGCAGGAGAGCGACCAACTCGCAGTCCGCAATTCAATAATTGACGACACCAGTATGGAGTGGGAAGCGCAGTGCCTCGAGTGCGACGAAGTGCTGGACGACGAGGACCTCCTGAGCACGCAGGAGTCCGAGGCGTCCGAGGCGCTCGGACTCGTGTCGGACGCCCCCTGGACCGCCGAGCTCTCGTTCCAGGAGCAAACGGTGTGTCCCCCCGCATCCATGAGAACATGATACACTTATTGACAATATCTGAATTGATTTCTTATTCGCAGCTCGTCGCGCTGGAAGACCGTGACGTGGACATCGTGTACCGTGCCATGCTGCGTCAGGAGCTCCTGCGTCCCGACTTCTCCAAGCAATACGAGTACCTGAAATACCGTCGCGCCCTCGTGGACTGGATGGCTGAAGTGGGGGAGACGCATCTCCGTATGCGCAAAGAGTATGTTCATGCCGCTGTCGGGTACCTGGAGAAGGTGTTGGCTCGAGACGCACCGCTGCCTCGTAAAGACCGGTTCCAGCTGCTGGCGCTCAGTTGTTTACGGATGGCACTCAAGTTCCTGGGCACGGAGGAGGAGCTCCCGCCCATGGCGGAGTTCTGGGAGATGGGCAACCGAATGTACTCGTTCGACGAGATCAGCGACGCCGAAGCCGACATTTTCCAAAAGTGCGTGGGGAACTGTTCGTCATGTTTTGAGTGGGAGTTTTGCTTCTGGAGGGAGGGTGTTTTGTTTGCCGTTATAGCGCTAAATTTGCTTGTGTGACGTGCAGATTGGGGTGGAGGTTGACGCTCGTGACGCCGCTGCATTTTTTGCAGCACTATATGGGCCAGACGGTGCTGTTCGCAGACGACCGACTGCTCGGATCCGAGCTCGTGGACGAAGCACATGGGTACTACTGCAAGTACGCCGAGTTTTTTGTGGACCTGGTGCTGCAGGAGTACTCGTTGCAAGTGTATCGGCCGTCCGTGGTAGCAGCGAGCATTCTGGTGGCGTCCCGCAAGGCGCTGGGCGTCACTCCGCTCTGGCGGGATGAACTGTCGGTGCTCACTGGCTACGATGAAAAGCAGGTGACGCCGTGCTTCCAGGCTGTGTGGGAACACTTTGAAGACGCGTTCGGCCCTCGAAACAAGAACTACGAGCGGGACGACTCCCCTTCCGGCGTGGCCGACTTCTGAAACGCACGTGGTTGTCGCTTTGCCTCTCGACGCGTGTTGTGGTCTCCTCAAAGGCAGCGATCGCGATCGAGAGGAGGGGAGGGGAGGATATAGTTGTTAGGGCGTAGTCTAGTATTTATGTCGCGGCTTGCTTCTCCTCGCTGCGTGGTTGGGCTTGCTTCAAAAGAAGCCCAATTACTACCAGACGGAGAGGGTAGTGTCGGCGCTAGCGTACGTGTGAGTTTTCACCATGCGTCATTCAGTAGATTTACAAACATTTGAGCACCACGGGTAAGCTACGTAAAGCTTTCTCAACATACTCCATGTTGTAGTGACGATGTCAATTAGGAATTCAGTTCGGACAGCCGACGTGTCTGCTGAGAGAAACACTGTCACTCCCTCCCTTTGCGATAATTATGCGAGGACAATGGTGTTGCTGGTTACACTAGTCTCCAGTGAAGGTGTTGCTGCAACACTGTTGCACAAGCTCAAGACCACGGCAGCGAGCGGTCAGAATCGCCGATTTCACCACCTTTAACGCGATCCTTGACTTTCACGTCGTAGTAGCCGACCCCGGGACTCTCGCTCTTCGTGATGAACGAGTCGCGAGAGATGCGTGCTCGCGACATCACTGCTCCACGCGAGGATAACGAGGTAGCCCCAGACTCCAAAGTCCCCGTTGTGCTGGCAGCATACTTTTGTGGCATGTAATTGTACCGCTTGTTCAGGTTTCGGAGCGCTGTACCCCGCGGCGAGCGACTGCCTCCCCGACGTGCAGACGTATTTGACGAGTTCGATGTGTACGAAGACACTGACACGTTGTCTGCATTTGCAAGAGCAGCCGCACGAGCACTACGTGCACGCATGCTGGCAGAGCGGGGAGCTGGAGTAGACTGAGCAGAGTAACCCGAGATAGACGACACGTTGGACGAAGTGTAGGCCCCCGTTCCGCGACGAGGAAGCCCAGCTTTCTGGTCCATGGCCTCCAAAACCTCGGGGGTTAGTCGAACCTTGGATCCTCCACTGCTCAACAATGGTGCTGCTGCCCGACGTGATCGCGGGGCACCATTCTGCTTCGACTGCTGCTTCTGTTGCTGTTGCTGCTGAAGCTGGCGCGGTGTAGAACCGGGTTCGCCCCGGAGAACAACCAGTTTCTCCGTGCACATCTCAAGTTGGCGAGCAATCTGCTTGGCTTCTTCGTGCTTGCGGAGCAGTGCCACCTTGAGCTGGTCAATCTGTGCAACGAGTTCAGCTTCAGCCGTGTGGTCGGCTTCATGATCTTCTGGTCCGCTGTGCTGGTTCGAATCGTTGTCATCAGGGTGCGCTTCCGCCTGAATCCGCGTCTTGCCACCGTCAGTCTTCTGCCGGTGATCGTTATCATACGAAACCTCGCCATTTTTCTTTCTGCCGCGCCCGCTGCTGCGGCTATTGCGGCTGCTCTTGCTGCCGTTACTACCGCTGCTCCGCACACTGCGGCGATCAAAAGAGCCTCTGCGACGGCCGCCCTGCTGTTGAGGGTGGGTTGGCGGAGTAGCAGTCGCTGCTGCCAATCGCGACGGCGGCACTTGCTGCTGCTGCACGGAATTAGGCGACACCATCAGCTCAGGTCCGCGAAAATGAATCTCCAGCGGCAGCTCTGCGTTCTTGATCAGGTCGTGCACCTGACGAAGCCCCATGTCCTTCAGCGGCGTGCCGGCAATGCTGACAATCGTCACCCCCGGTGCCAAGCGCGGGAAGTGCGTCGCTGCACTCTTTGGGTAAATGGTCCCCACCTCGGTGTTGCCGTCATGTCCTCTCTTCATCGTAAACCCCAACGGGAGTTTGTGGAACAGCACACAGAACTCACTCGTCTCTCCATCGCCATCCACGCCACTTACGCTGCTGGATGCAACGGACGTGGCGTCACCGTCAGAACGTGCAGGAGCAGGAAGCGTCACGCCCAACTCGAGCTCGTCGCCGCTTGCACAACACTCGCTGATTGGCGTTCCCGCCACCAGAAACTCCTGCTTTTTACGGTGGAAAACCACGTTGCACTCGGGCACTTCGCTGTCCGGGAATGCGGCATGGTACGTCTCTGCAGTGGCTCCCAGCAGCGCTTCACACGGCCACTGGGGGTTCACAACGCAGCGCAAGGCGATGCCCACGATGTTGCTCACGACGAAGAACGCTTCGTCGCCAGTTCTCGGCGCCTGTGGCGACTTTTCCGCTGCGATCGACGCGGGTGCGGGCGGCGGCACCTCGCCCAAGGAGGCCATGGCAAGGACGACGGGCGGCGGGGGCTCTAGACAGCAGCGGAGGCCCGTACGCGGCAGGTGGAGATGAGCTACTTGGGGAATGGCGACTAGTTTAGCCATGCGATGGAGCGGACCAATGAAAAGCCGAGATTTTTTTGGCACGCCGCGAGTGTAGCCATCTTCAAAGACAACTGACATGGACTGGATGGATACTTTTTAGTATTTGCACGAGGGTGTTCACAAAAGTTTGCGGAAGGACAATACGTCAAAGCACGTGGCACACACGCGGTCGGGTTTGAGCACCTGGAACTTGGGGATGGCGATCTTGTTGCTGGAGCAATTGTAGCACACGGTGCGGCCGCAGTGACGACAATGGTGCTTGCGCATGGCCAGTCGGAACGTCGTGTGGCACGACGAGCACTCGGTGGTCTGTTCGTCACCGACCCATTCGGGCGGGTGTGAGAGGTTCCGAAGCACGGGCACTAGCATCGAGCCTTGGTTTGTGCTCTCCACGAGGTCCACTACACTGCGGCCTGCTGCGTCCAGCAGGTGGACGAACGCGCCGGCACTCACCAGTGCGACTGCAACGTCTTCGCTGCCTCGACCAACCGCCAGGTGCAGTGCTGTGCTGCCGTCAAGACTCTGTGCGTGGATATTTGCACCGTGCTCAATCTAGAAAGGAAATTCAACACGAATAAGGTTAGTGAAAAGACGGTGATCATTGCCGCAACAAGATCAAGCCACTTACAAATGCGTTGATGAGAGTTGCCGGTCCGTTTTGGTGCGAGCAAAACAAATGCAGCGCAGTGTAGCCAAACCAGTTTGATCGATTCGGATCCGCCCCGTTTTCCAAAAGCAGTTGCAACATCTTTTGACACCGCTCCGATGGTGACATGGCAGCGAGGTGAAGCGCAGTGTTGCCTTTCAAATCTTCTTGGTTGATGTCGAAACCATTAGTTTCTTCCTGCTCCTCAGCAACTTCGTCTGCAACAGTACCGTCGCCACTGCTGGCTGGCTGCGCTTGCTGCTGCGATTCATTTGACACTGCATCTTCAGTTGTTCCGTTGCTCTCGCTGCTTTCATCTGCTCCTTTTGTTCGAGCGTTGGGTTTTGCAGCGTCGTTCTCGTGAAGCAGCACAAGAGTGACTGCTGTATGGCCGTTAGCCGCAGCGTGATGGAACGCGTTCTGTCCTTGATCGTCTACAATATCCTGTTCTGCGCCATGGCGAATTAAATATGCAACAACGGCCACATCCCCTCGTCCAGCAGCAATGTGCAGAGGTGTCCGCCCCCGCCGGTTCGGGATGTTCGCATTTGTTCGAAACGCGCTGTTCAACAGAACCTCCACAGTCTCGATATTTGCTGCATAGTGTAATGCCGTGTTGCCCTCCTCGTCGGGCAAATTGGAGGCCGCATTATGTTGCAACAATAGTTCCACCACTTTGCTGTGACCTTTACGACTAGCAATGTGCAAAGGCGTTTGTTGGTGTCCAAACTCGGCTGTAATCTCCTTGTCTCCGTCTTTAAGCTGTGAAATGAGATTAACGTCGGCTGCGTTCCGCTCAATCAAAATTTCGCAGTGCCGTACGTTGCCACTCGCACTAGCCAAGAAAATCAACGGTACCTTATCGGTAAGCAGGAAGAATGGCGCGCTTTCATCGACAAGCAGGCGGCGTATGATTGCGTTATTTTCTGTCTTCAGCGCTGCGACGAGCGGTAAGTCAGATTCGTTCTTCCCAACCCGACCCAGAGGCTCACCAAGGCGTAATAATTCATTTACCACACGCCCGAGCTGATACCGAATAGCCACAACGAGCGGTGTGTCCGATCGCAGTCGCAAAACCTCACACAACCTTTCCGTTGAGCATTGTCTCCCCGTGTCGCTCTGCAAAAGCTCTTCAAACGCGTCTTCATCCATGTGTTGAAGTTGTTGCAAACACATGCTCTGCAGTTCTTGCACTGCTTCTGTGCATCGTGAAAGCATCAAACCACCAGCATCTCCTTCCCCTCCCCACGACCTCCGTCCATTCTGCGAGGACGGCGGGGTCACGGTCGGTCCATCCGAAGGTTCTCTCCTGCGAGCTGTCGACGGATTCGTGGCCAATACTGTATCCATAAACACCAACATGTCCAGCGTCTTCTGTTGCAGTCTCTGTCTCCGATCGTCCGTCTTCACGTCGCCATCTTCTTCCTGTTTGCACTTCTCGTCCTCCTCTACCAACACCAAAAATTGCACAATTCGCTTGACGCAAATGTCCACCAAGGACGGCACCAAGTACACAAAGGCCGCACGCAGCAGCTGCTTCCAGAACTCCTCCTTCTCTCGTTGCTTCTCTCCTTCTCCTTCTTTCCCCAACTCGTTCGTGTACAAAAACCTCAGCAGCGCGTAGAAGACTCGGTACGGCGTGTCCTGCACGTGGATCTTGAGTGGGAAGCGCACTTGGCCCGGCACTTGGCTGCTCTTGGCTCGTAGAAGCGCCGAATGGAACGCGCCGCTGCGTAACGAGAGCACGAGGCGATGCGCAGGGATGAGGTGGTCGCTCTTGAACTCGGCAGCGGCGCCACCGTCCCCAGCGTCCACGGAGAAGAGGAACAGCACGTCGCTCAGGTGGTTGTTGGCAAACAGGCGCTTCACCTGCAGCAGGTCCGACACGAGCGGGTCCCCGTCCTCGCAGCTCATCACTCGGCTAAGTTTGAAGTGATCAAAGTGCATGTATGTACCCACTTCCTCGCACCAAGGCTTATGTTCAATATCTACCAATCAGAGCTCTTTAATTACTGATAAACATATCCGATTGGTAGATATTGAAATTCCTTATGATGTAGTCCACGTGAATCCGTACTTAGCCCTGCATGGTGCGCTTCCCTTCCAGAAGGTTACAAGTCCAATAGTCAAGTCAAGCCACAAGATATGGCGGAGCCCAACATGCCCATGCTGCGCCAGTCGCTGGAGGGGACGCTGTCGCCGTTCGCCGAGACGCGCAAGGGCGCCGAGGCGTACCTGAACACGCTGTCCGCGCAGCCCAACTACGTGCTGCTGCTGCTGCAGGTGCTGGAGAGCGCGGGCGAGAAGCAGGAGGTGCGGCTGGCGGCCGCGCTGCTCTTCAAGAACTTCATCAAGCACAACTGGGACCCCGAGAAGCAGGGCTGCGTGCCTCAGAATGAGAAGAACCTGGTCAAGCAGCACCTGGTGGAGCTCATGTGCCGCATGCCCGAGATGCTGCAGAAGCAACTGATCGAGGCGCTCACGACCATCGGAGAGTACGATTTCCCCGCGCAATGGAGCGATCTGCTGGCCCAATTGGTGCAGAAACTGCAGACGGAGCAGGAATGGCAGGTGCGCAACGGCGTGCTCATGACGGCCAACACCATCTTCAAGCGCTTCCGGAACGTCTTCAAGTCGGACGACCTCTTCCGTGAGCTCAAGCACTGCCTCGAAGCTTTCCAGGAGCCGCTGCTCGTGTTTTACAAGGAGACGGGCGCTGCGCTGCATGCACCCGGAGTTGCACCCGCGCAGCAGGCGCAAATGATGACGGCGCTGCGCTACATGAGCCGCATCTTCTACTCGCTCAACTGGCAGGACCTGCCCGAGTACTTTGAAGACCACATCTCCGAGTGGATGGGCGAGTTCCTCAGCTACTTTAGCTACGAGAACCCGGCGCTTGTGGACGCGGACAATGAGGACGAACCCGGTCCGATTGATCGACTTCTGGTGGCGATTGTCGAGAACATCAACTTGTACGCTGAGAAGTACGATGAAGAGTTCAAGCCCTTCTTGCAGAAGTTTACCGAGGTGATCTGGAACTTGCTGGCCAACCGCATTACGCTCTTCCCGAAGCATGACGAACTTGCAGCCAAGTGCATGAAGTTCCTGACGTCGGTGGCCTCACGTTCGTTCCACCGCGCGCTGTTTGAGTCCCCGCAGGTGCTTACGGAGCTCTGCGGAATCGTTGTGACGAACCTGCAGCTGCGTTCATCAGATGAGGAACTGTTTGAAGACAACCCGATGGATTACATTCGCCGTGACATTGAAGGGTCTGATGGCGATAGCCGCCGTAGTGCCGCTCGCGACTTGGTGCGGGGGTTGCTGGGCAATTTCGACAAAGCTGTGACGCAAATCTGTATGAGCACGATTCAAACTCACCTGCAACAGTACAAGGCGGACCCCGCGCGGAACTGGGCGATGAAAGACGTCTCTATTAACCTTGTGATCGCTATCTCCGCGATGAAGCAGTCGCGTCTGCGCGGCGTGTCAGAGGTGAACAACAGGGTACCGCTGATGGACTTCTTCATGGCGGAGGTTCTGCCGGAACTCTCCACCCCGAACCAGGCCTCGCTTATTTTGAAGGCCGACGCGATCAAATTTGTCTCCACATTCCGAAGCCAAATGCCAGTGGAGGTTATGGACCAATTATTTCCTCTTTTGATGAACTGCATGGATCCGTCTCAGTTCGTTGTGCACACATACGCTGCTGCCTGCCTGGAGCGTCTTCTTACAGTGAAAGACCCATCCGGATCGTTGAGATTTTCGAAGCAGCGGCTTGCACCGTATTTGGCAAAGTTGCTTGAGCACGTGTTCGGCATTCTTGAGCAGCCCAATTACCCTGAGAATGATTATCTCATGAAGGTTGTCATGCGTGTGATGAACGTGGCCAAGGAAGACATCTTGCCACTGACAGATATGGCGGTAAACAAGCTCACCAGCATCCTGAATCGCATCTGCGCAAACCCCAGCAACCCGTCCTTTAGCCACTACCTCTTCGAGTCGCTGTCTGTGTTGATCCTAAACGTCTGCAAGGCAAACCCCGGCGCGACGGAACGCTTCGAAGAATTACTCTTCCCGCCGTTCCAGAAAGTGCTGTCAAACGACGTTGAGGCTCTGTCGCCTTACGTCTACCAGGTACTCGCTCAGATGTTGGAGCTACGACCTAGTGGCGTCTCCGATGCATACAAGAGCTTGTTCCCACTACTGCTGAATCCTACCCTGTGGGAACGTGTGAGCAACGTACCCGCCATTGTGAAGCTCATCGAAGCGTACATGCGCAAGGCTCCGAACGATGTCGCTCAGTCGGTCCCTGGAATTCTTGGCGTTTTCCAGAAGTTGGTTGCCTCGAGATCTACGGAGGCCAACGGCTTCTCATTGTTGCGTGGGCTCTTTGCGTGTATGCCACGTGACGCCTACGCGAGCTTTCTTAATGAAATCGTGAAGATCCTTATGATTCGGTTGCAAACACGCATGGCTGGACGCAACTCGGTGGGATATACGAAGGAGCTGATTTACGCAGTGTCGGTACTAATCGGAAAGCTGGGCCCAGACACGCTTTTGGCATCACTGGAAACGCTTCAGAAGGGAATGTCGACCATGTTTATCAAGTCGGTGTGGTTAACGTGCAATGCACGTGGTCGTGGCGCGGCTGAGCGGAAGGCCTGTGTCATTGGACTGGCACGTTTGATGTGTGAAACGGAGCTCTGCGTCGCCGACTTGGATTTGTGGACAGAGATGCTAGCATCAGCGGTGAAGGTGCTTGAAGAAGCTGGAGAAAGTAGCGCCGCAGTCAAGGACGAGGATGAATCGTTGCTTGAACTGGAGCAGACGGGTTACGAAGCAGGTTACGCGAAACTTTTTTTCGCATCAGTGGTTCCCCTTGATCTGTTGCAGGAGTATCCTGCCCCTACGCGCTACCTTGCTGAATCAATCGCGAAGCTGTCGGCCGCAAAGCCTGGCGTGGTGAGTGTTGTTTGTTCAGTGATTGGCAGTCGAGTGAACTAGTCTAACTGTTGATTTTGACTTGTTTTGTCCAGCACTTGGCTTACGCCCAAACAAAACTTCCTTCGCCCGCAACACTGAAGGCGCTGCAGACTTATTTTGCGCAGAACAACGTTCCGTTCCAGTAGACTGGGTAACATTGATCGATGAGCAACTCAGGCCGACATACCATTAGCAAATTTCAACACTGGAGGGAATTGCTGCGAAGCATGCAACGGCATCCTACCACGAAAGCTCTATTTTTTTGGTTTGAAGCAGCATGGCGTTCTATCGAGTAGGGCTCTGCAATTGCTTCTTGCTGCTCTGACGCTGTTTTTGCATTTGTGGTGGAGCGTTTGGAAGAAATCATGTTCATTTCTTGCTCTATATAGAGTCTACAAAGGAAGGAGCCCGAAGACACCACAGTTTAGTTTGCTTCGGGGAGCTGAGGAAGCCACGCAATCCGAAGCATATCCTTGGCACCTTGCAGAAGTGCCCAATCGCCCTCAGCGGGCTCATTGTAAGTGGACCGGTTTCCTCGTTCAGCCCAGGAAGCTCCAATTTACTGCGGAGCGTTGTACATGTCGATGCTCTCGTCAGACTGCGGGGTGGAGATGGTGCGGTTGAACGGCGTGAAGCCCATGTTCTTTGCCTGCATGCGGGCGTCGCAGCGCTCGGCGTGCAACCGCTCGAAGTAGGCTTGGTTGACGTCACCCGTGACATATTGGCCGTTGAAGCACGACGAGTCGAAATTATCGAGCGCCGAGTTCTCCTGTCGCACAGAGTCCTCCAAGTCCTTCAGGTCCTGGTAGATCATCCATTCGCAGCCGATCTCCTTGGCGACCTGGGCCTCCGTCTTGTTGAAGGCAATCAGTTCCTCCGTCGTAGGCATGTCAATGCCGTAAACGTTCGGGTGACGGATGGCCGGAGCAGCTGATGCAAAGTACACGGCCTTCGCGCCGTTTTCGCGAGCAATCTGAACAATTTGGCGGGAGGTGGTGCCGCGCACGATCGAGTCGTCCACAAGCAGCACAACCTTGCCCTCGAACTCGGAGCGAAGGGCGTTCAATTTCATGCGCACCGTCTTCTTCCGCGCAACCTGGCCGGGCATGATGAACGTACGCGCGATGTAACGGTTCTTGACGAAACCCTCGCGGTACGGCAGGTTGAGGCGCTGCGAGGCCTCGAGCGCCGACGTGCGGCTTGTGTCAGGGATGGGGATGACCACGTCGATGACGTGGTCCGGACGCTCGCGCAGGATCTTCTCGGCGAGCTTGGCGCCCATGTTGCGACGCGCCTGGTACACCGACACGCCGTCGATGAACGAGTCGGGGCGAGCAAAGTACACGTGCTCGAAGATGCAGGGCGAGAGCTTGGCATCGGGCACGCACTTGCGCGTGGTCATTTCTCCGCTCTGCTTGATGACCATGGCCTCACCGGGGGCGAAGTCGCGCTCCGTCTTGAACTCGAGCGTGTCAATGGCCACACTCTCCGAGGCCACGACGTAGTCCGTGCCGTACTGGGTCTTGCGCGTGCCGTACACGAGCGGGCGGATGCCGTGCGGGTCGCGGAAGGCCACGATGCCGAAGCCGTTGATGAGCACGACGGCCGAGTAGCCGCCGCGGCAGCGCTTGAAGACGCCCGTGACGGCGTCCAGCACCATCTCCGTGTCGAGCGGCTGGCCCACGCGCTTGAGCAGCTCGTCGGCCAGGATGTTGAGCAGCAGCTCCGAGTCCGAGTCCGTGTTGACGTGGCGGAAGTTGGTGTTGGCCAGCTGGTCCACGAGCTCGTGCGAGTTGGTGAGGTTGCCGTTGTGCGCGAGCGCCACGCCGTACGGAGAGTTGGTGTAGAAGGGCTGCGCCTCGGAGCTCGAGCTGGAGCCCGCCGTCGGGTAGCGGCAGTGGCCGATGCCCATGTTGCCGCGCAGGTTGAGCATGTGGTTCTGCTTGAACACGTCGCGCACGAGGCCGTTGTCCTTGCGCAGGAACAGGCGCTTCTTCTCGCACGTCATGATGCCGGCGGCGTCCTGGCCGCGGTGCTGCAGTACCGTGAGGCCGTCGTACAGTCCCTGGTTGCAGTGCTCGAACTTGTTGGCCAGCATCAACGCGATGATGCCGCACATGGTGACTACGAGGGGGTAGAGGAAGTTGCTCGGCTCGGAGGAGATTGCGCCAATGACGCAACGGACGGCGGTGCGGGTGGCTGGTAGGAAACTCTCTTGCGCTTTGTATGCCCCCCGAAACGGCTCGGCGTGTTTCGGCAGCCAATCACCGGCAAATCCTTGCCGCCCCGGCTTTGGACGCTTTGGAACCAAGTGGCTGTTCATTGGTCGAAATGCCGCAAAACCACAAACGGAGGTTGAAGCAGACACCAAGATGTCCGCCCGCCACGATCCCCCGTTCGCGCACAAGACGCTGCTGGAACGCATCGTCGCCAAGCCGTGCGTTTGCCTGGCTGAAGTGGTTGATGCTCTACAGTCTGGAAGTTAATTTTTGTGTTGTGTGCAATTGCAATTGAAGTTTTTACTGCCGGTCGGACGTGGACGTTAATTAAATTGCTGGTACTGTTGAATAGTTTTCCAATTAGACAACTTTAACTGTGATCACAAGAGAGAGCGTGGGTTTAAATGTTTGGGTCATTTACAGGTGGGACGGCTACGTCGTAGTGGATTCAGTGCCAAGTTGTCGTCGGCTTCGACGGATGGTACTGTTGGGACTACTAATTGTTGCTAAAGGTTTCTGGTGAATCCGATAATTAATGTTGCAATATTTTTGTTTAGCACTTGCAAGGGCGATGCACTTCCGTGTGGTGCATGATGGGGAAATTTTGTTTCGTGAGGGAGACACTATTGAAGAGATGAGCGGGAAGTTCCTCGTCATGGAGGGGTCGCTTTTGCTGTTCGTGCAGCGCAGAAGGAACGAGCCGCAGAGTGATGCCAGCTCGAACAGATATGGTGTGTGCATGGGGACGTGCAATGCAGGGTCGATGTGTGGTGAGGTTGGTGGCTTTGACGCGGTACTATTATGTATTGCGGACCATAGCATAATGGATGGACGTGGTTGTTTTGCTTGGGTGGGGGCAGGATGCGATTACCGGTGCTATTGTTCGCAAGATGACGGCGTTGGCACAAACTACCACGTGTACGATCCGGCAAATGTTTGACGTACAACGTGCTTCATGAAAATGATGTTTGATACTGTGTGGATTGTAGTGGTGGCTTTCGTTACACAAGCGGATTATCTTCGTATCGCGCACTTCAACGTAGAAGATGAGATGAAGTTTCTCGATGATGTGAGGCAACTTTTTACGGAGCCTATTTCGCATTCCTCAGTACGTTTTCGACTGCATTCGAGCGCATTTGGTGACCTCCAGATTGTACAAACCATTAAGCGGTTTCTCCATCGTTATGAGTGTTTTCGAATGATACCGCAAGAGTTTGTTCTTGAACTTGCCCAAAGGTTGCAACTTCACGTGCGCGAACCTGGAGACCGTTTGCACCCTGCACGCGATAGTGTGCCAAAAATGATTTTCAACCTAAGTGGAGAGTGCTGTGTTCACGTCCACGAGAACGCAGAAGAGATCCAGCTGAGAAGGCCAATAACAAATCAACAGTGCGATTCGAAGGTCGGTAGTAGAATGCATTCAAGTGTGAAGACAGATTGTGGAGATGACAGCATTTGCTGCGACGAAGTGCATGATTCAGCGTGCGGGGTGCTTTTATCTACGCACATCTGTACATTATCCAGTGGAGATGCGTTTGGAGAAATGTCGATTATTTTCTAAACTCCTCTCCAAGTATCAAACGCGTAAGTTTTGAAAACATCACACTGTCGATTCCTCAATCCAACTCGGACGTCTGTTACGTGATCAGTCTTTCTATTGATGATTATTTTGACGCGCGATCACATTATTTGGAATCAACCGAGTTCGCAGCTTCATCTGCCTACTCCATGTTATCGACAAAGCTTCCTCGTGACCGTACCTGCGAACAACTTAACTATCTAGCTACGTATTTCGCACGATACTCAACTGCCAAGTTGTTCTTCGGCCAGCTTCCGCCTATCATTCTTCGCCAGATTTGTCTTCACGCAACACTTGAAGAGTATAAAGCAGGCAGCAATGCCTGCATCCAAGAGCAAGGAAAAGTTGTGGAATGGTTTCGCGTTGTATTGGACGGAAAAGTTAGTGTCTTTAAAGCACAGAACTGTTCTCCGGAGCCATGTCTTGCTAACGCCCAGTTTACGGCAAGTGAGGACTTCCATCTAGCTACCAACAATGATTCTCGTTCTACGGAGTTACTACCAACCAAAAATATCCTGCAAGACAGTCAGCATCTCCACTGTAGTAAGTTTGTCGAACCTTTAGGTGTTATGGGTCATGGCAGTGCATTTGGATTACTGCCAGTTCTTTTGGACTCGCCCAGTCCATTTGGATATGTTGCCTACGTTTCTGTAGTTTCTACAACAACCAACATCCTACGTGTCCCGGCATCTGTGGCAAGGCTCTACTTAGGAACAAGTGATGAACACTTAGTTTGTCGGCCTGGGCGAGCAATACAGCAAACGATTCGAAGCATAAGAACGACACCCCGCCTTCAACTTTCACGTGGAAGAAAATGGCAAGCGAATAAGGAGTTTGAGTGACTTGCGCTGCATTGCCCTGCTGTTTCAGGGATTCCTCAAACCAAGTTGAAAACAATGATCAGCAACATGCTTGTGGTAACTGTGCCAGCCCAGCATTTTCTCTTTGAGGCCGGGGAAACAACGAAAGGATGCATTTTTGTCGTGCTTGACGGAAACGTTCGAACGAATCGTTGTCCTGTGACGGAATGTAATAAAGAGGCAAAGCTTTCTAATAGTCTCGAGGCTGGTGCTAAATACATATCGAGTTTGTTGGAAAACGTTTCGATTATTGATGAAGATGCTAGAAAAACAACAGAACAAACCATGTTTGCATTCGAGAAGCCTGCTGATGATGACTTTTATACCCGGGAGTACAAATACGTGAACAATTTTGGTGTGGGTGAAGGTTTTGGGCGGCACGGCACTATGTCAGATAGCAGGCAGCCCGAAACTAGTAACAGAAGTTCCAGCAAGCTTAGTTCACTTGTACGGAGAGCAACTAGCCGTAGATTCCAGACACGACAGCAAACTACTTCTTTCACTGTGTACCCGGAGACAGCCATCACCACGACGAAGTGCCGTCTCGATATTGTGTGGAGCGACAACACTTCAGAGGAAGCCACCCAATTCGATCCAATGCTCACCGCAGAGCTCATCAGCACGATGCAAGATAACGGTAAGGATGGAGATAATAATTATACCGAGCACGCAAAAGTGTCGACACTTTTCGCACGATCACGAATTCTTGAAATGATGGGATTCGCTAAGCGGTTAACCACGTGTGAGCTCCTTAACGCAGCGGAGGCACTATGCTACGTTGAAGTGGGAGGCGGAGAAACAGGTACTGCTTCAAACTGCTTAGTGAACTTGTAAAAACTGATTTGTCGTGTTCTTCAGTGTACAAATGCGGTGAAGAAGGAGTTGCTGTGTACCTGAAGTACTTTATTCTGTCGGGTCGAGTACAGATGTATGTACTTCAGCGGTGAGAAACAGTTATGAATGCGTTTTTGACGTTGTGGTCGTGTTGTTTACGCAGATTTAATGGCCGAGAACGTGGCGCATTGCCAGGAAAACCACACTTACTGCCTGATACAGATGACTTCTGGTCGATTGAGCTACGAGAGGGTGATGTGTTCGGGGAAGACGCGTTTTTTGCAGGAATTTCGGCAAGTACTCGACGATTAACTACGGCGCTTGCTGTTAAGAAGATGGATAGTTCTGCACCTGTGAAACTACTGTATTTATCACGCGATGCTTATGCGGCGGTGACGCCTCCGTGGAAATGGTTTTATCGCAAAAGAGACTACTCTGCCAGTCTCGGTAAGATTGAGCTTTCAATGCTGGGCGCGAGGTAAGTCACTTGGAGCATGAAACAAATGTTCTCCCTAATAACATGCTTTTATTCCTATAGATCGCCAATTGACCGCTGGAAATCGGCAGTATTTCAAGTCATTCGAACTCGACTTACTTGGAGCTCCGCTATCAGACTCAATCTTGAATATCGTACGGAATTGACGTTTGGCATGGTTCATGCCTTGCCGCTCTTCAAGGACGTTAAAAAGCAAATATGCTTGGAGATTTGCAAGGACTGCATAGTGGAGGTTGCTTCAGAGGATTCTGCTGTATTTGAGCGAGGTGACCAGTTGCTCGGAGAAATGTTTCTTGTTATAACAGGCTCGGTCACTATCCAGCAACAGGTTCTATCACCGCTAGTATCATCCGGAGCATCTCCTGTCAGCACAACTTTAGCGAAAGTGCTGATTAGGCTGTTGAAACCTGGCGATTCATTTGGAGAAGTGGAGCTAATTCTCGATGCCAGCATGCACTTGACGGATGCAATTGTGTCAAGTGCTGGTACAAAACACCAAAGATTACCTTTTTCAGGTTGTGGCCTCAGTGCGCTCGCCAAAAAGCCAAACTCGAGGTGCTAAAGCGTGCATTCGATGCCACTTCTCCTCTGAATTCAGAGCAGTTGGCCTCGATATACTATGCAGTCAAAGAGCGCAATTTCAAGCGTAATGAAGGTAGGGTATTTTCTAAAGCATGCACAGTTTGTTATTGTCCGGCTCCGGTGGTAGAAATGATTAACGCCTGTCACTTCGTGATCATTCAGTGGTTTTCTCAAGCAGCACACGCGGCCTCCTGGCTGTCATCGAAACTGGAACTTGTGTTGTACATGACTACGTTACACTCCAACGAAAGCGCTCACGAACCTCACAGCGATATCACCTCCAAAGTAAAAATTGTCCTCCAAAACTTGCACTAGAAACCACTGTGGCATCTCTAGGTCCCAGCACAATTTTGTACTCGGAAGAGTTTGATTCAATCCCAAGTACGTCTTCTAAGAGGCTACGGACGGATATGGATAATGTGAACCAAGCGAAGGAAGGAGAGTATACCATTGCAGACTCCCCAGAGGTAAACGCGCTCAGTGTACAACTGTACTATAGCAGTGCTGAAATATCTGGATCATTATTTTCGCGTCGAAATCAAGATTTGTTCGTGTTGGCACTTCTTGGCTTCCAAGAATTCGTGCTGCAATTTCCGCTCAGCATTATCGAAGAGCGGAAAGCGTTGCGGATTCAATAAGGTTAGTAGAAGCAAGTGCCCCAAAAGAAAAAGAAGCCCCACCTCTTTCTCTTCCAGTATCTCCACTTAAGAGAGTTGTGCAGAAGACCAGCTATGAGTCACCTCAGAAATTGAATGACTTCCCGATGCAGATGGACCTCACACGTTTCTTACGAAATCGTCAGCTTCCGACATCTACACTCAAGTCAAGCAAAGAAAAACGATCTCGTGAACGCAGTGGCTTCTCACCGTTGGTGGGCCCTACAATGACGTCTAAAACATTGGTAACTACGCCTACTTGTTTTTCAGCAGGGTCGTTTTCTGTAGTGGATCAAAACATTCACCTTGGTTTCCCCACGCCGATGACCCAAGCTATCACAGACGTGATCACAGAGATGATCACCAATGGCCCAGATGTGTCCGACGGCCGCCAGCCTCTGACAATGGGTCGCCATGTAACTTCCAGTCTGGCTGTCCGTGCCTGACCTGGTCTGCGTTAGGAACTTTGTATGTCGAACTGCACATTGCCTTTCGGACGCTGTCCACTTCATTCCGACTCTCCTAGTCAACATCAAGGGGACGCCTTTGATATAAGTTGTCTAGGAGCAGACCTGAGCGACGGGCTGGTTACCATCAGACCCAGAGCTCACTCTTCACCTTTCCAAGTAGGAATCAATCAATACATTCGGCTATAGTTCCGTGCAGGGTGGCTCCTGCATTGCTGAGTGTTCTACGATTGGTACTTCTCCCCGGGAAACACTACAAAGAATGCTTTAGTGGTATCGTCTCTCTTCGGTGCAGTACAACTTCCTGTATCAAGAGGACAACTACAGAAGGCCAAACAACTTTCCGCTCCAAGAGTTGCTAATTAGAATGGCAACGAACAATATTGTCGCTTCTGGTTCGGCGCCACTGTTTACGCCGATCATCCCTCCTGAGATCAAGAGCATCTCTCACGAGACGTTGACGAAGTGGAAGAAGGAGCGACGAGAATACGAGGCCAAGCTGCGTGCGCGCTGCCGCGTGACTGGCGAGCAGTACGAAGCCGTGGCTCAGCCTATTATAGAGTCATTCGACCCCGACCTGATGGACACGTTCTGCGAACTCCGACTGGCCCAAGCGTCGGCGAACGTGACCGAGGGTATTATCATTGCCGAGATCGAACACATCATCTCGAACGTGAAGAACGACACGCTCCCAGACATCAAGACATTGTTCAAGAGCAAGCTGCGGATGAATATGACGGAGAGTGATGTGGACGCGCGGGTGCTGGATTACTTCAATCAATTCGGTAAGGTCATGCGTGAGAATGGTTTGGCGAGCTGCTTTGAAGGCAACGATGGGATCAAGGACAAGTGCAAGCGTCTTGTAACTTGCCTTTACCCAGCCACTCTCAAGGCTGAAGTGAAGCAGTGTGTGAAGTACACGCACAAGCCCGCTGCAAGCAATCCAAGGTTGTTGTTTGAACTGATCGTCGAAAAGGCGAAGGAGCATGAGCGCCAGTTCCAGCGACAGAAGGATAAGAAGCGCGGCGAGTAGCGCGCCCATCTGGACGCGACCAAGCTGACCAGAGGAAGTCCAAGGACAACAAGATGCCGTGGAACAACAACAAGATGGTGACGAAGGGAATTGAGCAGAAGGCTGCAGTGGGTATTCAACCTGCGGCGAAGTCTCAACACAAGCCGTCGCGCCTGAACAACTTGCCTCCAAGTCCGTGTCCGAAATGCAAAGAGATGCATTGGCTTCGTGACTGCACTAAGGTGACCGAGAGCGAGAAACTGGAGCTTCGAAAGCAGCTACATGAAGCAGGTGCTGCCAAGAGAGCCAGGTTGAAACGATTCGGAGAATGCCTGCCAAGCTCTGAACGCAAGGTGACTGTGAATGGAGTGCTGGAGTTACCATTTTGTCCTGACAGTGGCTCGGATCACACAGTGATAGGCCGCTCTCACTACGAACAGCTTCGCACTCTAGACCCCAGCGTTCAAGCTGAAGAACTTGACATCCCAGTGAAAAACCAAGCATTTGGATCGACATTGGTGACTGCTACCAAAATGGCTAGACTCCACTTGATGATCCACACTGCGGTGGGACCGGTGGAACCGATAAGCACCGGGGACGTGTTGGTCGTCGACGTGGATGATGATGAGTATATTGTTGGAAACGATCTGCTAATGACACTTGGTATTGACGTTGATCATCAACTGGAGCAACTTGCGGATCGTGGCGATGATGAAATAGTTGGTGATCCGTTTGAGCTTGAGGCCGACGAACCTCCGGTGCAGCCCAATGCGTCAGAACCAAGTGATGCCGACATTTTTGCCGCTGTTGAACGACTCATTGATCGAGCTGTGGAGAATGGGTTTCCTCTCGACAAGGTCGAGAAGCTCCGCACTATTGTTCACGCTTATGATGTTTGGAGGCTGGAGTTGCGTGCAGACCCGCCGGCAAATGTCCCTTCACTCGAAGTGCGTATGAAGGATGGGGCTCGTCCAACTAAATGTAAGCCTCGCAAGTATCCTCCGCACATTCGACGGTTTTTACGTGAGTTTAACGCTCGTCTTGTGGAACTAGGATTGGTCTACAAGAACCCAGACAGTCGTTGGTCGAGTCCCGTTCTTCCGGTCAAAAAAGTCCTCCGATTTGATGGATCTTCGGCAAATAACGGACTACCGTGCTTTCAACGACCTGGTTGAAGTGATGGCAGCAGTGATGCCGATTTTGATGTTAGTGGTGGAACACGCAAGAGGAATGAAACACTTTGGATTATTTGACTTCCTCAAAGGATTTTGGCAATTGCCTCTTGTTGAAATATGCCAAGAGTTCCTCTTGTATATGACTGACGAGAAAATCTTCACGCCACGTCGTGTGCCTCAAGGTTGCAGTGACGCAACGATCTATTTCCAGAAGACAATGGAAGCCTGTTTCGCTAGCTTGCTGTATCTTCTCATCTGGATCGACGATCTGCTCCTGTACGCCGAAGACATCGACACGTACCTCGTCAAGTTGGCCGAGCTATTTTCGTTGCTCAACCAGTTTGGGTTAAAGCTGAGCGCCAAACGACCAGCCTGTACCAGACACAAGTCAAGTGGTGTGGCAAGGTGATCGACGGCTAAGGCATCCGTCACGATCCCGAGCGCATCGACACACTGAGGTCGATACCGTATCCACGTTCAGCTGGAGAATTGCAGCAATTCGTCTGTGCGATTAACTGGATGCGTGAAACCATCGTTGATTTCGCTCGTCTCGTGGCACCTTTGCAGAGTAGACTCGATAAAGCGCTTGCAAGCACGAAGCGCACTCACCGAGCGGCTGCTGGAATTGAAATCGAGCTCACCAATGCTGAACGAGCAGCTTTCGATCAAGTCAAAGACGCTTTAGCCTCCTCGGCCACACTTGATTTTCCAGACGACAAAGCTACAACTTGCCTTTTCACTGATGCATCAGATATCGGGTGGGCGCTTATTGTGACTCAAGTGGTGGATTTTGACTCGAAGAAGCCTGCAACTGAGCAACAGCATCGCCTTCTCCACTGTATGAGTGGTATGTTTTCTGGCAGTCAGCTCAACTGGACAGTCATTGAAAAGGAAGCCTTTCTGATCGTGATGGCGTGTGATAAACTTGATTACCTTCTTCTCAGGCCTCGACCATTCCGGATGTACTGCGACCACCGCAATCTGATACATGTCTTCGCGCCTAACGAAAGTGTGAAGAAACATGCACGGGGCAAGTTACTACGGTGGGCAATGAAGAGTGATGAATTACCGGTATATTGTGGAGCATGTCCCTGGATCGGGCAGACATGATTTCCCGTTGGGCGGGCAACCATGAACCAGTCGTGCATACACACCGCCTGAAACCTCTGCGCAGCCAAGTCGAGCCAACACCTCCGACCATTTCTGCGTTGCGGCCTCTCGATGACGACAATTTCGTTTGGCCCACTTTTGAGGAGCTGGTGGAGACGCAGTCTCGTTACTCCCAGCCTCAAAATGCCGAGCAGAACGACGACGGTGTCATCTTGCTGAATCGTCGCATTTGGATACCCGCCGAAGCTACCGACCTCATTCAGCGCCTCTGTATCGTGGCTCACTGCGGATCCCAAGGCCACCGCGGCCAACATGCAATGACGACTCATTTGAACCGCCTTTTCTCCATCGAGAATGTCACAGCCATTGTTTCAACATTTGTCAAGCGATGTCTGCTGTGTCTGCACTCTCGAGGGGGAAAATTATCCCAGGACCATGCAGTGAAGTGATTGATTGTCGAACGAGGAACGGTGTGCTGCATTTTGATTTTCTATTCATGGGCGAGAGCTTTGGAGATAGCAAATACCTTCTCGTTCTTAAGGATCACGTCAGTCATTATTGTGAGCTCGTGGTAGCCGACACAGCAGACAGTAGTGTTGTGATCGAAGCTATGCTTTGGTGGCACTCACGTTTTGGGATTTCGCCGGAATGGGTCTCAGACCAGGGCACGCATTTCAAAAATGAAGTGATCGCCGAGCTGAGTCGTTGCCTCCGCACCAAGCAGACGTTCACGCCGGCCTACAGCCCATGGGTGAACGGGTCGATCGAGAGATTGAATCGAGACATCCTGCAGGTGATTCGAGCGAAGATCCTGTCCTACAAGGTTAGCTACAAAGTTTGGGTATACTTGGTGCCGATCATCCAAGCCAATTTGAACCACACGGCCGTGCCTTCCCTGGACAACAAAGCACCCGTGGAGCTTTTTACTGGTCTGCCGTGCTCGACGCCCCTCTGCGAGTTCTACTTGCCCGAAAGCAACGCACTGCAGCAAATTCCGGCCAACGAGCAGATTGACAGCTTCTTGGAGAACCTCAGGACCAGTCTGCAGGAGATGCACTGCAAGGTCGAGGACCAACGATTGAAGCAAAGACTACTCAACAAGAAACGTGAACGCGGCGAGAATTTGGTGAATTTCGCTGTACGTGACTATGTACTACGCTCCCGAGTTGACGACAAACACGGCAACAAACTCCAAGTGATGTGGATTGGGCCGTACCAAGTGACTCGTGCTGATTCTCATTCGTTTCGAGTGAAACACCTGAGAACTGGAAATGAGGCCACATTCATGCTTCGCGCCTCAAAATGTACGCCGACAGCAGCCTGGATGTGACGGAAGAATTCCTCGAACACGTGGATTCGCAAGGAATTATTCTGGCTGTCGACAAACTCAAGGAACATCGCTGGAATGCCGACATTAGTGATTATGAAGTTTTGGTGAGCTGGAAGGGTCTATAATCGATCGAAGATTCATACGAGCCCGTACAAGCTTTGGCCAAAGAGATCCATGGGCTGGTGGACAACTACGTGACTCAAGCTACTGATCAGCTGCTCTCTGAGTACTGGCAGAAGCTCAACGGACTGCAAGACCGTGCTGCAGAGCCAAGTCCGTCCACTGCACCAACATCTACAACTCCTGTACCTGCGCCACAAGAGTCACAAGGTCGACGGAGCAGCAGGAAACGACGACGTCGCACCGCTGGTGAATCCGCCCGGAGTGATGACAGTGTTGTCGAGGTCCCACATCGCAGCGTACAACAACCGATACGACGAACCTCGGATGGGGATAGCCAGGAGTACACAGGTACCGAGAGTCACGACTCTCAGCTCCCCTACGTCGGC
The DNA here is from genome assembly GCA_032158285.1 of Phytophthora sansomeana. NCBI lineage: Eukaryota > Oomycota > Peronosporomycetes > Peronosporales > Peronosporaceae > Phytophthora > Phytophthora sansomeana. The sequence continues at coordinate 205,572 of JAPDHH010000095.1, read as the reverse complement.
GTACCCGATCGGTGACTACGGCCGCCGCAAGTCGAGAAGCAATGGGTCGAAAGTCTACTTCTCAACATCAGCGTGCCCGCCGCCAGCAGCGATCTCAACGGTCCAGCAAGCGTCGCAAGAGCGTCAGCATGAGCAGCTTTGATTCCTTTGTCCCCGGGTCAGCTCCTCTTCGTCCCTGAGCATGCTGGTATTCGTCGGTGACCGACTGTGAACTGAGACTTTCATGTTGACCGTACCGACGGCGACGGTGAAACCAAGCTTCGGGGGCTGTGTAGTGGATCCAAACATTCACCTTGGTTTCCCCACGCCGATGACCCAAGCTATCACAGACGTGATCACAGAGATGATCACCAATGGCCCAGATGTGTCCGACGGCCGCCAGCCTCTGACAATGGGTCGCCATGTAACTTCCAGTCTGGCTGTCCGTGCCTGACCTGGTCTGCGTTAGGAACTTTGTATGTCGAACTGCACATTGCCTTTCGGACGCTGTCCACTTCATTCCGACTCTCCTAGTCAACATCAAGGGGACGCCTTTGATATAAGTTGTCTAGGAGCAGACCTGAGCGACGGGCTGGTTACCATCAGACCCAGAGCTCACTCTTCATCTTTCCAAGTAGGAATCAATCAATACATTCGGCTATAGTTCCGTGCAGGGTGGCTCCTGCATTGCTGAGTGTTCTACGATTGGTACTTCTCCCCGGGAAACACTACATTTTCCAAAGTATCTGTTACTGCTACCCACGAAAATATTTTCCCTGCTCTTTGTCCCGCTGGTCCATCGAGCCACATAGAAGAAGCTGAAATTCAGCCATACATTGATCCTGCAGTCGTCGCTGCGTCTATGAGGAGTACTCAGTTGATTAAAGAGTCCAGGGCCATAGCCGAACTTTCGCACCAAGTCCACATAAAACCTATCGGACCAAAGTTAAGCGCGTCGGAAAATCGCCAACGCCACGGTCGTCCACCTTCACGACAACTTGAGAGCCGAGACCGGTTAGTTGATATTCTCCCACCTGATACAAATGTCGAGAACGACAGGAAGAGAGCTGGGCTTTGTCGACGATTGCTTCACATCAAAAAGTGCTGAAGATCACAAATAGGCAGCTCTAGTATTGAAAGTCTCACAACGACTGCATTATCACTACTGTGGAGGCTGTTCCTGTGGAGTGAGTGACTTGAGTAGAGATTTTGATCTGGCCGTAGGAGCTTTCTTTTTCGCGGGTACTACCGGGGCACTGATCGGCCGGTCAGGTGATAGAATTGCTCGAGTTGCTGTGATGTTCATAAGACTGCAACAAATACGAAGCGTTAGAATGAAGGGTAGTAATGTAATATGGTTCTCTGTTTCTTACCTGAGAGGGGAGGCTTTCGCACTTTTAACATCCCTTTTCAACGTTGCTTCAGCTGGTGGTGTCGACCATTTTACACTCGGAACCCGGACTGCAGGTGGCTTCTCACTTGCGTGAGAGTCACCCGCAGATTGAGATTGTTGGTGTGGTTCAGGCTCCGCTACCGCAAACAAAGTTGGTTGTGGTTGCGCCAGTGTCTGTGAACGAACCAGCTTCGGCTCGGCAGATTCCTCCAAAATGGACTCCTGAACCAAAGGCTGCGCACTAAATGGCACGTTGGAACGGTAGATCCGAGCTGAGGATGGTCCTGGGTTTACCTTTCGCAACTGAGATGGCCCACTTCCGGCATTTGGACCATCTTGATCGTCGAGATCGGTCTCCTTTTCGTTATTGAGATTTGTAACCTCTTTGCGGCAGGACAAGCACCGCACAAGGCAATCTTCATTCTCTGCATCCAACCCAAGCAAACGGGCTTCCAACCTGCACCAATACGGAGACACACAGTTAGCATGAAAACGTTTAGGCAACCGATGCAGTCATGCCGATCCCCACGTACTCTTTCAGTAACTTCAGATCAGCTTTGCGTCTCAAGCTTCGTTTGAGATTCTCAATCGCTGCAGTGTAATCCGGTTGTTGCTTTAGTTTTTCGAGGAAGAGCTCAGTCTGGGCACTTAGTTGCGTAGGAATATCCTGCGTTAAGGCTTCAACGAGCGCTCTTTGACTGGCAATTGCCTGCTCAAGCAAAGAGTGCCTAGCGGTTGCTTCACTCTGGGCAGCAGCAAGCTGGAGCTGGACTGTAGTGCGAATCGATACCACCTCACTCTCAAGATCACTAACCTTATCCATGACAGGCGAAGAAAGCGAGGCAATTCTCAAGTCGACGCTTAGCAAACTCTGCTCGATATCGGTGACCCGCCGACGAAGAGTTTCATGTGTAGCTCGGTCATTCTTTTCACGCATCTCGTTTGTCATCTGCTTCAAAGCTGCAAAAATCTCACGAGATTTTTCCTCGAGCAGCTCGATTCGAGACGACACAGTGAACACATTTTTCTTACGCTTCAGCAGGATATTCGTCACGTCCTTCTTTTGCTTCTCCTTGATATGTCCCTTGAGCTGGAACCATTTCTTGTGGGCTCGCTCCTTGAGCTCTTTTTCTTCTTCGGGTGAGAGCATTTGAGCACGTTTGAGTTTCTTGAGAGCCGTCATCGTCTTTGAAATGTCCTTGACAGCAGCTCCAGCTTCTGCATCGTCCTCGAGGTCCTCGTCACTACTTGATGAACCGGATCCATCTGACGAGGATTCACTGCTGCTATCACTACTTCCTTCTTCGACTTCCACCTGCTCCGTTGAACTTGTTGGTGCAGATTTTTCAGGCGGTAACACTTCTGGTTGCACAGCTTGCGCCGCAGGTGAAATCTGAGGAACTTGTTGCGGAGTGGTCACCTGTATTTCCTCCTGCTCTTGGACTTTTGCTTGAGGAGCAACCGATGTTCGACGAGAGTGCAAACCGCGCGTATTCGCAGATAAACGCCGTGCAGCGTCATCTTCACTCATCTCGAATTTCTTGGTAAGACTTGTTCGCGGAACCATTTTTGACGATCGACGTTGCGCTGAGGTTCGGCGCGGCAGCAATGGATCAGCGATCGGTTCCACTACTTCTGAATGATGTGAAGGCTCAGATTTTTCATGATGTGTTGTGGTGAATGCTCGAATTGGGATTCCAACCATCTTGATTGTTTTCGTGACTGCAGTGGCAGGCGGTTGAGTTGCTGTCGTCGTAGAATGATGAACTGGAGGTGATGAATTTTGCTGCTCCGTCGACTTCGAAGCGGAGACAATTTTTTCCACCATATTATCCTCATTTAACGCGCTGGGAGGCTCCATGGGTGCAGGTTTCATCGGAGTGTCTTGAAGCTCTGAGGAACTAGCAGCAGCTAGAGCACTACTGGCGATAATCGTTGGTTGTGGCGGCGTTTTCAATACAAAAGGCTCGATAGTTCGCTCCACTTGAACTGTAGGCAGGAGGCTCGAGACGGAAGCAGTAGGTATCGATGGGGTTTTGTTTATCGTTTGAGGGGTGGGTTCTGTCTTGGTTGTCGTCGTCATTGACGCAGGTGTATCCCCAGTCGGAGCTGTTTGCTTTTCCGCAATTGGTGTCATCGGTGCGACAGGCTCGGTTGCACAATTTTCCACTACCGCATGAGGAGCTGGTGACTCATTGTCTTTAGGGATACTCGTCTCTTTTTCCTGTGCTTCGTCTGTAGGATATCGTTCAACAGCATGAGATTCCGACTTAATTTCATCAGCAGATCGAGGTTCCTCTACTAAAACGCTGCTCTCAATTATTTTTTCGCCAGGCATCACTTCATTGCTCTCTTTTGGAGATGCATATGATTGCCCATTCGGCACGTCCGATTCAAGAGCTGGAATTGCGGTTTCTTTCATCGCTTGGTCGTCCTGTGACGGAACAGAATCCTGAATTTCGGGCTCGAATGTAGCAATCGGTTCAATTTTCACTGGAGCAGCGACAGACTCGCTTCGTTCTTCATTCGTTGCAAGTTTCTGAGTATCAATTATCACCGGTACCTCATCAGCAGGAAGCTCGATCGTGACTTGTTGAGCTTCTTCAACCGTATTAGAGTGAGTAGCAGTGACTTGTTCCACAGGTTTCGTCAAAGTCTCTGGTATCGGCGTCATAATTACTGGTTCGACAACCACAGATTGCGCAGGTACTGGGACGTTCTGTGGGGCTGGTAACGGGGTAGGAACCTTACTTTCTGACAATTCAACTCGTTCAGCAGCAGGAGGCAATGGGGTGGCTGCTACTTCCGCCGGTTCATTCGACTTGACCTTTTTGTTGTTGTGTTTCTTGTCCTTCGCCTTCTTCTTTGAACTCGCCTTCTCAACTTTCTCCGTCTCGGCAGCTGTCGGTGTAGCAGCACTGGAAGTTGTTGCTAGCCGATCGAGAATGGCAGCGGCCATCCCTGTGACACGAACAGCTTTCTTGTCATTCCCAAGTTTCTTGCTCACTGTGGGAGCTAAAGGTTTAACGTCGTCTGGCGGAGGAATAGCCCATCGATGTGGTCCTTGGGCTTCATCGTCCACTGCTGCTGTCCCATCAATATTGTGCGCGATGTTCCGCAGCTTGAGATCGAGCTCCGTCATACCGAAACTCACCTCCGTGAGCCAGTTCTCCATCTTGTCCACCCGACCGCACACCGCTCGAAGAATGGTTTCCAGAGCCATCGCCTGCTTCCCCAAGTCCTTGAACAGACTCTGGAACACCTCGCGAGAGGCATTTCCAGGCACCTCCGCTTGCACCGGAACCACCGACACCTTGCCCATACCGGGATACCTAGACGGAAAACACTTGTCCAAACCTCACTAGATGTCGGCTAAGCTTCAAACACTTCTCGGTGGCGGCCAACGTGTATTTCATCGCCACCGAAGCGTCGGTCCTTGGTTTCGTTCAACTAATTTTAAAGCGACTCCTTTGTTCGCCTGTCGACTCCATTGGTCATGACGATCTTCTGGCTGCTAGTGGTTCTTGCTGTGTGTGGTGAAGTGGTTATTGACCGGGGTAAGATCGAGGCTGCTGCAACGAACGGCCGATTCCAATTTACTCAGTCTGTCTACTCCACCACGGAGGATTTCGGGGTTGCGTACATCACAGTGCAGCGCAGTCTCGGGTCGGACGGCCGAGCTGCTGTATATGTGTCAACCATTCCTGGTGTGGGGAATGCAGTGGCCGGACGGGACTACAAACCCATTTTCAACGTGAGTCTCGTATGGCAGGATGGCGAGGATTTCGAGAAAGCGTTGTATGTGTTTATCTACAATGACGGCAAGCCCCAAGAAACCTCGAAAACGTTTACGTTGAGGCTACACGATGCACTTGGCGCAGAAATCAACACTGACCGAAACCAAACACAAGTGGTTTTGGTCCCTCCTTCCAATAGTAAGTGAACTAGTTGTTTTTCATCAGTGTTGTGGAGAAGTTTATACTGACGTTGACCCATGGACAGTTGTTCCCGGCAGCTTTACATTCAAGGATGCTGTGATTCGTATAAACGAAGGAGGCACATTAATTCTCCCTGTGCTTTGGGTGGGTGGTACGACATCCACTGCCAGTGTTAAGTTTGAACTTGTGTGTAAAAGTGCATGCTTTCCCGACGACTTCGCATTGGTATCGCCCCTCACAAAGCTGCTGCAGTGGAAGCGTGACGATTATCCAGATACTACAACACCTCGCATGCAAAATATCAGTTTGAAAGTGCCGAATGACGGTATCTATGAGCAAAACGAAAGCTTTGTTGTGCGTTTGGTCTCTGTGGAAGCCGCTGAGAACGCAGTTATCGGAACTGGACAAATTGGGGACATTGGTGAAATGGTTGTGACCATTTCTGGGCCTAATGATGTGAGATCAGGCACACTGCAGTTCGATGCCGATTGCTTTCCAGATTGCTTTAGTACAAAATACTCGGTAGTAGCTGGAGGCGCTGCGGTTGTGATAATTCAGCGACGTAGTGGTAGCGATGGAGACTGCTCTGTGATTGTTGCTACTCAAGATGGTTCTGCTATAGCAGGCGTGGACTATGCCCCACTAGAAAAAGGGTTGTTTTGGAAAGAGGGTGATACAAGTGACAGACAAATTATTGTGCCCTCCTTGTTTCGTGGGGATCCCAGGTTACCCGTCAGGCGTGTGGGTCTCGTGTTACGGAATAACAAAGGAGCCCCAGTTAATGGAGTACACGCCAGTACGACGTACGTGGATATTGCTAGCCCGACTAATGTATTTCTTGGAGACGTTAACTTTGCTGCCCGCGAGCCTTTAGATTCTGTGCTGAGGATTCCGGACCTAAGTTTCATTCCGTTAGCCTCACGTAACACAAGTTCACGGCTCCAGCTATGTCCTAGTGTGGTTGCATCTCAACCTGGAGTACTTTCAGTGGCAATTCAACGCAACTTTGCAGCATTTCCTGTCCCTGTGCGAGGAACTGTGAAAACCATCGCTGGTACAGCAAAACCTGGAGTTGATTTCGAGCCCCCCGCAGACGCAGTTGTAGCTTGGGCAAACGGCGACACGGACGTGAAGCAAGTTTTCCTGAAGATCTTGACTCCGCCAACCTATGATCCATACCCGCGTTCGTTCCGGTTGCAACTTTTTGATGTTGCTGGTGCCGTAGTTGGGGATTGCAACGTCCTTGAGGTGGTGCTTGTAGGAGTCGCAACAGGGCCACATATTGCGTCGTTCGATCTTGACATGGCCCAAGGAAAACTTACTCTTCAAATGAGTCATCCAGTTCAGGCTTCGACTCTGGACGTAACGAAGTTATTACTACAGTCGGAGCGTGACCTAAAACGCGGTCCCAACTTTAAGTTCACGACCCAGCAGACAACTTCGAGCAGCCCTGATGGTACTACAATTATTTTGAATATCGGGGCGGGTGATCTTAACGACCTCAAGCGCATACCTGGACTAACCAAAGCAGCAGGATCAGTGTTCTTGAGTGCGAAAGGGGGTCTTTTCCAGTACGTTCTCAATAATTGCCAAAGCAGCGGGCTATTCACATGTTCTCCAGCTGCAACAGTAGCTATATCTACCACATCAGCTCTTGCAGTTACCAAGTTTGTTCCAGACAATGTTGCGCCAACACTTTTGGGATATAGTTTGGATGTACCACGCAGACTCCTAAAGCTGCACTTTTCCGAGGCGGTCAATTTTTCTACCCTGAAAATTGAAGCTCTAACCTTTTCCGAAACGACCACAGGAATTGACGTTTATCGTCTTTCACCAGAAACCACGCGGTTGTTCACTCCTCATCCGGATCCATTGAGCGGTGCCACTTTACGCGATTCAAATCGTCTACCTGCTGATAACACTTTTCTCACCTTGCAACTTGGTCGAGCCGATATCACGGCACTTGCGAGTTTTGGTGCAGGAAAAATTGGCATCACACGAGCGAGCACGTTTTTGGGAATCGAGAGTAATTTCATTGCGGACTTTGCCGGAAATCCTGTCGTGGCTGTGAATCCAGGGACTCTGCTTCAAGTTTCGGCTGCAGATTGCTCAGCATGTCCTGCAGGGTCGTTTCTTACGAGCTCGTGCTCGGATCTGAAAGACCGGAAATGCAGTACTTGCAGTGTGTGTCCTGGTAACTCATTTGCGCTTGAAACTTGTAGAGCTACGCAAGACACGCTGTGCTATCGTAAGTTTCTGTAGCTTTGAAATCGTAAAATTGTCTGAGACTAACTCATTCGGTTGTATGTTTTCCAGCATGTACTGAATGTCGTGCTGGCCAATATGTATTGGTGGCTTGCTCTCCAACAACGGATCGTGTATGTGCTCCATGCACTCAATGCACTTTGGACGAGTACGAAGTTTCACCATGCGCAGCTGGAGTAAACCGCATTTGCCGTACATGCAACTCGTGCACGCTAACAACAGCTCAGCAGCTATTGTGTCAGCGTAGTCCCATGTGGAAGCGACTGCAAATGAGGTTGCCTTTCAGCTGCCCCCAGCCAGGTCAGGAGTACAAGACTCGTGAAGATCAGCTGCAACGTGCGAAATCCAACCTTTGTGGGTCTGGTCGATGCTCTTGCACTGCTACTGGTATCGCAGGCAACTCGAATCCGAATGGTGACGGCTTTCCGGACGATCCACGATGTACTGGACCTGTGGCGTACAACGTCATTGTGTAGAACAATGAGGCATCATAATACAAGAAACGTCTGAAGTGACTGAACAGGACGGCTTTCATGAATGAGCATCAAAGGTGTTTCGCTCTGTAAATTGAGTTTTCTATATTATGGTGCGTCGATGTACTTGTTTCTAGGGAGAGGCAGCGCGGATCTCGTAGAATTCGTAAGACAGCTCCTGAGCGTCACTTACAGTCTCAAGAAGCTCTGCACCGTCGGCCAAATCACCCACAGGTGTGATGCTGTAGGAAAGGTCCGTGCTTTTCGCCAAAATCGCGTGCAGGTGGGTGACGCCGAAGCGGCTGTGGCTGTTAGCGTTCATGAGGTAGGCTACGCCGTGGGGGTTGCCGAGCAAGTGGTGACGAACTACACGCAGAAAACCTTCCGCCGTGCTCGGTTCGCAAATGATGTCGCTAGCGATCACAACTTCGGCCTTCGGCACAGCCTCAATGCTCTCGGTAGCATCCCAGTCCAGAAGCGACACCTTCACTTCAGGTTTCGAAGGGTCAAACTCGTGCGTGAATGGCTTGTTCAGCTGAACATTGTACTCGAGGGCCGTGCATGTGTCGCTCTGATAGTCCGTGAGTGTCGTTTGGCTAGCAAACCGAGCCGCTGTGATGCCTCCGAGTCCAAGACCGCTGCCCACCTCGATCACACTCTTGCCTTCGAACTGTTCACGGTGCTTGTGAATCCAGCGAGCTAGAACAAAGGCCGCACCCCACAAAAGGTACCCTGTCTTGCTCTGGCCTGTCATACGAATAGGCATTTGGCGAATTAACACATGCAGGGTGCTTTCACTGCCGTCAGCGTTTTTGGGCGTGTTGTCACGAGGGTCGAATGGGAGCGGCACTGCACGCGGCCACAAGCGCTCGACTTCTCCCACTTGACGAACACGGTGCGGAAAGGTGATAGCCGAAGGGCTTGATGTGCAGCTAGAGACGACTTCAGCAGCTGCCTGCAGCAAATACAAGTGAACATTTTGTGCCCAATCAGCAAACTGACAGTTCCAAAAACCAGTCTCAAATCTTACCTCCTGGATGTCTTCGTTCTCGTGCTCCATCAGATGCATCAGCAAGGGATGGGCTCCAATACGGGCTACAATGATGCCAAAACCTTAGGTGAGCGAAATGTAAATCAAAAGCGGCCACTTTGCGTTAGCAAAACGCACCGATAAACGTAGCATTGTCCTCGTCGACCACTGTCTCGGCGAGCAGCAAAAGCATCTGTACCGCCACCAAACACCACTTGCATATTAGCACGCGTTCTCAAATCACTATTAACAAATGAACCTTCTCCATACCTCATGTGTGACGTTGAGATCCTCCGAGCTCACGTCGCCATTCATGCGCTGCGCAAAGGCAGCCAAGTACTCGGTCGCAAACGTCAGGAAGCCCGCTACAAAATGGACAAACATAGATGCGTCAGCAAGGCCACAAACCCTATACATTCCTGCCCAAATACGAATCGAATCCCCACCAAGTCCAAGCACACAGCGGCCGTACGTGGTCCCAGCCAACGCACGGACATGCTCTCGAGCAGCAGCCGACGTGGCCAGATCCTGCACCAGCGGACGAGTCGCGGCCACGTCCACAGGCAGCGGGGCTGGCGGCGTAGAGCAGAGCAGCACCATTGTACGGGTATTCCTTGAGGTCTCGGAGAAGAATCGCCCGATGGATGGAGGTGACGCTTTGCCGGCAGTCACGAATGGCGGTTACGCGCTACGTCACTGCTGCTCTCTGATTGGTCAGCAGGCGTTAAACATGTCGCGCAGTTGCGTAGAAACTACAGTTTGTGTGCGCCACACACCCCGTTGAAGTTCGCAGTTCGTAAGAACTGTCGTTAGCCGACCAGGGCCCGTTTGTCATCGAACAACATTCGCAACACAATTCAATAACATTCATGCAACACAATTCAATAACATTCATGCAACACAATTCAATAACATTCATGCAACACAATTCAATAACATTCATGCAACTCATGCAATATGAGCCTCATAACGATCCAATTTTACTTATTAGCAATGGCGTCGCAATGAAATCATCTTTCTAGCTAGTTGTCCTTGCTAATCTAATTCTTTTCAGCACACCTACGTCCTTAAAACCTTCGAACTGCGAGTCCGCGGGCTACCAGCCCGCTAAGCAATGGTCGCCGATCTTGCTCAGCCCTTTGTCACGTGCAGCGGGAGCCCGTAGCAGATTGCGGCGTGGCCGTTCAAGTACTTGAGTTTGCAGACAGCGCGCGAGTCTTGAAGAACTTGTGCGAGCGAGCGGCTTTCGCTTTCATTTTCGTGGTCTGCCAATAGCCATTCCTGCAGAATCTTGACGCTCAGTTGGTCAATGTCGCGGTCAGTGACGTCCCAGAGCATCGCCAGCACCGCAGGGCTCCCAGCACGCAGGTAGGATAACACTGCACCGCTGGGACCGAAAATCCCTTCACGCTCAAGGCGCCCGCTACTGCAGCCGAAGAGTAAAGCGGCGCTGCAATTGGACTGAAGACTCGAGACCTTGTCGCGATGCAGGTATGCCTCTCCAGAACCGTGGCCGCAATAAATATAAAGATCTGCGGCCAATAAATATCCTCTGCAGTTGAAACACAGAGATTAGCTTCGAGAATAACGTCAACACAGCGTGTATAAGTTCGTACCTCAGTTCGTCGGGGTCCGGCGCTTCCCCGACAACTCCCTCCCAGCCGAAAGTTGTCGTTCCTTCCTCCAAAATGGGCCCCAGTTGGTTTTGCGTCGCCTTCAGATCTCCAGCAGGATTGAGCAGGAAGCGGACACGGTTGCGTCGAACACGAGTAACTGGCGGTGCCCGACCCGCGTGTTGCAAGATCAAATCGAGAGACGGCATACGAGTTACACCACTGGAACAGCCCATGACATCCACGCCTTCCCATGGAAATTGCTGCAGCTGGTGATTCAAGATCAAAATGGTTGAGCAACTTAAGCCGCCATCATGCGCTTGCAACTTCAGCTTCTCGAAGAGGGCAGCGTCGCGAGCAGCAATCAAGCGTTCCACCAATACCTTCTTTAATCCATCTGTACTGAGGCCTTCGGTGGCAAGAAGCTTTTTCACCTCACTGACCTTCATTTTGGTGATCCTCTCCGTGCTCAACTTGGAGAGGTTACTAACCGAATTGGCGTCGATTGCTTCGGCAGAGTGCTGTTTCGCCGACCGTAGCATTTGAAGAATCTTCTGCGCAGTTGAATCGGTCATCGACACTTCGATTTCTGTCGCGATGTGGTTGAGTGCATCAATCACCTCATTGTCTGACAGCCATTGCTCAGCATCGCAAACAGCGCTCAGCAGCACTTGGTTTCTTTCAGCCAACTTGAAAGAACCTTGCTTGTTAGAGACGAGAATGTTCCAACAGCTCTGAAAGATCTGGCTGTCTTGTGTGTGTACGCTTTTGACAAGCAAGCATCGCCAAAATCCGAGCGTTTCCTACAAAGCAAAGAAGTTAAGGGGCCAAGTTGGAGACAATCTGTGTCCTACTCATAAACATACCTGCATACAAAGAGTCGTTTTCTCAATGCGTTCATCTAACAATTTGCGAGTGCTCCACCATTCCTTTTTCTTCTCAGTGCTCCACGAGCCTGCTTCTTCAGCGGTGTGCCCGGATAGAATTTTTCTACAAATTACTCCCACGAATATTAGTTTCTTACCAAATAACAAAGATCAAAAGCAAATCACCTAAAGCGCACCTTGATTCTTGAATGATATCATCCATATCACGCATGCATTTCACCCAGGCCACTTTAGGCAAGCAGAACGAAATTGGTGCTGAGCCGTTTGTCTTTTTTTATGATCACGAAAGTTAGAAAATACCTTTACGGCATCATTAAAGAATATTGCACTCACCGAGATGCGAGTGATCACCAGTTCACAGTGAAGGGTTATCATCAAAGAAACAATGACCCACGTGTCTGGAAGATGTCGAACTTTTTCAGCAACAGTCTGAGCCATTCTAGAAAGATGCTTGTGTGGCGTCTGATCTCGACTTCCAGACGGACTAGCAGCTAACAGCTTAAGCTCACTTAATAGAGCCTCTTTTGTTGCTATGTCGCTGTCTGATTCAGCAGTTCCCAACTCCATTTCGACAACATCAGCAGTACCGGCATTTGCCAGTAACGAGCTGCTCGCCCACGACAGAAACTTAGCTCGATCTATTCCACCCGCAACCTCCGCACGAGCATTTTCCTCGATTTCAGCAAAATAGGCCATTCCTAAAGCAGCCCGCAGTTGTTGACTTAGATGGGGAATCCCTAGGTGATCTCCAAGCAAAAACGCTTCTTCCAATAAGGTGGCAGTTCGCTCCAGGCTCGTAAATGCTCTCGGTGATGTAGACCGCAGCAGTTTCGTATTGACGCTCCCCAACTCTAGCATGCATTTGACTCGCTCCAAACGTGCATCACAAGCGTTCATCAACCTCTTGAGTTTCTTCATTGAAGCAAGTAGGCTTTCCACTGCCGCTGAATCAGCAAAATCGATAGTTTGGCTCTGGAGTCCTACATATTTACGCCAGCAACGCGCCTTAGCACTTGTCAGTATCTGGGAAGCTGATTTGTCACTTTGGTCAGCAGCTGACAAAACTTCAATTGCTTCTAAGTAGCAAGATAAAGCTGCTTGATGCTCTCCTTCGTTGCGGTGAATATCCCCTCTTTGTACAATTTCATTGCAATTTTGTTCGAGGAACACCAAATCGGACTGGAACGTCAAAACTTGTTTCGGTGCAGCGTTGGTAGTACGGGCATCATTTGCGTTTCGTCCTGCACTCGAGGTCAACAGAGATATCGCCACTTTCGCCTTGTATACGTGACTTGAGTTTAACTCCAATTCAGCGAAATCGTAAAATGGTTTTCGCGGGAAGAGGCGTAGATTCAGTCCGCCTACAAGCCGCATTGCAGCCTTCAAGTAATATGACGCCCTGCAACAAAAGAGCAAATTAGTCTTAATCGACAAACATTAAAACCATGACGTAAGAAAATAGTACCTGTGCGGTTGGTCCGATAAACTGTAGAGAGATGCTATCCGGCACAACAAAACCTTCGCAGCCGCAAGCAGATCCCACGATGTGCATTCAAACGCTTTGAAAAAAGAATTTGCGTTGATTTTCCCTGTTGCCATTCGGTGCTTGCAATTTCGGGCGGTAGGTCAAAGTACCCGGCTTCAGCGAATGATGATGTAGTGCCAAACTTCCTTGCTAATTTCCAGCACATCCGAAGTGCAGCTTTAGCTTCGGAAATGGCGCACTTACATCGTCCTTCGCGGAAGTGAAGACCTGAGAGTATAGTGTGGACGAATAACTCCCGAATTCCCATTGCTTTCGCTACAGTCGCAGTCGGACGTTGCGTCATGTTGGTCCTGATATCTCGAAGTTTGGTGATTGCACAAAGCAAGTGCCGAAAAGATTGAGCTGCGTTGTCATCAATTTTTGAAATACCGGCAGCGCAAATATCTTCGTCGACTTGCTCAAACTGCAAGATTTCTTCGGTCGTGTCGGTGTTGGACATCGATGCAACCCCAAAATCCCTTATCATGGCGTTATTATCATCGTTGCCATCAAGTAAACAAAGCAATACCGGTGGAGTGGCACTTGGTGTCCTACCATGACAGCTTGTAGACAATTGAACTTTTTTGAGCAGCTTTCGGGCTGCTTTTTCCATTGCTGAACACGAAATGATGGATAACGTGTTGCATACGGATTCCAAACAAGTAACCACACGATGTGCATCAAAAAGCAAGCCAGACGTTTCTCCACGCTCACTCCAGTACATCAAGCAACGTTCAATATCCGCAATAACACTTTCTTCGTCAATTGATGTGTCTGTTGCATTCCCACATTCCTGAGTAACGCCAGCATAGCAGATCATAATAGCGATTTCCATTGACATCACGCCTCGCCATCCATAAACACCTCCAAGATCAGCAGCAGCTCGATCACTGAAGCACTGGAGCTTTTGAGCAGCGTTGCTAAGAGAGTGCTGCACGAGTAGAAGTTTCGCAATAGAATCGTTGTAGTTTTGCTCGTCGTAAAACTCGTAGTAAATGTGTTTGCGTTTTGTCAAGCAGAACGAAACCTCGAGCAAAATGTTCTTTAAAGACTCGCTGCCAGCTGGAACATTCGTACGATCCATCAACACACCCTGTATGTAGTTTTCGAGAGCGCAGCATAGACGCATACTAATCTGTTTACATTTGGTATCAACAGCTGAACTCTCCGTTTCAATGCAATTCCTGGTGCGCATGCTGGCCACAGTCTTTGTAGCACACTGCTCGAACGCAAGCCGAAAAGTGTTCCACAGCATCGTAATATGATGCTCTGTAATATAACGTGCTTTAAAAACGTGAGCAGCGTTGTCCACAAATGCTTCGAATTCCCGGACCAAGGAGACTTCGGATTGATTTCCTAAACGATTCGCCTCCTCCAGAATGCAAGACACGAACTTGCCGACACTTGCTCGGGGAATCCTTTCGTTAATATCTCCACAGTACAGGATGGAATAACCTGTAAAAGTTCGTAATTTGGTGAAGTCTTCTAGCTCACGAAAACAATGCCCCAGTAAGGAAACGATAGCATCGACTTTCAGCTCCGCGTGCGCTTTGTGTACTTCATCAGCACTGAGGTTGCTGCACATGACATACTCCAAGTAACTTTCGGCAAGCTCGAACGCTCCAATCAAGGCCGACACCGTGTCTTGAAAGTTCCCTGCTTTGTAGCTCCGAACAGCGCAGTTGTAGCATTCTCGTGCAATAACATTCAAGTCACCAAGAATGCCCTTTAAAACCGCTTCACTTGGCTTCCCGTCCACGGTTGCCTCATCCAGAAGCACTCGAACTAACTGCACGTGGTGGTAAATCTCTTGGAGATCAGATTTGGCTACCACTGAGCTACCCTCCACGCAACGTCGAACGAGAAGCACCACAGACATCCGATGAAACCGCGATTCTTCTAGCAAGAGTGTTTCCACAGCTGTATGTTTCATGATAACCAAAGAAGCTCGTAGTTTCTGCATTAATTTGCACATTTCATGAAGACTGCAGCATCCATGTTAGCTCAACACCTCAAACCTCACCACCGTATGTGGGACTTACCTTGTGACAACTTGGTGGTACAGTTGATATTTTGCAGAATGCTGGACGCTGATCGTGTAGTTGAACATTTTTGTCGATCCCCTTTTCAGGCAACGCGTCAGGAACTGAGCAAAAGTAACAATGCCTTTCGGTTCCAGCGACACAAAATCACCTGTAGTCAACGCTTCAAGTTTTTTCAGATACACTCGAGCAGCCTTTTCACACTGGTCGATCCATGTGTCCGATGAACAACTATGAACGAGCTCCCGAATGACCCTCCCAGAATCGTGTTCCAGTCTCTGATCAAATAGCAAGTTGGCAGGCTCACTGCTTGTCTGAAAAGTCTGTTCTAGCTTTGCCGAGCTAACCGCACTAAAAAGAGCACCAGCAATTGAGAACAGTAGGCACAGCTGGATAGGCTCGGACATGCTTCCAAATAGTTTCACGTATCGTATAGCGCTGTTCATAATCATCGCACTCCTCAAATGCATTCCAGAGGCGTCACAAACCAAGGCGAAGTGCTCGAGCCATTGAATATACTCCCACTGGAGTAAATCGGACTGTTGAGGATAACAGCGAAGCACAGAATGAGCAGGTCAATTAGCATTTCGCAAAAGGTACTTACTACGTACCGAGTACACATGCGTTGAATTAGGTATTGATTGAGTCAGAGCGTTCGCCGAGCGAGAGTAATGCGCGTATACCTCTTGAAGTCCCAGTTGTGACCTTTTCGATGCACGTTCGTGTTGGACACCAACACGGTGAACCTAAAGAGCATTCATGAACAAGACAGCAATCTGTTAGTGCTCCTTGTTCATACTCACGGTGCGTCCATAATGTATCCCACCTGTTGGATAAAGTATGAGGAAGTGTAATTGGAGCATTTGAGCAAGAACCCCAAAGCCGTCGTCCGAAATCGAAGCGCAGTGCTTGTCATTTTAGACGGACTTTTGTCCGGCGCTGTCCATAGCTGTTGCACATTTCCACAGTATCCGAAATGTCCGGTCGCTAAGAGATGATGCCAACTTTGCATTTTCGCCTGAGGAGTTCTGAAGATGTCCAATCCATGACAACAACGTCGATTCTCCCACCAGTAGTATACCCTGACGCAACGACATTAGCGTTGACCCCAAACAGCCAGTAGTCATGCAAAAAGATTCCGTACCTCATGATTCTTTGCTGCTGCTAATAGCGAGATGCAGGTGTTTGTATGGCCAAGCAGCAATCGTGCAAATTGTGTTGTATGACAACTTTTCGGTTTCGGAAATTCCGCCAGCACTTCCAGTTTCTGTGCCACAGTGTTCGCAATCTTTGTATTCGCGTCGTCTTGAGAATTCAACAACGCCATCAACGGCGTCTCCGTTGCCGTAGCCTCATTCTTTTCCCCACACAACTTGGCATGAGCATCCCACAGACGAAGATGCACGCACGCAGCCACACAAGTTGCAGCCTCCCACGTCTGCACAGCAATCACAATGATAAGAAACCCCTACTCAACACCCAATCACCCAATAGCTCACTAGTACTCACCCTTGGTATCTCGGCGTACTTCTTTGCCACTTGATAGAGCAAGTTGTCCACCACAAGATCTCCAAGTCGCACCGCGTGCTCCAGTGCACACACCACGTACAGCGCCACACATGCCAGATCCAATGCCGCCACTAAATCCTCCACCTCTGCACCATAAAACCCTTTAATTAACACCCAACTCTCATCATCTCACCCCTTATACAAGAGTCACAAACCTTCTTCCTTGGCCTCTGCAGCGTTTACGGACGCGTAATTCTTCACGACACTCTGCGCCATCTTGGCGAAGAACACGACGTCGCGTTTCTCGCCGTCGCTCACTCGCTGGCGCTTGGCATCGCGCTCTGCACTCAGCGATTGGGTCCAAGAGACCTGGCGACGCTCTACTGCGGCGTTTAACAGCGCTAGAGACTGGAAAGACGCCGCTCGAGCGCTGCTATTGCGCACAGCAGTCGTCGCGTATGGTAGGAACAACTCCAGCGTCTTCTGCGCCTGCCCACGGCGCTGTGAGAGCGCCAGGAGCTGCTCCCGCGAAGTGGCGCCAACGGCGTCAGCGTTCCCTCGCATTATTTTGAATGAGGCGCTTTAATGTACATAAAATAACGCCCGCTGACAGAAAAAGTCGTTCGACAAAAGAAACGCCACTTTGAGACAGAATATAAAGCCAAGTACGTCGATCAGTGCTGGCTGGCATTGTCCAAGCTCCAGAGACACGAACATGTCGACCATCACGAGCCTCCGACGGAGCGTCCTGGCCATTGCAAGGCAGCAGCGATGTGTGTCAACGCCAGCCAAGACGCCTCCGCGCAAGTGCGTCGCCTACCGCTTGGGCCGCGTGGACTACGAGACGGCGTGGGACTGGCAGAAGCAGCTCATCCAGCAGCGCGTGCTGGCCATGCGTGCTGGAGAGACGGTGGAGAAGGACGTGGTGCTGATCCTGGAGCACCCGAGTGTGTACACGCTGGGCAGAGGCGGCACCATGGACAACGTGAGGTTCGACCCCGAGAAGGAGCACGTGAAGCTCGTACGAGTGGATCGAGGTGGAGAGGTGACGTACCATGGCCCTGGACAAGTCGTGGTGTACCCGATCCTGGACTTGACGCAGCACAAGAAGGACCTGCACTGGTACCTTCGTCAAGTGGAGGAGGTGGTGATCCGAACACTCGCCAAGTTCGGTATCGAAGGCGAACGGGTGGACGGACTCACGGGCGTCTGGGTGGAGGAGAAACCGGGGTCAGGAGATGAGGAGCACCGCAAAGGCAATTACGAGCGTGAGATGCGCAAGATCTGCGCCGTTGGTACGCACGCGAGCAGGTGGGTGACGATGCATGGCTTTGCCTTAAATGTCAAGACGGACCTGCGTGGGTTCGACCGCATTATCCCGTGCGGCATTGATGACCGCGCCGTGACGAGCATCGAGCGCATTCGTCCGGATGCGACGATCAAGGACGTCCAGGATGCTGCGATCGAGGCTATCAGCGAGGTCTTCCACCTCGAAATGGAAGATGTCGAGGCCAAGACGCCGCTGTAGAGTGCATGCTTTCATTTTCATCTAGTCCGCAAGAGACACACGACTCAGCTCTTCGAGAGTGAACTCAACAATGCCGTCAACCGTCGCAAGGCCTCCATTACCTGCCGCAAGCACCACAACACAGAGAAATGTTGGATAAACTGTGAATAGAGATCGCACAGTATCATCACAAAAATGGCCACCGTACCAACCACTCCGCAGGCCAACTTCTTCTCCACAGGAGGCACCATCTTGTAGCCAAACTGCTCCAACACCCGAAGCTGCTTTGCCGTGACCGGGTGGTTCCACATGTCCGTATTCATTGCAGGCGCGAAGACGAACGGCTTGGTCGCAATCCACGCCCGAGCGACGCAGGTCTGCGCAATTCAAACTCTCAGCATCTACCCAACGACTGCAACCCCCTCCCCCCAACACACACACACCACCAAACTCACCAGCAAGTTGTCCGCCAAGCCGTTGGCCAGTTTCCCCATCGTATTCGCCGACATGGGCGCCAGCAGCATCACGTCCGCCCAGTCTTTCAACTAGAAAAGTCCAAAAAGTCTCCTCAGCACCAGCATCTCCCTGTGTATAGTAGCGCCAGACCCCACCTCAATGTGGCGCACGCTGTCTCCCACGACGTTCCACGCCACCCACTCGTCTTCGTCCCGCGCAACAGAGATCCGACCGTCCGTCAACTGCGTCGCTGCACTGAACGCCGTCCAGGCAGCTGCGTTGTAGTCCTGGGCGCGCGCCAGGAAGAAATCCGCCGCCTTGGTCAGCACCAGGCACACGTCCGCCGTCTCGGCCAGCCGCACGGCCAGCTCCGGCACTTTGACGGTCGCCACGCTGCCGCTCGCGCCCAGCAGCACCCGCGGCCGGCGCGTATTCATTATGGTTCTCAAAGTGACCAGGTTGCGTTGTAAAATGTCGAGTTCCCGAGACGCCTCAACCATGTGCCTGTCGTGGGTAGGTGGGGCGTGGAGGACTCCAGCGCCGCCTGGGGCTCCCGGAGAGCGTTCAAATAGCAAAGTCAAATCTCGCGGCAGGAACCGCCGCGAGATTTGACTGGGATTTGTATGTGGGCGGCCGACCGCTCTCACTTCGAGGCGATCCGCGGCAGGAACTGCATCTCGACTAAATTCTAGATCTAGAAATATTCATTTACGCAGGTCGGCCTAAATCCGAACAAAAAAGCGGCATTTCATAACAATTCTGAAAGCTTATATTTATTGTGTACACCATTTCCCGGTCAAAATGCACAATTTCCCAACCTAGGTGAACAAATGCAAAGACAGACAACAGCACATTTATGCACATGCACATGGACCAGTGCGTTTCATGATATTCATTTTGACCCCGGCGACCGTTTCACGATTTCCAAAGTGCTTATCAAGTTCCCAGCTTCATGTCCTCGTTGCGCTCAGCCGCAAAACAAGGTCGGAGACAGTGGCGCTCAAACTTCCGCACAAGGCGCCGAGTAATGACGCTCCTGTTGGTTTCAAAAGCATCCTTCAAAAGAGCTAAGCGACGCTCCGTGTACGTGTCGTACTCGCCGCGGGCCATCATCTCTTCTTTACGGTCGGCCAGGTACTTTTTCATTCGAGCCTTGAGTGAATTCCAGCATCCCTCAATAGGATTTAGCATAGGACTATACGGCCCAAGTCTTAGAATCTCCAGCCTGTGCAGGTTCATCACGCCGTCCTCTGCCAGCATTTGGCGTGCTAAATCTTCAACGCAGCTATGGGCAGGAGCATTATCGGTAACGATGACGACTTTCTGGTGCTGCTCGAGCTCTTGAAATTCCTCGGTACGAAGCGCTGCCATGAAGAGATCAGCTAGAAAACGAGCACTCTCCTCCTTTTTGACTGATCCTTCGTGGGTCCTCAATAAGATAGCACCCGTACCCGATGATACACCTCCCTGGATGTGGAGATTTTTGCCCTGGGAAGGTGGGAGCGGTACTACAGCGCGTTCTCCTTGTTTAGCCCATCCAACAGACCGCGGAAGATAAAGGTTAAAGTTAGTTTCGTCTTGAAAGATAATCATGTTACCTGCATCAATATGCTCGTTTAGCTTGGCAACAAACTCCCGACGCTTGGCTTTGTTCTCGACCGAGTTCATGGTGGCCTTTTCAATGCGTACGCGCTTGGTTGTGTATAGCATTCCTTGCAGCGCTCTGTGGACCGACGACTTAGACACAACAATGCCTTCATCACTGCGTAGCTTGTCACGCAATTGCGCTAGTGTATAGCGACAGTCTTCCTCAATGTACTCCTCTAGCTTGCACATTGCCTCCACTGTCAGTTTCACAGTTGCAGCGCGTAGACCTCCTTGCTGTTTGGTCTCCTCGCCAGCAGCAAGCACAGCACGCCTGGCAGTGCTGTAGTGGATGTCATTGGCCTTAGCGACATCCCGCCAGTTTCGACCCTCCTTGTAGGCGCGGATGACACGAGCCTTGGCTTGATCTCGCTCGTAGTGCTTGGAAACCTTGCTGGGCTTTGGCTGCGAAGGCATCTTTTGCTAATGGCCCTAGTTGCTGAGTGCTCGGCTGAGTGTGCTACTGCATTCAAGAAGTTTCCATCTTGAATGTAACAGATATTGGGGGTGGGATGCACATCGTGGAACGGGTACCCAAATGATCTGTCTCTGTCGGGTCAAAAATGGGCTCTTTTCATCTTGCTTGGGAAATTGTGCATTTTGACGTGGAAATGGTGTAGACTTTTTGTCAGTTTTGGTTGTAACCCGCACGAGTTATCGCACGAGATATCGTACTCGAGTACGAATTGCTCGTGCATGGCTCATTCACGCTTACTATGTGCAAGGAACGATTGGAAAACGTTCTCACAGCCCTAGCATGACTTGACATTACTTTAGCAATATCTAAAAGCGCCATTTCTTGCCCTTATCGTGCTCAAAACATGGCTTCGGGCATCAGCATACAAACCTCTGTGAGTTAGCATTAAGTACATGACCTGATTGGTGCACTAAATAGCACGACAAACAGGATGCAAAGCACCATAACATTTTTTTTAAGAATGAGAGGTTAGTAAACACGAACCATACACTGTAGCGTACCCCTGCGTACCCGTTATGCCTGCCTTTCAACATTATCGGACGCGCGCCATCATGCCTGCCGAAACACCCTGACGCCTAGCCAGAAAGACTCGATCAGAGAGATGAAGAGGGAAATCCCCTCTTTGTCTCAAAAAGAGTTGATGGTTTGGGAGGAAGGTCAATTTGGTCAGTCTATAGCACAAACTACAATTAGTGCGGTTTTAAAGCGGGCACCCGAACCCCAGCGGACTCCTGACCTGCAGCTTCGGCAAGACGAGTTCATCATGCTAAGGACTCAGGCCAGTGAGCTGGCAACACACGTAACAGCTTTGACCACCCAGGTCAACGAGCTCAAAGCAGTCCAAGACTCGGAAAAGGATGTTGCCAGCAAGGTTCAGGCTATTAAAGTAATGGTCACTCAGTTGGTCGCTCAACATTGCGCATGTCAGGACACCTGCATTGAGCCGTCTGTCGAGCAGGGTAATTTGATGTACGAGTCGAAGAGTGACGAGTATGAGTACGTGCCGGCCAAAGCCCCGCTCAAGTTGCCGATCAAACGCAAGGCGCCAATTGGTAAAAGCAGCATCTCGCCTACGGAGAAGAAGAGCAAAATTGTCAGAACAGCAAGATGCCGAAAGAAAAGTTATCACACAACAGGAAAGGGAAGCTGTCGAGTAAGCGCAAGAAGCTGACGTCCGACGAGTCGGAGAGTGACGAGTACGCGCCGACCAAAGGCAAAGGAAAGCTGCCAAGCAAGCGACAGGAGGCAAAGGCAAATTGAAGGGCATGTTTCCGCTGAGGCAGTTTCTCTCGAACACCAGTGCTGCAATTTATATCTGCTTCTCTGCTGCAGTGCTTCTCTGCTCCAGTGCTACAATGTTGACATTTCAATTTGATCCCACTTACAAACTGTAAGTGAACGTGCCCTGTTTTGTCCATCTCATTGAGCCCTTGCTATCCAAAAAAAATGAGACAAAAGGCAGCCCTTTGGATAAAATAGTATACCCATCACGGTAGTCAACTGCCTCGCACGTGTGGGAAGATTGCCTCTGTTCAAAATGTAGTTGTCTTGTTGAAAAAAACTCAATTGCTCCAGACGACATGAAAATCTTGAGCTTGTATCGGCAATGGTAGCTCTGCGATTGCGTGTCCCCGTCGTCACTGTCTTCGTCGCGGTTTGGCATCGCTTAGATCGGCAAAGAACCATCTGGGACCACATTTGTGTGCACAGCGAGTCAACTTGTAGTCGTTGCCGAATAAATGGTCAATAGTACACCCATTTTATTACTTTGTCGATGATATGTGTTGGTAGAGTCTGTCGAAATTTAGTCAACCCTTCGTCTGACGCTGTCGTTCTCCAAATCTTGGTCCACGGACGTCGAGTGCGCTGGTCCGAGCTGCCTTCAGCCTTGGAATCCGATGGTTCCAGAAACAAATCGCCGCTACCGCGATCAATTGGCTCAGTCACAGTCTTCACTAGAGTAGAAAAAAAGGAAGCGCAATAATTGTTGCTCCTTATGTTCAAACCACTTGGTTTCACTATGGTCAAATCCAAAAATGCCCTCTTTTTGTTTCTTATATAAGGCCTGATTTAAATAAATCGGACCCCCAGTTAGCGTTTATTCAAACTTAAATTGAGATTTGCGACTGTGTAAGATGTCCTACAACGCGTTGATGTGTTTTTTTCGTGCATTGCAAACTTTTTTACTGTGTGCCGCACTCATCAGAATTATTGATTCTTAGACGGAATTTGAGGGGACAGTGAGGGATCGCACTTAATCGGGATTTGCAAAATGGGATTGGATTCAGTTAAGAACAATACGGCAGGTAGGCATGTGTGCTTGGCGTTGCTACTTGCCCTGGCACCCCGCCGCTGCAGCTTCGTTCGCTAACCGCTTTGTTCTTTTTGCTACGCGTAGTTCGTTTACAAATGTGTGCCGCAGGAGCTGCCCACGACGCCATTTTCTTCCTGTTTGTAATGCACACGTAGATGTGGACTCCATCAGGGCAGTCCCGCCTGGGAAAAAGACTTGCAGTACAAACGACAGTTAGGTCAGAAGGAGCTGAGAGCCCACTAACGAAAGCAGTCAATCGATCAGTTCCATTTGTACCTTCCGAAGTACACACATAGCATGTTGATGTCTCGGTTGGGGGCGGAACAGCGTCGCTGCTCTCGCTGAACACCGCCTCTGCGTCGCTAACGCTCAAGCCTGTATACTTTAATCCCTAGCCTGCACCTTGTCTCTCAATGGTTCTGTTTTGGATGTCGCTGAGCCTTCTTCTTTTTGGCGTTCTTACAATCCAGTTGAGAAGGTTGAACGAGCCGAAGCGGGGGATGTAAGCTCGGGGTGCCACACTGCCACAGCGTGATCGATCAGGCCACAAAATACCCAGCACGCAACTCTTGAAAGCGCAACGATGGTTGAGAGAGCTCTCCATCTACAGTTTGTGTAACAGCAGTCCGTAGTACCTTGATATCCATTGGCAGAGCCTCGAAAACCGCATCGTTGAGCTCAGCTGTCTGTGACGGCGACACATCCGAGTCATCGCGATTCAAATTGGCCACGCGGTGTACAAATGCTGGGTGAAGTAGCGGAGACCGAATACTATGAAACTAAACGCGGAAGCGCGTATAAGAGTTCCGGTAAACCTGAATGAGACCGTGCACAGACTGTATTAGAGGCTTTCAGAAGCACCGATCAATGAAATCACGTAGCCAAAAGCACATAGCGAGGACACCGTCTTTTGTTACGTTATTCTAAGATAGCGTAGCTGCTTCAGAACTACCGGTCTCAAAAATGCATATTTCCTCTGCGCGCGCGTAGCTGTTGTAACTCGTCGCTTATGTTTTGAGGGATCTGCCATCCCTCAAAGTCACGAGAAAAATGGTTTTGTGAGCCGTGCAATAGAGATGTGTACCGAGACCTTTCAAAACGAAATCTTGGTTTTCCGGATTATGAGGGACCCTCAAAATGAGGCGTCTTTGGTCCCCTCAAAATCCGGAGAATGTAAGTTGTCAACCCTATTTGTTACTACACAAAACGAGTCAGGAAAACCAAAATTTTGTTGCAGCTCATTTTGCAAATGGAGACGGTGGCGCACGAGCTCGAGCAGCGCGTTCAGCAGCCGACGCCGCTGGCAGACCGGGTCCATTCGCAGCCTCGCAGTCTGGAGAACGTGAAGCTGCACGAGTACCAACTGGAAGGTCTGCGATGGCTGCTACGCAAGCACGAGCAGCAGTTGAACCCCATTCTAGGGGATGAAATGGGGCTGGGCAAGACGTTGCAAGTCATTTCGTTCATTGCGGCATTGATTGCTGCTGCTCAGAGCCAAGAGGGAGGAAGGTTCCTCGTCACGGCACCGCTGAGTGTCTTGCCCAACTGGATGGAGCAGTTCGAGCAGTTCGCGCCCAATATTGCGACCGTCATGTACATTGGTTCGGCGAAAGACCGCGAGCAGACGCAGAAGGTCATTGCAGCCAGTCCAAAGGACCAACCACTGGTGGTGGTAACGTCGTACGAGATGTTGCTGTTCGACCACGAGTTTTTCCACAAGACCGAGTGGGAATTGGCCGTCATGGACGAAGGACATCGACTCAAGAACCCGAAGGGCCAACTCTACGGCATCGTCTCAAGGAAACTACGCACCAAGAACATGGTGATCCTCACGGGCACTCCCATTCAGAACGACCTGCAAGAACTCTTTGCACTGCTGTCGATATTGAACCCGGCCGTGTTCAATGACCAGACGCTGTTTGAGGCGACGTTCCGAGACTACTTTTCGGCCAAGGCTCAGAGGCTTGACGTGGAGCAGCGCGCTAAATCGAAGCGGCTGAGCAAGGCTGAAGACTTGATGCGCAGGGTGTTGGCGCCCTTGTTGCTGCTGCGCACGGTTCAGGATGTACAGGGTGCATTCACCCTGCCACCGTTGTCTGAAATGGTTGTTCACACGCCCATGTCGTCGATGCAGCGTGCATACTACAAGGAGGTTATCGCAAAAAATGCCGACGTCTTGAATGGCGTGGCGAAAGCGCAAGGAAGCAGGTATGGCGTGTGTAGATCGTTGCTTTACGCGTATCTCTCTGACTCTGTTGTATGTGCATTCTAGGGTACCGTTGCTGAACATTCTGCCCCAATTAAGGAAAGCGTGCAATCACCCCTACCTGTTCCCGGGAGCAGAACCTGAGCCCTTTGTGGAAGGCAGTCATCTGTATGAAAACAGTGGCAAGCTGTTTGTGCTGCATCAAATCCTGCCGCGTCTGAAACGAGAAGGCCACCGAGTGCTGCTTTTCAGTCAGTCCCCACCCTTCCTTGATATCATCCAGGACTTCCTCACGCTCGAGAGCTTTGCCTACGAGCGAATTGACGGATCAGTACGCGGAAAGGAGCGCTGGCAATGCATCGAGCGATTCCGAAACGACCCGGAAACGTTTGTTTTCTTGATCTCGACCCGTGCTGGGGGTCTTGGATTGAATCTGCAGAGCGCAGATACCGTCATTTTTGCAGACTCAGACTACAACCCGCAAACTGACCTTCAGGCGGTGGCACGTG
Organism: Phytophthora sansomeana; assembly: GCA_032158285.1. Taxonomy (NCBI): domain Eukaryota; phylum Oomycota; class Peronosporomycetes; order Peronosporales; family Peronosporaceae; genus Phytophthora; species Phytophthora sansomeana. The sequence continues at coordinate 179,804 of JAPDHH010000095.1, read as the reverse complement.
CCTATCGTCTGGGTCAAACAAAGCCCATTCACGTGATTAAGTTTTTGTGCGCGAACACTGTTGAGGAGAGTATTTACCGGCGTACGCTGAAAAAGATGCGAATGGCTGATCGCATTCGAAACCTTGCTCGCAGCACTGCCGATGGAGAAGATGACGATGAAGACGACAGTGGCAAGAGCTTGCTGGATATGATTCAGTTCGGTTTGCATCGTCTCATGAAAGATGCTGCCGGTGAGGATGAAGACACACTCATGAAGCCGCTTGAGGAAGAATATATCCAACACATCTTGGCGCGGAAACCCATGCATTCGAGCAAGGAGGGCGTGGATTTTGAGAATAAGACGACGTCGGCTTTGAAGAGTGATAAGCTGCTCGAAGCAGGTGGAGATTTTCGCGAGGAAAACATGTACTACTTTGAAGGAGAAGATTACACAAAAGTCTTGAGTACCAAGGCTCAAGACGCTGAGCTGCTTCAGAAGCTGTGCAGCGAAGCTGCAACGATCACGAAGCGTCAGACAAAGACGGCTCGAAAACGGTATGAGCAAGATGATGAGGAAGAAGAGGAAGAGGATGAAGACCAAAGCGCTGAAAACGAGGTTGAAAGAGCTCGGAAGCGAGAGGAGCGCCGTCAAAAAGCTTTGGAAAGAAAACTTGCGCAGTGGAAGGCAAACAAGTACGAGTCAGCAGCGATCGGCATTAGTCGATCTGGAGACAGTACTGCAAGCATGTCACCGCGTAGCACTGATGGCGCAGGCTCTTCAACTAATGCAGGTCGACTGTACTACAAGTCCGGAGATGCCAGTCATCCGTCTTCCAGCTCTCTTCGATCGAGTCCATACATTATCGTGCACTGCGTTGATAACAGTGGCGTATGGAGCTCGCGTGGCTTCTTCCGGAGCTTGTCAGCATTGTCACCAGCTGTCCAGAAGCAGTATGAAGCAGCTGGACGCAACGGTGATCTCAAGCTTGGTAGCGCCCACTTGATTCGACTATCAACACAAGCTGCAACGGGCATACATGCATCCAATGACGGATACGTGTGCTTACTTGTCGTGCAAGGGTTTATTGGCAAGAAAAAGCAGCGCTTGGGAAATGGTACGGCAAAGATGGTTCGCCAAGGAAAATCCTCGACCTTCCGCTTGAATGCGCTCGAGACTTCTTTGCAGGCGCTGGCACATCGTGCGCTTGAATTAGGTGCTACCGTTCATTTACCTCGAATTGGCTACGGCACACCAAATTCTCAATTGGTATGCTGTCGAGCGTCTGCTAGCACGCAATCTACGAGATGTGGGTATTGAAGCAAGCATTTACTATTTTTCTGCAAGACGTGGAACTTAATTCACGCCGAGATTAGTCGGGAATGGTGAGCTTGGGAGATCCAGCTATGTATTGGTTGACCGCGCACACACGGGCAAACCGATACGCGTTGCTGATCATCTCGACCTACCGTATGACTTATAATGGGAATTATAGTCAGGAAAGCTGTCCGCCTCGTCGTCTTGAGGTTTTATCCCGATGGCACTCAGGTTTGCCAGTAATACTCTCCTTGTGTTCTTCAGCGATTCACTCTGTTCCTTTGCGTCGCTAACCCGTCGCTCTAGCTGCTCGGCTTCATCACGTAAGCGTGACAGCTCCATCTCTGTATACTGCTTGCTGGAGCTGTTGGTCGTTGCCAAAGTGGACTCCACATATTTATTTTCCCATTGCAAGGTCAGCAACCGAGTTTGCGTGTCCTGGTTCGCAATTTGATGCATGATTTCACGCAGCATAATTCGATTTCGAAACTCGCATAAGGGATTTTTGCAGCGCTCCGTGTGCGCTTCCGCTTGGTGCCAATTCCGACAAAGCGGGTCGCGGCATGCTCTTCCCTCTCCGCACTGTCGTGAGCGGATCTTCTGGCAGTTCCTGGCGCAAGTTTTTCCTGGGGGTGGCTTGCACAAGACTGCATCCACAAACTGAATAGCCTTTCGTAGACACGCCTTGAAGTGAATGACTTGGTGTGGTGGTCTCATACCTGCATCACAGAGTCCTGGAACGGATGGCTCGTGCTCACTTTCTGAAGTTGCATTTTGTTGCTCAGATTCAACGAAACCTTCTTGGTCCTCTCTCTGGTTTTGAGGATCCGCTGCCATGGTCGAAGGTTCTTCAGATGCAACTGGATATGGAAGCTTAAGTTCATCCGGATCGGTGGAAGGTGATTCATGATCACTCGATTCAGCAAACACTTCACACTGCAGTGGGCGTTCCTTGGCAACGTCCTTTTTGCCAGGATATGGCAATTTATCAACGCGTTCACTGTCACTAAGCACCGTGGAAACTCCATCCCGACTAGATTTACCACTGAAGGTGCTTTCCGTCTTCTCATCCGGCACAAATTTAACAGCCTTCCTTGTAACAAAGACACTAGCACGTTCCAACCCGCTGCTGTAGCACTTGTTGGCGTTTATTGCCTCGTCGCTTTCGGCTTCAGACTGTTCATTTGAAGTAATGGCCATCTCGACATCATTCCCAGAATCTTTTACTTGAAAATGTTGCTCGATCTCAGGAGAAAGACAAGCTTGATCGCTCTCAGACGCAGTGATGCTCATAACTGCCCCCACGTGTGCGGTGTCCGCGGTCACACCAGCTTCGTCTGTCATGTCGGTATCATGTTCAGCCCCACCCACATCACTATCTTGATTTGATGCCAAGCCTTCATTAGGTTGGGACCGTTTCTCTTCACAATGTTGTGCTCCAGATTCCTCGTCACCATTTATCTCTTGATGTCCACTCAATGCACTAGCATCCTTCGACAAGCTCCTCAAATTCCATCGTATCCGACATCCGTGATCAGCCTCCACTGCTTCCCCACGCTCAGTTGAGCCGGCAGATCGACTACGCTGCGGCTCCCCACAATATTTACCCGTCCTCCTTGTGCGTTTAACCCGTAGTTTCGATAGGTTTGCAGCTCGTTCGTCCCTTTTCGAAGCTCGACCGCTACCTTTTTCTTGTGCGCGTCTTCACTGATACGTTTCTCTTCGTCACTTTCTTCTAAGCGCCGTCTCAAATCCAATACCGGCAGCATTTTCACTCTCTTCGACCGGGTGCGTGTGGACGCGTAGTTCGTCGTCGACAGCCGTTTCCTCGTCCGCCACCGCCTCGACGCCGTGTCCGCCACCTCTAGTTCATTATCTGAAGATTCATCCCGTACACTTCTCTTATTCCGAGCCTTTGCAATTTTGCCAGGAGAAATCACCGGTTGCCTACTCTCAACATCTTCGTGCTTGTCCCCATTAGCCCCTGGATCTCGTCGTCTAATGTGCAGATCGTTTGTCATCACGGACTGCACCGCCGTCCCGGAGGCGCCGCTGTGGCACGCAATAATAAGACGGTCCATCTGCTGCAGGAACCCGGGCGAGGTGTCCATGTTAGTGGCGATAAACTGCGCCAATCTACTGCAGCACTCGTAGAAGGACTCAAAGTTGTCCACAACCGAGGGCGCCACTAAGTGCGTCAAGTCTTCCTCGAAGGCGACGCACACGGCGTCCACCGCCTCAGTGACGCGACGACGCACCGTGCGGTTGAGCTCCAGTCGCAGGCGGTGGACAACGGGCGGCGCCTCCTTGGACTCGGGTACATGGTGGTGGGGCATGGCGCCGCGTCTGGCACACGCTGCCATTGTGGCAATGTGCAGGATTTATATTCTGACTGGAAATGGAGCGATATGATTGGCGGTGAACGAGATTGCACCAGATACACGTTGAAGTTGTCGTTGTTAGTGGCTCCAGTGCTAGTACTTAGCATTGATTGATACCATGCAAGTATAGCTAGCTGCTACTAAACTAAATGGACGTAAGTAAGCAGTTACTGCATACGTCGGTATTCAAGCTGCAGCTTACAGCAACCGTGTAGGCTTTCGTTGCTGGGTTCAAGGTTGCACCTGGACCACAAGCTTGCCTTGCGCGTGACCCGTTTTCAGCTTCGCATAGGCGTCCAGAGCCTTCTCGAACGGGTAAATGCTGTCGACCACAGGCTTCATCTCTCCAGCTTCGATGCGCTTGGTGATTGCACCCAGCGTCTCGGCGGAGTGGTCGGTGGACTGGACGAAACCAATCAGCTGCGCACCAATTCAGTTGACGGGCTCGAACGTCGGTGCGAGCGTAATGAAGCGCCCTGTCTTCTCCTTGAGCACCACCTGCGCACCTTCGTTCCAAGCCATCGGCTCGACGCCGCAGTCGTAGACAGCGTCCACCGAGTGGGGTTTCAGCACATCCAGCCACTTTTCCTTTGTGTAGTCAACAACTTGGTCAGCGCCCAGCGACTTCACAAGCTCGACGTTGCGCGTGCTAGTCGTAGTGATGACCCGGGCTCCAATTGCGTGGGCAATCTGGATGGCGAACATACCGACGGCGCTGCTGCCGCCGAGGATGAGTACCGTATCACCCTTCTGAAGCTTCGCGTGTTTTGACATGCCTTCCTGCGCCGTGAGCGCCACCGTAGGCACAGCGGCAGCCTCATCGAAGTTGAGGTTAGTGGGCATTAGCGCCACAACGCCTTCGTCGACGACCAGGTACTCCGCCAAGCTGCCCGTCTCCGTGGGCATCGTCGAGGTGTAGACTGCGTCGCCGACGTTCAGTCGCTTGATTTCGTCGCCCACCTCGACGACCTCGCCGGCAGCGTCGAAGCCGATGCCGAATGGGTGCTCAACGGACGGAGCCTTGCCCAGTACCATTAGCCCCACGAATTCCGCGATCTTGTAGTCGAAGGGGTTCACGGCGGCACTGCGCACCTTGATGCGGACTTGCTGGGCGCTGAGAGACGGCTGCGGTAGGCCAGAGCGGATCTTGAGCTCGTTCTCGAGAGGGCCGTAGTTCTCGTATTGGTAGGCGCGGAAAGTCTGCGGGAACGCCATTGGCTTGGGGTGTCGGTTGGTTTGGTTGGGCTGGAGAGTTGGTTGCAAAATGCAAAGTGATGACTTCGGAGTGGGGATTGAGCGGCGAGTAGCAGTGTTAGGAGTGGAGGTGATGCTGTACATGTGAGACGCCGATGTAGAGAGCTTCCTGAATCAGTCAACAGTGAGGCGATGACATAAGTAAACTTCGGGAATCAACACTGCTGGGAAAAGCAGGTTTATTCCCCCAAAAAAAGCTTATGTCATCACTGCTGACATGTTCACGGGGCTTCGTTTATCACGCACTACCACCCGCATCTGACTCAGGAATGCATGTTCACGGGGCTCCAAATGAGCTCAAGAGCAATTGGATTCCGCACTCACAGCGCGGGGGTCCTCTAAATGGTTAACCAACTTAATTTCCTTTCAATCTTGGTGAGCTCGGTTCATGCTCGTCTTGCATTAAACGTCTGTGGGCCGTGTACGTTTTCGCAAGACATGGTAACTGATCCCTTCGTTTTTTTCTTTACTCCATCCTTTTAGCAGCAACTCAATGGGGCGGGCACAAAGGTATCAAATGAACGTGTACCTGCTAGAAAGCGAGATGACCTACATTATTAAGGCTGTACCTGCACAATGAGCTTACCTCGGGCGTGCTGTGTTTTCAGCTTCGCGTAGGCATCCAGTGCCTTCTCAAATGGATAGACATTGTCGATGATGGGCTTGACCTTGCCACTCTCGATGTACTTTGTAATGACATCGAGCTTCTCAGCTGACGGATCCGTGTTGTGCACTTCGCCAATGAGCTTAGCACCGAATTCGGCTTCCTTCACAGGCTTGGTCATTGGTAGGATCGTGATGAAACGACCCGTGTTCTTCTTCAGAACTACCTGCGCGCCATCGTTCCAAGCTGAAGCCTCCATGCCACAGTCGTACACGACGTCCACCGAGTGGGGTTCCAGGACGTCCTGCCATTTTTCCTTGGTGTAGTCGATGGTTTGGTCGGCACCGAGAGACCTCACGAGCTCAAGATTTCTTGAGCTCGTTGTAGTTACCACGCGACCTCCAATGGTATTAGCGAACTGAATGGCAAATATGCCGACACAGCTACTGCCGCCCAAAATTAGCACCGTCTCGCCCTTCTGAAGGTTCGCGTGCCTCACCATACCGGCATGCGCAGTGAGCGCGACGGAAGGCACAGCAGCGGCTTCGTTGAAGTCCAGGTTGCTCGGCTTAAACGCGACGTACTCTTCGTCCACGACGAGCAATTCTGCCAGGGTACCAAAGGCGCTGAACGGGGTCATCGTGTAGACTGCGTCGCCGACTTTCAACCGCTTGACGTCGCTACCAACCTCGACGATCTCCCCTGACGCATCAAATCCGATGTTGAAAGGATGTTCAGTGGACGGGGTCTTGCCCGTGAAAGCCTGGCCCCAGGCCTCCACAAGGTGGTAGTCGATGGGATTTACAGCAGCACTGCGGACCTTGATGCGCACTTGCTGGGCCAGTAATACAGGCTGCGGCACACCGGAGTGGAGCTTGAGCTCGGTCTCAATAGGACCGTAGTTTTCGTATTGGTATGCGCGATACGTCTGCGGGAGCTTCATCGTAGTGGGCAAAAATGAAAAGTGAGGTGGGAAGCGGACTACGTACATGTACCGACAACAGCCCTGCTAGGCTAGCAGTGCTAGCGTCATCTAACCTCGTAATACACAGTGTTGATGGAGCCACGTTACACAATCAGTGTTGTTGACGATGAACAAGTCACTCCCGGAGGCAGAAGGTGATGCAGACAATAAATTCTAGAACGCGCACTAGGCGCCCCATTCACATCGAGCGTCAAGTCTTAATCCCTAGATGAAAAGCACGCTGATCCACCTAGATAATTCGTTATTGTCTATGGGCGAGGAATCCAAATTCTGTCTGCCGGTGTGAATTCGACGAAGGATGTTAGTTTCTGAGCTATCAGAAACAGGATCGATATGATTGTCAGCACGTGGTAAACCAAACGCCTTCATTGCATACCGAAAGTAGCCCTCGCTATTCTACTCTAGGCATTTAGGGACACACCTTCACCACCAGCTTGCCCAGAGCACGACGCGTTTTCAGCTTCGCGTAGGCGTCCAGCGCCTTCTCGAAGGGGTACACACTGTCGATCACAGGCTTCGCCTCCTTCGCTTCGATGTACTTGGTAATCTTGGCCAGCTTCTCGGCTGAGGGATGCACATGGACTTCACCAACCAGTTTGGCTCCGAATTCCGCCTTCTTGACGGGCTGAGCCATTGACAGGATCGTGACAAAGCGGCCCGTGTTTTTCTTGAGCACGACCTGAGCACCTTCGTTCCAAGCAGCATTCTCCATTCCGCAGTTGTAGAACGCGTCCACCGAGTGCGGCTCCACCACGTTCAGCCACTTCTCCGATCGGTAGTCAATCACTTGATCAGCGCCGAGAGACTTGACAAAGTCAGCCTTCTCCGCGCTAGCCGTAGCAATGACGCGGGCACCGATCGCATGCGCGAACTGGACGGCGTACATGCCAACAGAGCTACTGCCACCGAGGATGAGCACGGTCTCACCCTTCTGAAGCTTGGCGTGCTCGAACATCCCCTGGTACGCGGTCAACGCTACGAGCGGGACGGACGCAGCCTCGTCGAAGCTCAGGTTGCTGGGCTTGACCGCCACCAAATCCTCGTCCACCACGGCGTACTCGCCGAGCGTACCGATCGCGCTGAACGGAGTCATCGCGTACACTTCGTCGCACACCTTCAGTCGCTGTGCGTCGCTGCCGACCTCAACCACTTCACCTGCGGCATCAAAGCCAATGTCGAAGGGCTCCTCCGCCGAAGGAGCTTTGCCCAGAAAGGCCTGACCCACAGCCTCCAGGAGCATGTAGTCGATGGGGTTCACCGACGCGCTGTGCACCTTGATACGAACTTGCTTGGCACCGATCTTCTTCTGCGGGACATCGGTGTGGATCTTGAGCTCCTTCTCGAGCGAGCCGTAGTTCTCGTACTGGTACGCGCGGAAGGTCTTCGGGAACGCCATCTCGTGGGTTTGTCGTGGACTTCAAGCAGGAACGTGCGGCTATTGATGCAAAATGCAAATTGAGCTCACATCAGCGTCTTGAATCCTTTTCAAGACACGCATCTCGTTCGAACACCGTTCAACCAACGTGTTGATGGAGATGTCCATCGTCAACACCGTAAAATACCGAATAAATTACCGATCGTAATCACAGCGAGACCATAATCTTTCGCGTCCCTTCGCCAGAAACATGTCGGCGGATCCCGACCAAGACGACGAGGCCTACGCGAGCGACGACTACGAGCTGGAGTCCCCCACACACCCGCAAGACGCTGTCAGTCCCGCTGCAGCTGATCAGCAGCAAGAACAGACCTTGCGCTTCGATACAGACGACTTTGAAGACGATGCGAGTGATGCTGGCGCTGTCACGCCCCTTCCGACAGCGAGATCCAAGCGGAGTCGAACATCTAGAGACTCAGACGCTATCAGTGGCCGACATTTAATGGACAACACGCCCTGGACGTACACGGTTACAGCGTCCCAAGTCCGGATGCTGCGGATCCCAGTGGCCTGAGTCGGCTGCGATGCGAGAGCTGCGGGTCTTTGCTACACTAGATAATCAGGCAGCGCAGTCGAGAGGATCGAGGTGGAAACAGGAGCTTACCGGTGCATCGCAATTTCAGTCATCGACAAAGACAACGAGCAAGCGAAGAAAGTCACGGGGAGCTAGGAGGGGAGAGCCGTATCGACGCAGCGGCCTCATAGAAGAGGCCAAGTGGGTGCGAGGCGACGGGAGGCTGCAGTGGACATTTCCCATGGAGAAGATTCGACGTCTGAAAGCGTACGCGCCGAGGGTTAAAGCGTTCGTGTATGGGATAGGAGAGGCTGGGGTAGAGAAGCCACTCCAGAGTGCAGATGGAGAATCTCGCCCGTCAAGAGAAAGATGGCGCGGTTTTGAGTTTTGGATGGTTCTTCCTCGATCTAAGGTTGGTGAGCTATCGCTTTGACCTTGGCAAAATACGCTATAAGTCACAGATCTAACGGCGTTTCATGACATTTGTGTGCTTTATAAAACAGGACGCCAGACCTACCGGAACGGTGGCTGAAGCTGCAAAATTCGCCTTTTGGCGGCGAAATATTGATTTCCACCACTCTCTCACCCAGGGAGATCGCACGGATGGAAGCACCATCCATACCAGTGCCACGAAAGGTTGATCGAATGATGTCTGGCGAGCTATCGCAGAATGTAGCTCTGTCTGGTAACAATGGGGCAGCCGTACAAACGATGGTTTCTGGAGAAAATGGGGAATACTTACAAATTGGCGACAGTGGCGGCCAGGAAATATTTGTACTCTCCGTCTTTATCCAAGAAGCCTTAAATCTTTCATCGTTGGTGGAGGCCACAATGGGAATTAGTCCAGATGAACTAGAGCGAACTGGATTCTGGCTCAGCTACTCGCTGTTTGACGTCGTCGTTCAGACCGATGTATTTTACAACCTTGGTGTTGCGGAATTTTCTCCCATTCGCGATAGCTTTCGGGTGAAAAGCAACGTGGAAGACTTGGTGCGCTTTATCAATCATTTGGCGAGTCATACAGTGTTTCTCTGTACAGAAAATCGGGTGCTTGCAGGAGTGGAGATTCCATTGAGACCATTGCTATCAAAAAAACTATTTTTAAGTGTTTCGGGAAACGATGGAGATCAAAATCTTGGTTCTACTGCTGAAATTGAAGGAAGGTTTTCGTTTCCAGACTTTGACGATGCTGTTGTCACTGCTTCTGTTGCTGTGGAGTTCATTGAGTCAAATACATTGAAAGCAGATATAGCAGAACGGACCAAAAAAGGTGGTAACGAAAAGCAGGTTACTGGTGTGGAACTGACGAATCTAGACTCGACAGAGCAAAATATCCGACCGGACAACAGCACTGCAGAGAGTGAAGTACCAAAGCACGATCAAGTTTTGTTCAAATTGGACCACGTGCGCTTAAAAAAGTCAATAATCGCTCCGTTTGCAGACGAAGAAAATGTATCTATCGAGATGATAGCTGGAAACGAAAAAGTAACGGGCAGTTTGGTATTCTGCACATTTACAAGCTCTATGCGTTTGCAATGAGTCCAGCTCTCGGGTTAGTCCTCAACACTGTCGCAACCACCGATACTGTTATTCGAATTCGCTGCTTTTCATCAGGGACAAATCGCTTGGTAGTATCGTCTTCAGAGGTGACAACTGTCATTCGGGATGATGAAGGATATCCAACATCCATTGTATTCCAGATGTTGGACGAAGCTAGTGAATCTGTCGGACAGTGCACGTTGATGTGTACACGTGGATCAACCGTCCATCAAATACTTGGGCTGGAATTATTAAGCGGTGCAAGCAGCAAGATACACCACTACCGGATGTGTTTGAGGCTGAAATCTGTCCGGGATATCGAACTTCCTGGGGGATATTCTCTTCGTTATCAAAATCCGTTTCTTAAGTCTGCGTCGGGTAAGTACATGTTTGTACTTGCATTGCTCCTGTTGTGCAATGTCCAACCAAACGAGCTTACAATTTGTGTGCAGTCAAAAGCGACTGGTTTAATGTGCAGAGCAAAGGGGAGGTGGATACCTTGGATTTTTACTGCATGTTCGACCTGACAAAAGACCCGCTTCAGCTAAAACAGGCAATGCAGGAGACGGTCACCATTGACTTAATTTCTGCAGATGATGAGAGGTAGACCCACGTCTCTATGTTTTAGAAGCAACACCATACTAACTAAGTTCCTTTTATCGTAGGGTGGGGAGCGCCATTTTCAGCCTAAGCTATCTCTTTTTTTCGGAGGAGCGTTTTTGCTGTTCTGAACACACGTGTGAAGAAGTGTTCATAACCCAAGAAGAAACGGAGGCTCATTGGCTTGAGGTTCATACGGAATCCAAACTTCCTGACACTCAGGCGGGGCCGGACGCATACTCACATTCGTATCGAAGTTGCTCGATCAATATCCCGATTGTAAGTGTCAAAAGTCCAAGTGGCACTGTCAGACAGGAACGTGTAGGATCCATCCGTGTATCTGCATACTTGGAGGATACCGGGCTACTGACTGAAAGTACGTCACGCAAGATGAGGTAAGAGTGCTGTGTAGAATTCAATTAGTTATGAAGTGCTAACGATCTCTTTATTGTAGCAGACTTTTACACCCTCCGGCTTCAGATAAAGAGAACAGTAGATACGAGAAGTCGAAGAGTTCCTCCTCAGCTGAAACAATCCCTGTTAAAGAGACGAGAGAACGATCAAATAGTACATCGATGGTTCGTGAAGCCGAAGAAACAAGCCGCTATACGTCAGCGACAAGAGCATCCTCTATGATGGAGACTTCCGCTGATAATTCGCGTCCCGACATTAAAAATGACCAAAGCGACCACAACCGTGAGCTTCAAAAGGAGGCTACTGCGTTCAGAGAATCCTTAGAGCGCGAAAGAAGTGCTTGGAAACAAGAGCAGTATCTTCAGCAACTGCAATGGAAACGGCGTTTTGCAGAAATGGAGAAAGCTCGAATGGACGAACTGGAGGAGGAATGGGCACGCCGCGAAGAAGAGAGGAGTAATTTGCTTAAGTCAGCGCAAGAGGAATACCAGCGACTCGAGCAAACACTTCGGAAATCCCTAGCAGAATTAGAGACCCGAGATCGTCGTCTAGCAGTGTCTGAAGCAGCTTTGCAACGAGAACAAGAAGCAAAACGCGACGAGGCTGAGTCTTTGCAGCGGCGACTGAAGAACGAACAGAGTCACACACGTTGTCGTTGGCGAAGAAGCAAACCGAAGCGTATGAGCGGCGCATCGCTTTGCTTGAGTCTCAGCTAAGTGAAGCAGAGAGGCGAGCCAAACAAGTAGAAAATGATTTTGCAGAGTACCGCCAACAGCAACGAAAACTTCCTGAATCCCGATTGCGAGAAGAAATTGCGGCACTCAAAGGCAGTGTGGCTGAGCTTGAAAAGCAGAAAATGGCGAAAGAACGGGAATACGAAATCGCAGAGGCGAACATCGGAACATTGAAAGCTCAACTTGAGCAAATGTCAAACTTGCTCGTGCAAGAAAAGAAAAAGCAGGAAGCACGGGCTGTGGACGAGCTGGAAAAACTTCGAGTCAAGTACATCGCGCGAGAGGAAAGATATGTGCTGGACGGTGATCGAGACGAGCTTCGAGCAATCAAAAAGCAGTTGGACGACTTGAAAGGGTTTAAATTGCGTGGCTCCAGCGGTACGAGGAGTTCTCATCGGCATCATCACTCGCCTTCACCACAGCAGCGCCACGCCCAATGGCATACGCAAAGTCGCCAAGCTGGCTTCACACATCAAACTGCGTCAACTTCTCAGCGATACGACATTCCTGGTCCGAGTTTCCGTTCAAACCATGCATCTGGAGACGAAAGCGACTGGGAGTTGTCTTCGTTCGTTGAAATTGGCCAAGGAGCTACAGCCCAAAGTGAGTTTTCGCCATCCCAATCTCCACAGAGAAATCACCACGAAACGCCTATAGCCGCTAGTGATGAAGCAGAGGAAAATGTCTTCGACTCTTCAATTGATTCCTACGAAGGCCAAGCTGACACGGAACTTGGCAGATTAATCCGCGAGCGGAAGTTGTTGCTTTCCAGCGGAGCGTACGATGCCCAAAGCTATTTAGTACGAGAACTGGACCGACTCATTCGTGTCACCAAGGCTAACGCTGATCACAGAACATCCGTAGCCTAGAGTTACTCCGCCCAATGCATAGCAACCTACCGCAATACTTACGGCCAATTGTTTAGCATTTTACTTTTTATTTGGTAGCGTCTGCACTTCAACGCTGGCAAAAAAATTCAGCTGGTCTGGTTCTTGAACTTTTCAAAGGCCTGGTTCAGCACGGTAAATAGCTCTTTGGCCTCTAGCTGCTCAGGAATCGTGGCACCGCGTAGTTTATCCGGGTGAACAACGCGAATAATGTTTCTGAAAAAGTAACAGGTTAGATTCGGGTATGATCACGGCATGAGTAGCAAAGTTGAACGCACCGGTAAGCCTTGCGCACAGTATCGTCATCTGGGGATTGCACCACCATCAACTGGCATTTCTTGAGTGCATCGTTGGATGAGATTTGGTCCAAAGTGAGAATCATGTGCAAAAGCTCTTTACCAAACGACCACATCTCCACCCGCCGATGAATGTCTCCTCGAACAAGATCGGCTTCGTCAGCTTCCAGCTTCTTCTTCATTTGCAGTTCGTGACGCTCACGCAAGCGCGCTTGCTGTCGGATATAGAGTTCCGTGTCGGCCACCGTAGGCTCCGGGGGGAGGGGTGGTGTCTCAACTGATGGAGAGCGGAAGACCGAAGGGCGTTCAATTTCTTCTTCGCTCTCAGATGTCTTACTCTCACTTTTTCGCCTGGAGTGTCGAGGCTGGCTAACAGGATCCGCGTTGCCGTCTCCTTGCGGTCGCAGTGCATCACTTGGCTGCGGTGGTGGCGACACTTGAGGCTCTTTTTGCTGTTGCTTGCTGTTCATCTGCTGACGCATCTGCGAAACGCGAACAGTCTTCATACTTGCGGGTCGTCGCCTACCATTCCGCCTTGCCTGCTGCTGCTTTCGTTTCCGTTCACGTTCTTCTTGAGCCATCTTTTCCCACTCCTTTTCGTACTCTTCCTTCTTTTTCGTTTCTTCATGCTCCTTGTCCTGCTTGCGCTTCAACTTCTCGTTGCGCTTCCTTGCGCGAGCCTCCATGTACTCGTTCATGCGACTTTTGCTGGTACTATGTGCGTTATCACCTCCGCTCAAGCTTCGCTTCTTTTCTCGAGTCTTTGGACGACGTAGGCGAGCGTGACGAAGATTTTCCGTGACGATCTAGACTAGAGAGACTCGCCTTCCGAACCTTTTGGTGGACCTTTGTTTTGATTTCACCCACCACTTTTTCATCATCGCTCGAGAGAGAGGACTCGGACGATGAAGATTCTGACAAACTCTCGACCTTCTTCGCATCAACACTAAGGGGGTGGCTCTTCTCAACGTCAGGCTCATCGGCGTCATCATCTGAAGAGGTCGAAGAAGATGAAGACGACGATATGCCACTCAAAGGCTGTGATACGCCATGATTTACTGACGGCCCTCGCGATTCTAATGGATCCGCAAATCGTGTAGGCAATCGCGTAGGTTTGTCATACTCCTCGTGCCGATCAAGCTTTTCATCGTCGTCATCATCTGACTCACTCAAACTACTGGAGTCTGCATCAGCACTGGCATCCGACGGAATTAACTGCGACGGGATATCCATGTGTAGTGGAGAAGCAGTTGCGAATGGTGCAGGGGCCTCGTGAACAGTAATTGGCGGAGGTGGTGGCGGTGGTGGTATTTCGTCATTGCCTGATGAATCACTTGACGACGAATCACTGCCAAAAATGCTGTCGCTGGACTCATCTTCGTGGTGAGAAGGAGACTTTGCGACGTACATCCGTGGACGCTCTTTCAATACCTTACTGTGCGCAAATGCCTGGCGTGGGGGAGAGGTGACGCAAATCCAGTTTCACCAATCGATACCCCATCACCATCTTCTTCATCAGGCTTTGAGATGTTCAAGCCGTTACGAGGAGAAGTAGATCCCCGCTTGAACCGTGACGAAAGCTTTTCGAAGAATGTCACCGATGTACCAACAGACTTACCATTGACGGTGGTCGTTTTTTCTTCCGCTGACTTTTCTGGAGGCTCAAACGAGGTTTTAAGTGTCTGCGCAGACGCAGCCCGGCGTTTTCCCTCTCTCAACGAGGTTTTAGGGGCCTCGTCAGTGAAGCTTGAAGCAGAGAAGCCTCGTGACCGGCTTCTACTACGGCTTGGACTCGAGGCCCCACTTGTCGGAGAGCTCAACTCAGCTGATGGAGCTGCTGCTACCACGGGGCTGGACGGAGTTGAACCCTTTTCGGCTGTAAAGTCGAAGCTCGCTAGATCAGCGTCCCCACTTATAGTGACCACGCTGTCCCTGGGGTTTGCACTACCCTCTTTCGCTTCCGACATCAACGAGTCGGGGAAGAATCCAACGGAGGCTGCGGTAGTTGCTGCTGTTGAGGCTCCAACGGTTGCCTGCAGAGCGGTCAACTGCTTGCGTAAATACTTTTTCTCTTGCTGTTCCTTTTCCAACTGGAAGTTCAATCCTCGGCTAATCGCTTCTGCATCTTCGCACCGCTTCAGCAGACTCTGGTACTCGTCGCTCGCAGTGACCTGGGCGGTTGTAGGCTTCTGGTGTGCCGCAGAAGCCAAAAGCTGTTCCGTTTCTTTCACTTTCCTCGCAAGTGCCGCGTTTTCAGCCTGCTGTTCCCTGAGTTTCATCTCTGCTGCCTGCAAGAGCTTCTCGTGTTTCTTACTCCGCGTCTCAGCCTCCCGTTGCATCTCCTGCTCCCTCAGTTCTCGCTCTCTCCGCCCCAACTCCTCGGACGCAGCAGCATCCGCGCGTAGTTGGTCACATTGCGTCGTGAGCGCAGCCACCTTCGTCTGCATCTCCGCCGTCTGCAACTCGAACTGCTCCGAGTGGCGCGCCATCTTTTCGCTGGCCTTCATCAGCTGCTTGTTGCGCTTCTCAATAATGCGTTGACACTCCTTCGTGCGGATAGCGAACTCGTCCTTCTCCTTCTCCGTCTCCACCAGCTTCGTCTCGAGCTCTTCGACGCGTTGCTGCGTCGTCTCCAGCTGCGCTCGCAACGCCTTCAGCTCCGACTGTTTCCTGCTCTGACGCAGCTTGACGCGCTCGTGGAACGTCTCGAGGGAGTCTCCGGCGTCGTCGTCGTTCTCAAACAGTCCCTTTCTCTCCCCCGAGTGTCCTCCATTGTCCCCCACACCAGCCGAAGCGCCCAGCGACGTTGTGGACGTCGAAAACATGGTGCGGCGGCGGAAATCCGTCGAGTTCCCGTTCAAATTGGCCGAGCGGCTGCGCGCCGTGGCCCCCAGCAGTGGCGGCACGGCGCCTACTCTCTGTCTACCATCATTCTCGTTCTCGGAGCCGTCGGAGTCGCCCGAAGACGACGAAGAAGACGAGAAAAGCCCTCCGTTGCGGCCTCGAGCGGGAACTGCGGAAGGGGCGCGTGCACTCGGGAAAAATGCGTTCTCTGCAGAGGAAAAATGCATCGAAAGGTCAGTGCCATGCAGAGGAAGGGGAAAGATGCATGCCGCAGAGACGCACCTTTGGCCCCGGGGCCCACCGTCGCGCGGCGCATGACGTCAGGCACGCCGCTCGAGCTTTGCCGGATTGCGCGTCTGAGAACTGTCCGAGCCTCTTTAATCTAATACCTGTGGTATATGCTATTTGGCGTTCACGGAACACTAAATAGCAGGATTGAGAGGGTCATGGGGTCAACTCTGAAGCGAAGTGACTTGCACCATTGAAACGTGCAACGGTTGCACGATGCACCGTGCAAAGATGGCGGCTGTTGCTGGCGCCCCCGAGGACATGGAGAAGCTGCAGAAGAAGCTGCGCAAGCGCGTGGCGCAGGCCGTGGACGCCGTGTGCGCCGAATACGCCCGCGAGACGCGAGTGCAGCAGTCGGATACGAGTCTCGACCGGTCCTACGGCAGCTGTCGCAAGCTCGTGGCGTACATCGCCGCCAACATGACGACGTCCCCGGGTTTCGTGGAGCAGATGGACCGCATTATACTTGCATGTTTCAGTGGCGCCTCCCGACGCGTGCTGAGTACCGTGTCGACCCAGGAAGTGTGGTTCCGGTCGGACGACGAGAGTGCATTAAACGCATCGAAGCAGGCTGCTGCATCAAACACATCGAAACAAACTGCTGCATCAAACACACCGATGCAGACTGCTGCATCAAACACATCGATGCAGGAGCCCGTGATCAAGCAGGAGCGAGTTGAAGTGACATCCGTGGCAGACGGTGCGATGGGTCTCCGGACGCGAGAGGTTGCTGGGTCCCTGCTCACGAAACGTCCGAGGAGCAGGACCAGCAAGAAGAAGCTGTCCAGCAAGAAGCCCCTGCAAGCGCTGGTGCCGGACCCTAAGGCGAGACAACACGCAGACACGAGCTCTGGTGGGGAGAGCGTGGGGGAGACGGAGACGGACGAGGAACGGGAGGAACAAAAGAGACTTAAAAAGAGACCGACGCCTCGTGAGAGCTCTGACAAGCCGAAAGATGCATTACCGGTGGAGGACGCACAGGGATTGCTGACGTTTAAGGAGGCCATCGGAGAACTGTGCTACCAGGAACGACGCACGCCCGAGCAGACCGAGTTCTTTAAAAAGCGTCTGCGCAAGTCCATTCAGTTTGTAGATGCTCTGTTGTGCCACCCGCCTCCTGGGAAGGTTTGTGCACGGACCTGCAGGGAAATCCGTGCGTCCATGTGCAACAGCACCACCCCATGTGAAGACAAGATGTGTCGTATTTGGCACGACGTCGAGGCCCATACCGATCGCTGCAAGAACCCGAAATGCGAGTTTAAACTCCGGATTCTCGTGCGGGAAACCATGCACAAGCTCCACAGCAAGCAGTTGGAGATCAAGAATTCGAGCACCAGACTACGGCGCAAGAACACAACGTTAGACGAGCTAAATGTCACTGAGCTCAGTGAGCCAGGGACGTTCACCGATGCAATCGCGACGCTTGAAAGCGAGATCGCCGAGCTGGAGCAGTCCCTCGTCGACGAAGAAGCGGAAATGGCCACAATCAACTGCACCCTCGAAAAATACTGGACAACCCTGAACGAGATCGGGATTGAGTCGGGACACGATGAGATCGACCATTTCCCAGAGTTCGTGACACACTATGCGCAAAGGAAGAAACGCAGATAGGCGAGGGCTCCAACTGAGCCAAATTTATTTTGCAGGTAAGCTGTATTTGTGGTAGCGCTTAGTTGGTGTAGCTGATGAAAATGCTTGCCTATTTATTTTGACTTGAGTTCCCCCACCGCCGATTGATTATGTGCTGCACTTGCACGTCAACCGTGCATGTTGATGAGGCAGTACCATGTGGCACTCGCCGCAACTTGTACTAATAACCAAGTATCCCCCAGCAGTGACAATGGCGTTCCCGCAGACCTACAGCGCGTACCAGTACGAGAGCTATGGCCCCATGGACTCTCAATCCACTCCAACATCCCTAAAGCGCCTTTGGCTCCCACGCAAGTTCGCATCAAGATGCACAGCGCCTCTGTGAACCCAGTCGACTACATGATCCTCGAGTTCTCAGGCGAGGCTTTTCTAAAGCGATCGCCGTCCGAAAGCAACCCCTTTACGATCGGCCTGGACGGCGCCGGTGAAGTTGTCGAGACTGGCAGTGCCGTGAAGAACTTCAAGGTGGGTGACAGCGTGTACACCATGCTGCCGTTCTCCAGCTTGGTTCACTGTCGGAGTTCGCCGTGGTGGGCGAGGAGTTCGTGGCGGCCAAGCCTACCAACCTGAGCTTCGACGAAGCTGCGGCCGTGCCGCTTGTAGCGCAAACGGCGTACCAGGGCATATTCGAGCACGCCAAGGTGCAGAAGGGTGAGACCGTGGTGGCAGCAGCTCTGTCGGCATGTTCGCCGTGCAGTTTGCACACGCCATCGGAGCTCGTGTAGTCGCGACAGCGAGCGCAGACAAAGCTGAGTTTGTCAAGTCTCTCGGTGCCGATCAAGTGATTGACTACCGATCGGAGAAGTGGCAGGACGTGTTGGCAGCTCACTCAGTTGATGCAGTCTACAACTGTGGGATGGAGAATGCTGCTTGGAACGAAGGCGCTCAAGTGGTGCTCAAGAAGGACACGGGCCGCTTTGTGACGATCCTTCCCATGGCTCAGCCTGTGAAGGAGGCGGAATTTGGTGCCAAGTTGGTTGGCCACGTCCACGTTGCTCCTTCAGCCAAGACGCTCCAAGAGATCACCTCGTTCAGGCAAGGTGAAGCCCATTATCGACGCAGTCTACCCTTTCGAGAAGGCTCTGGACGCCTTCACGAAACTCAAAACCCGCCACGCGCTGGGCAAGTTGGTCGTGAAGGTGCTTCGTCGCTAAGAGCCTCACAGCAGCAGCTCTGTCGAAAGATGCAACCCGTGTCAACCATTTTACTCATAGCAGCATCTTCGATTTTAACCATGAAAAATGCGAATACGTATCGGAGCCCATACTCGTCCTTTTTGTATTCGCCAAGTGCACTAAACCACAAAAATAAAGAACAAAAGTGGCGGGAACCACATCCGATGCGAATGCCAAGCGCGACGTCAGGCGGCGAGTACGGAGGCAGCGCCTGCAATATCCATGGGGCTGGGGAGACGCCTGTAGCGTCTCAACTGCGCGAGAGTCTCGCGGAGACTGCGCGGCTGCTACGTGCTTTTGAACAGGAACAACAGACGTTAGAGGAAGTTCCCAGCTTGGACATGTACCAGAAATGCTGCAGACAATTCGTCACGTATCTGGTGGCCAACATGGACACATCGCCTGGATTTTTGCAGCAAATGGAGCCACTTATCGAGGCAAGTTACAGCAACTCAAGTGTCGTGGCTTCGGATCTGTGGCTGCGTTGCAGGACACAAGAAGAGATCGAGAGCAGAGAACGTGGTGGTGAACTGCACACACCATCTCGTCAAGACAAAAGGATCCAAACGGACACGAGCGTGACGGTCACGCCATTGGCAATTGCCAGTGCGAGTGTGACGGGGGTGAGACCGACGTGCTCTCCCCATGTCGACATGACGTTGTCAACGCCGTCTACAGTGGGGAGAGCGGCGAAACGGCCCAAGAGAACCACGTCCGAGCCGTCGAAGCGGCCACGACATGCAGTGTCTCGTAACCTCTACGGCTCTGGAAGCCTCTCAGAGGAGTCGGAAACCGAGAAGGAGACGGAAGCTGAAGCAGGACAAGAGTCTGCAAATCGAGTGGCACCAGTGACCCAGCACAATAATGACAATGAGAGTTTTGTGTGGCCTTGCTCCGGTGACGGTGCGGTGGAGCGCAGTGATGCGTTCAAAATGCACATGAAGACAGCTCTAAAGTTGGTGGACGCAGAAAATTGTGCTCCGCCATCGGGTATGCTGTGCACACATGGGTGCGACCGAATGCGTGATATGATGTGCAAGGCCCACCGCGAACAGGGTGGCAGGGCGATGCCTTGCCACGATGGCATGTGCCTGGTATGGCGTGTTGTTGACAAGCACTTGGTACGCTGTCAGGATTCACAATGTGAGTTTAAGAACCGCGTTGGGTTGCGACAAACCCTACACAACATTCAACAGGAAGAGCTGAAGCTGGAAAACACAACTCAAAAACTGGAGGCTGCAAAGGCAACGCTCGCACGAGGCAGATCTCAAAGTGTCATTTCACAACTTGAAAGCAGGATCGAAAGGTTGGAAGGGAAGTGCTCGAAATTGGGAGACGCGGTTGGATTTCATAAAGAGAGAGAGCACACATTCTGGACGGACTTGATGGCCATCGGAATTCATCGAGGCACTGATAGGACGGATGGTCTCCCTATCGTTGAAAGCCACTATGCTCGGCAGTAGGTGACAACTGATTGCTGTCTGAGAAAGCAACAGTGAGCTTCTTGATGTTGTACTGTATGGTGTATATATCGTGAGATTTACGAAACGATCAGGTGCAGTTTGGTTTTCAATTGAACGACATCGTCCAACTCGAGCGTTAGCCTTACTGCAATGTGGAAGTCAGATACATTACGTTAAATGTTAACAGTAAGTCAAAGAGCAATTACACTTTTTCAGGCGCTCAAGTCGCACCAGCCCAGCCCAGACTTGAATGACTCATGATTTCTTACGTTGGTGGCTCCTGGTCGCATAGTGGGAAGCAAAATCTGGAAATTTGTCGTCTTTGTCCGCGATCTTGTCAATGCCGATGCTGTTCAGCATTGCCTCAATGTTGCACTTTCGTATCGATGAGGACGGTCAGCTCATCTTTCATGCGTTGTAGGTTGTTGTCCAGTGTTTCAATCCTCTTGAAAGCATCTGCATTTCCAATTGCTGGACCTCTCCTTGCTGCTGCGTCGTGTTGGGGACAAAAGAGCTGCATTTGTGAGCTCTAGTGCGTCATCAGCTTCAGCAATTTCTTGCTCTTTGTGCTCGATGAGATGCATCGTCTCGCGCAACATGACTCGGTTCTTAAATTCGCATTGCTCGTTGGAGCATGCATCGGAGTGAGCTTCTGCTTCGTGCCAAGTACGGCATGTCGGGTTGATACACGGTGTGAACTCGTTGCACATCTGTGCCCGAATACCCTTGCAATCTCTCGAACAGAAGTAACCTCGTGGAGGTTTGCATAGCAAAGCATCAATAATTAATATCGTATCACGAAGACGCGCCTTAAAGACGTTTGTCTGCTCTGGAGATCGTTCTGACGCATCACAAAGATTGCCGATTGGATCAGCCCGAGTTTTCTTGTTTGAGTTCACCACATTCAGGATAGACGATTGACAATCGGTTGAGTGAGATCGGATCATGGCGTTTAGCATCGCTTGAAAGCTCCGTTTCGCCGCATCGAATTCACCGCTCTCGTCTCCAGCCGCTAAATCTCGTTCAACTTGACACAATTCTGCGTCAATACACGCTTCTTCTGCACTGTGGTCATTCCCCTTCGCTAGCATTTTGACCCCTCTTCGACCTTTCAGCACTTTTTCCAGCAATTACTCTCTCGTTCGTATCTTCCTCCCCGACATCACTTTTTTCCCCCTCGATCATTGCTATATTTTGCTTCATAGCTCTGGCAGATTGTGCCTCTTGTCTGCTTGTCGGTGGGGTTTCATTTTCACTTCGATGCCGCTGAATTGCCTTTGGTGTCACGGCTTTTTGCCGCAAAGGGTGGATCAACGTTTATTGCAGTGACCGACGCATCCAGTTTTTGTGTTTTAACTGCAATGTTGTTTGTTGATGCACTCTTCACCTTGAATCCTGTCCTGCCGTCAACTTCATCAGGTCGATCCTGTTCAACACTTTCTTTGTCGTCTTCAGAGTTATCTGTTTCAGTAGAGCTTAAATCTGGCTGCGCAAAATGTTTTGGCAGAGCTCGACGGGCTCGCTTCGCATTAGGTGCACCACTTATTGGCTGCTTACTAGTCACCAAACGTTTCCGCTTTCCCCACTCTCTCGGTCGCGAAGTTCTAGTCATACCGCCGTCTGTTTCACCAATCTTTGAGTCTGTGTCGCCCACCGGTGTTGAAGAATAAACACGTTCATACATACGTGTAGTTTGAAGTCGCAATTTTGACTTTTTAGCAGGAGGTTTACACTGAAAAACAGGTTTTCCAGTAGATGTAGGGAACTTATCCACCGCCGACACACCTTTCGATCCAATAACACTGCCATTACCAACTGCACCCAAGTCCGCAATCGAATTTCCTGACAATACGCGAGAGTGTCCATTCTGAATTACAGGTGTCTTTTGTGTCGGTATAGTGCCATTCACCGTTTTAGCCACCTCTAATGGCGTCTCTTTCATGATATCAGCAAAATAAGAAGTGCTCGCTTGCTGGTTCCTCTTGCTGGCACTAGAACTTTTCATCCTTTTCAGCGGAACTTTCACTTCACCAGCATTGCAATAAGCTTTTGTCTCCACCCTGGCAAAATTAAGAATCTCCTTGGTACCATCAAGATTCAGGACTTTCCCCTTCAATTGACCTGCTTCCCCCATCTTCACCCCATTAGCCGAATGTTCGCGAGCACAAGAGGGTGGTTGTCCTTTGCGATCACTTTGCTTCTGGACGAATGTGCCAATATCTTCAATCCCTTTCTTACTTTCCACCTTCCCACCAGTTAAACGTCCTCCATCGTCCACAACTGGTTTCATCGATGCACCTTTGCCTTCACTCCAGCTCAGTTGCCGCTTCTTTTCCTCATGAACATCTCCATTCTCGCCACTTTCCAGTCCTTTGCGACGAACCCACAAGTTCTGCGTCACAAACCGAGTTGAGCACTTCCACGGGGGCGTTGCTCTGGTACGCGAGGATGACGCAATCCATCTGCCGAGCGAACTGGGGCGACGTGTCCATATTGCGCTCAATGTACTCGACCAACTGTCGGCAGCATTCGTAGTCCGCCTCGTTCCTCCCCGCCCCGACCTGGGGCTGCGTCGTCTGCGGCTGCAACTCGTCTACGAGCGTGTCGCACACATTCTCCACCGCGTCCCCGACCTGCTTCCGCAGCGCGCGCTTGAGCTCCGCCTTCAGACGACCCACAGCCGCCATAAAAAAGTATCTTCAAAAATAAGTTTTGCGCGTCAATTAAAAGAGTAAAAAACCCTAGAATGTAGCCATCTCGTCGTGGGTTTTATTCTGGGTGGAAGCGGGTTCAAACGCCAGAATTTCGAAAATGGCGAGCGAAGAACCACCCAGCGTTGGGCTGTTCACCGTGGCGGACGAGCCCGCGCTGCCGGCCAAGAAGCGCCGCATCTCGGGGCGCAAGCGGGACCCCGTGTGGGAGCTCACCACCGTCTTTCCGGACAAGCGCGTGGTGTGCAACCGCTGCAACGCCCTCATCCACCGCTACGGAGTCGCCAAGGTGGAGCGCGTACGCAATCACTTCGACCGGAGATGCCCCAAGGTGCACGAGCAGATAATGACGTCATCACCCAGGGCGGAGGAAGGCGCCGAGATTACGGAGACGGAGGTCGTGTCCGTTCCGGTGGCAATGGAGACTGCTGCTGCCACTAAACCATACAAGGCGTCGGGCGGCTACGGGTACAAGAACCAGACGTGGAAGCGCAAATTCGCATATTGGCTGTACGCGACGGGGAAACCGCTGGAAGACGCAGACAACGAGCTGCTGCTGGGTGCACTGAGGGTGCTGCGAGGCGACGTGGTGGTGCCCACGAAGCACGAGCTGGAGAACGAGCTGCTGGAGCTTGAGTTCACGGCGTCGAAAAGTAAAGTGAGCAAGGTGATTGCAGGCAAGAAGTGCTGCTTGACGGTGGAGAACTGGCTGGATGCCGGCGGGTGTAGCGTCACGACGTACGGAGCCGTGTGTGACGGGGTGCACTACTATCTCGAGTCCAAGACCGGCGCGACGAGGGATGCTCATGGCGAGGTGATGCCCGATGAGGTGGAGGCGGCGATGGCCAAGGAGAAGAAGGCCGAGTTTTACGGCATTGTGGCGCCCACGACGACCGCGCTGTCCAAGTACACGCGTGAGAGGATTCAGAGGAAACACCCGCGGTGCTCGTTCTTCCACGGCTGCGTGACCTCTGCACTTACGTTACTCCTCAGCGACGTGACCAGCATCCTTCCGTGGCTGGAAAGGGTGCAGTCTTCTGTGCTCGAGCTTGGGACTGTGTTCCACGGAAACCACAAGCTGCAGAAACTTGTGGCCGCTGGCGAGAAATCTCCGGCGGCGGAGTTCCCGATCTCCAGCTCTGTCTTCGCTTTCCTGGAGGACGTGTTCAAGCACGAAAAGGAGCTGTACAAGATTGTCGCCCGCCGAGATTTCGTGGAGGCTAACACGCCAGCCGAGCAAGAGAAACTCAAGCGAGTTCAGGACTTTGTTCTCGGCGATACGTTCGTCCAGGACCTTATCAACTCGCTGGCTATTATCCGCCCTCTCCAGCAGCAGTTGCAAGCATTTCCAGGAAGAGAATCAACCCCCACTCTCGCAAGTGTTTCCGTGCTTCGTGGACCTGCTGACCGTCTACTCGTCAATGGAGTGGGTGAGCAAGAAAGAGAAGGCGCTGATCACTTCTTGCGTGACAGAACGGTTTAACGCTATTTACGGAGACTCGCACGGCGTGGCGTACATGTTGGACCCGCTGTTTCTGGGCGAGGCTTTGGATGCGAGGAAGACGCAGGAGGTGGAAACGTTCATGACTCGCTTTTGCGAGCACGAGGGTCATACAGTGGACATCCTATCGCAGCTCGAGAAGTACAAGGAACTGGTGGCCGAGTTGAAACACAACAACCAGGCGTACTGGGAGTTGTTGCAATCCGGTTCCGTGATGCCAACTGACTTCTGGGTGGAGC
This sequence comes from Phytophthora sansomeana, assembly GCA_032158285.1. Classification (NCBI taxonomy): domain Eukaryota; phylum Oomycota; class Peronosporomycetes; order Peronosporales; family Peronosporaceae; genus Phytophthora; species Phytophthora sansomeana. Next base: position 154,995 of record JAPDHH010000095.1, on the reverse strand, counting down.
GTCGGCAGTTCCCTCACCTGCAGCAATTGGCGTTCGCAGTCTTCGCGTTGCCAGCCTCGAGCACGTCGTCTCCGTCGTTCGGCGCGCAGGGCTTTGGTGTCCACTCGCGCTTCAATCGCGCTCTGTCTCCTGAAAAACTCCAGAAGCTCATCCACGTGTACTGCAATTCCAAGAGAGGCGAGAGTGGAGGTGAGCCCGTATCTCCTGGGCCCCAAATCCTGTAGTTGGAGGTTGGGCATAGCAGACGAATGTGTGTATGTATCCGAGTCGAATGCACTTCAACTTGCCTTTTTCACCCACCATCTGTCATATATGATAGGCTACTATCCTGTCATTTCGAATTAACCTGGATAATGGCGTCAAGAAGCGCAGGGCTGGTGGTCGTAGATCGATTGAAGCTGGAGCTGCACGAGCGCGTGGCCGAGACGCTGCGCTCCGTGTGCAGCACCTTCCAGCAAGAGCTGGAGCTGGCCGCGCAGCCCCCGGCGCCGTCCGCGTCGTCCCAAGTGGACTATGACACGTACAACGACTGTTGCCAGCGACTGGTGCAGTATATCGCAGCAAATATGGACACGTCGCCGTATTTCACGCAGCAAATGGATCGCATCATACTGGCGTGTCATAGCAACACGTCACAGGAGGTTCTCGGCTCCCTGGTGACCAAGGACGTGTGGCTGCGACCCAGAGAAGAAGAGACGGTGGCAGTGAATGAGAGAGCACAAGATGAAGCTTTGGACGCGGTTGCAGAAGCTAAAGAGACGGCGGTGAAGACTGAAAATGTGCAGGTGGATGCAGTGTCGAGCTTTGGAGATCTGCCCGTGCGTGCGGAGGCGAAGACAGATCCGTCGAGACGTCGACGGAGTAGGACGTTAGCACGGAAAAGTGTGGCTCCAGGTAGAGAAATTCAGTCGACGTCAGCGTCTAATGCTGCGATGGGGTATAGTGGCAGTAAGAGGTCGATGGAGACGAGTACACTGCCGGTGAAGAGGCGGCGGCAAGAAGAAGACCAGACTGTGATTGAGTTGTTCAGCAGTGCAGAAGAAGACGAGCGTGGAGAAAGTGGTGTTGAAGTGAATGCATTTGCGGGGCTGTTTAGTACTGATGCAGATACGGAAACACAGAGGACGGAAGTAGCAATGATGTGGAGCTGGATGCTGGCAACGATGACGACAACGATGATGAAGAGGATGAAGAGTGGATTGAAGATGAAAATGATGATAATGAAGAATCAAATGACGACGAGGGCGACGATGATGTGGAGAAAGGTGGCGCCATCCGGAGGCCTATTGTTGACGTTGTTGGAGTACTATGCCACCCTGAGCGCCGGTCTGCTCGACAGACCAAGGTGTTTAAAGACCGATTGAGCAATGGTATTCAGGTTTTGGACGCTCTGTTGTGTAAACCATCGCCTGAGAAGGTTTGCTTACGAAACTGCCAAAAGCTGCGACGACAATGGTGTCAGAATATCGGTACCTGTCGAAATGAACCGTGCCAACTTTGGCATGAAGTTGATGCGCATGTGTTGTGCTGCCGAAACAAGCAGTGTGAATACTCGATTCAAGTTATGCTACGTGAAACGATGCACCAGATTGAGCACCAGCATGAGCGTATTAGAAAAGTACGCAGAGAACTGAATACCCGAAGGAAAGAACTTGGTGAGGCTGAATCTCAGTCATCCACACCTACAAGTAATGCACTGTTGCTCAAAAAGCAAGTTGCCTTGCTCGAGCGAGAATTAAGCAGCGAGGAGGACCAACTCGAGTTTTATTTGTGCGTGAAGAGGGTAAATACCGACGCTGCCAAAGAAGTAGAGATCGACACAATCGAACAATTTGCAGAATTTCAGAAGCATTATGCAGCCAGGGTATTTCCTCAAAATTCGATGTTGCCCAAAGAAGAGGAACTTCCAGCCGATGGATCCCACACAAAAAGGATGATTTGTTGCCACCAGTGGACGACGCCATCGGAAATCTTTGCTACGCTGGACAACGATCACAAGCGGATACCCAAATGTTCAAAGAGTGCCTGCGAAAATCGATCGAGTTTATTGATGCATTACTTTGCAAGCCCCCATCAGGTAAGGCTTGCATGCGTAATTGCAAAAGAATTCGCGCCAATCGATGCACTAAAGACGTGCCGTGCGATGATGCAATGTGCCGAAATTGGCACAATGCTGAAGCGCATACCGACAATTGTTACAACCCTCAGTGTGAGTTTAAGCTTCGAATCGTGCTGCGAGAAATCATGCATAGTATTGAGGAGAAACAGCGCACCGTACATGAAGAGCGTGCTCGCATCCGAAAGAAGAAATCGGCGTTGGAGACCATCAAAAATGACGCAGAGAATTTGAAACGAAATCACTGTTACCGCCCGAACGATCCCCGGAGGCACGACACGTTTCTCGAGTCTGAAATACTACAAGATGAGATTGATCAGCTCTCGGAAGATCTTCAGAAAGAAGAGCGCGTGCTATCCGACATGAACACAAAGAAAAAGGATCTCCAAGAGAAACTCTACATTATTGGCATTGACGAAAGCGGCGATGTAGCTGATGGGTTTCCGGTGTTTACTACTCACTACGAGACCAAGGGAAGATCTCGAAAGTAACCCCACCTCCGCTTTGTGGCTGTGGTTGATGATGGATTATGTTAAATCCCTACATAAGTAGATCGCGAATGTGTCAAATTGGCATGGTCCACTTAGTGTTGTCGGTGCTGTCACATTGATGAGCCACAATCGCGGCTCAAGAAACCCCTGAAAATAATTGCTACAGTATTTCGTCGTCTTTGGTGTAGTCATGTCAAGGACAGCAATCCACTTTTGCACTACAAAGCACAAGCAACCCCTTCGAGCTGGAATTGCTTCCGCTGCCAAGCATTTTGCTCTTCAATGAACACTTGCCGCTCGGAATGACGAGCGTCCGACACCGGCTTCTCGTGTTACTGCTGGTAACATAGAGTTTCGCATAGAATTGATTCGTCAAGGATGAAGCGATCGTTTGAAAACAATCTGCTCGCCATTCATATGCGTGTGAAGCTCGCATGAAAGTAGCAGATGATTTGATGCGCAAACTGCCCGTCGCTAACTTTATCGAGTGGACGAAGAAGAATTCTGGGGTCGAAGTGCAGTCTGAAAATGACAAAAAGTACTGTACCTGTCAAAGCAAACGAGTCAAGTTACACACCGATGCCGAATCGACGATTCGACACGATTTGAGACGGCCTCATGAGACCAGCCGGGTTGATTGGCACATCATATAATGACAACAGAGCCCAAGCGTTATCCTGTTGCCTATTTCGAGTGAGCAAATATGTATGAAAATTGACGCGGACAGTGAGTGAAGTGCTCGTCGCCACATATGAACTATGAAGACAAACCCTCCTTTACCCTACAAAGCTTGGCGCAGCTATCTCGGAAGCCGGTGGCTGCTGTAGGCAACGGATCTGTCCGCCACGAGTCACGTGGACTGCGTAATTGTGCTGCAACGAAGATTTCACTTTCGCGCTTGCCGCCTACTGCGCACCCTGTGCCAGTCTCTCTAACCAGCTTATAAACTGTTGAAGAGAACCAACCTCGGATACCATGAAGGTGCTCGCATTCGTGCAAGCGGCTGTGCTTGCAGTGAGTACACACCGCGTCGCGGCATCGCTCACTGATCCCGACGTCGGCGAAGGCTACAACTTTCTCGATGGCACAGTCAAGGGTGCCACAGAGAAGTTGGTCGGAACGCTCAGTCCTAACACCCCGGCCGCTACTACTGGTACTCAGCAGAGCTCGACAAGTGGTGGATACTTCGCAGCGTTCGGCACCGATGGACCGTCCGAAGAATTGTTTGTCCGAAACAGCAGCCTCGAGGAGATCGTGCCGATCATCAACGTCGCCAAAGAAGCACTCAACCAGCCCATTCCGACCAACGATTGGTGGGGCAACCTCATTCACGTCACGGATCTCAAGAACGTGACGAACTACGCGGCTTGGTCTAACCCGTACGCCGTGAAGTTGCCGCGCGAGGCACCGTACGGACTGCAGGCGTATTACTCGTACACTTATACCGCGAGATCGCGCCGATGATCAATGGCACGGTCAAGGAATTACAACCACTCGTACCACAACGACTTCTAACGCTGTCGTCCGAGGAGTTCTTCACGTACGAGCCTACGTATGAGGTGTACGAATGGGACGAAGGTGGTGCCAAGGTCCGCACGTGTGACGAAGCTGAGCGGCAAATGCATGGACTCTGCGCTCGTGAGCGGCATGGCCTTCGTGTCGGCCAAGTACGACGGACTCACCCCCGCATCGATACCGAGCACACCATCACGGACGTGGACGATTCGGCTCCGGGCAAGTTCGTCATCCACCTCAACAACAGCCAGACGTGGGTGCTCTATGCGAGCGACAAGAGCATTTCCTTCCGTGTGGAGGACTCGGTGGTGTTCTCAGTGACGCGTCGGGCTCGTCGCTGGTTGCGGACGCCGGGTACTCCGGCACCCTCCGAGTGGCTCTGCTTCCTGAAGGTGCCGACGACATCGTGTACGATGAGTTTGCGTCGTGCATGGTGCTCGGAGGCAGTGTGTCGATGGAGTCGCGCACGGGGTATTCGCTTCACTGGGACACCGAGGGCAGCAGTTGTGAGACGGTGGGTCTGCTTCACTTCGCGTTGCCGCACCAATTGGAGTCACTGAGCGGGTCTTCGACGACTGCAAGCAGTCAGGGGGCGATCGTGCTGCACTCGGCGACGCGTGGCCTGATGGTTGGTCAGGTGACCACGAACCCGACATGGACGTTCGTGGAGCCCGAAGCGGACTTCGAGGTGGACTTCTACCCTGTCCGGAAGCCGTCGCCATGGATCGTTTTGGAGACCGATATGCTCAAGACACTGCAGAAGGACATCATGGCAAACTGGTCGGACTGGAACGCCGACAGTTGGTACTACAATGGCAAGTACTTCCAGAAGTACGCGTCGCTGTGTCTGATGGCTGCCGACAGCTCGGTGGTTGGTGCGGACACACAGTTGCTGTCGTACTGTCTGGAGAAGCTGGAGAACATGATCGAGCCGTTGCTGAACAATACGCTGTCACTGCCGCTGATGTACGACACGCTGTACCGCGGCTTGATCTCTAGCTCCATCTTCAAAACCGGCAGTATTTACACGGAATTTGGTAACGACATGTACAACGACCATCACTATCACTACGGCTACTACGTGACGGCATCGGCTATGCTGAAGCACTTGGACCCGAACTGGTCTCGTATGCCGGAGCTAGAGCGGATCATCTGGACGATGCTGCGTGATGTGGTGAATCCGAGTGCCGATGACAAGTACTTCCCTCGCTTCCGCCACTTTTCGTGGTACCTGGGTCACTCGTACTCGCACGGTGTGACTTCGATCGACGTGGGCAAGGATGAGGAGAGTACGTCCGAGGACATCAACTTCTACTACGGCATGACTCTGTGGGGAAAAGTGACTGGAAACAAGGCGGTGGAGGACTTGGGTAGTCTGATGCTTCGTCTTGATGCGCACGCCATTCGGACGTACTTCCTCCTCAAGTCGGACAACACCATCCACCCACCCGAGATCGTGCGCAACCACGTGACGGGCATCTTCTTTGACAACAAGGTTTACTACAACACGTGGTTCCTCGACAGGGTTTATGCCATCCACGGTATCCAAATGATCCCAGTGTCTCCGGTCAACGAGCTGGCGCGTACGTCAACGTTTGTGGAGCAAGAATGGAATGACATCCTGTCAAAGGAGCGTATCGTCGTTCATAATCTGCAAAACTACACGTGGTTGTCACTACTACTGGTGAATGCTGCGACGGTGAACCCGATGGACTCATTGCACAAGTTGAAAAACACGACAATGGACGATGGTTTGTCTCGCTCGTGGGCGCTGTACAACGCGGCTACCCGCTGCCGAGATGACGTGGACGTCAATGTGACTGCTGCTATTAAGCTGACTGTCGCTGCGTAATGCAGGGTGCATTGGTACGCCTGGATAGCCCTTCAAAGATGTACACAGGAACCTTTACCGATCGTTCTTGAATGCACAAAATCTTAACGCCGTTCAACGCAGTGCTGTACTTGCTACTGTGACTATTACAGCGCGATCGTCTGCCCTACTAATTACTTTTCAACTGAGAGTTTGTTTTAAAGGGCATCCTTACCTGGAGGCTAGATCGAGGTAGACGAATCCGATGTAGTGTAAGGTGCCCCACGCATTGGACTGTTGCCGTTGTGCATTTGATGAGCTTCCACATACAACTCATGGGTGTCCGTGACTTATGTCAGTAGAGCAGTAATAAATACTAGCCGGCGCCGGCGGTGGATCAGTGTTTGGTCCCAGCTGAGTGGGCCCCGCCACCGCTTCGCTCCGGCGGGCTAATTGGTTTAGTCTACATAAATGATGCGGTAAGATATTTCAACTTGTATAAATTTAAGGGGAAATCCCTAATGACGTCCGTCTTTTGGAACTAATTCCAAAAGACATCCAACCGACGTTTTTTTGGAGCGTCCTCTAATAGGGGCCACTCGACATTCGTGTGTACTTCATGGCGAACGCCCACTTCAGCGCGAGGACGGCGGAGACCTAGTAAAAGTTCTATTGGGATTTTGATTTACGCTTTACTCCACGAACAGCACCTTCAGCAGGTTCGTCGAGCCAGACTTGGCCTCCTGGATGCCGTGCACCGCAACGACGGCGTCGCTCTTCTTCAGCGAGCCCAACTCCTTGCCGGTCTCCGTGGCGCGGTACAAGATCGAGTCCGTGCCGATCATCGGGGCCACGCAGCTGGCCACAGCGCCCTTCAGGAAACCCTCCGACTGTCGGGCAGTCTGCTCCAGAGCAGTCAGCACCAGCACGACGGAACTTGGACACCAGGCGGGCTGTGTGCATCTTCGCGCTCATGAATGCGCTGCTGCGCGACGACGTGGGCTTCGACGGCATGATGGTGACGGACTACGCCGAGATCAACCAGCTGACCGACTTCCACCGCACCGCGCGCAACGAGACCGAGGCCACGCGCATCTCGCTCACGCGCGCGTTCGTGGACATGAGCATGGTGGCGCAGGACACGAGTTTCTACAACGGTACCAAGGCGCTGCTGGAGCAGAGCCCGCAGTTCCGCGAACGCCTCAAAGCATCGGCCCACCGCGTGGTCAAGATGAAGCTGATGCTCGGTTTGTACGAGACGCCCGTGCCCGGCGAGGAGACCTGGCGCTCATCGGCAACAACGACGACATCTCGGCGGCTCTGGAGCTGGCGCGCGAGTCGATCGTGCTGCTGCAGAACAACGACAGCACGCTCCCTATTGCCGACGACGCGTCTGTATTCCTCACGGGCTTCATACACATTGCATACAACCTTCAGTTTCCCGTTGTTGCTCTGTGCATAGTGCGCGCTCTTGCAGTCACGGACGAACAGGTCGGCAACCGCCAGCTTGAACTCTTCTTTGTTTGAAAAGACTTGATTCTTCTCCATGGCAGCGCCAAATCAAAAGTAATGTATAAATGTAGTTGTCCCGGGTACGGAAGCTACAAAATTAGATATCACCGTTGTACACAAAGGTTAAAAGGTACACAATGTGTACAGTCTAAGTTAGGTATATAAGGTATACATGGTACGGATAGTATACATGACACAGAAGTTATACTAGAGAAGCCACTATTGAGTATGGTGCTGTACTGTACGGATGTCTTTTGGAATTAGTTTCCAAAAGACGGACGTCATTTGGGATTTCCCCTAAATTTAATTATGCAATACCATTCAAGGTTTATGCATAGTTAAGTTGGTACCTGTAGCTGGCTCGGTACTTAGCAGACCCCGCTTTTCCCAAAGTTCCAACTGATTTCCTCAAAAGGTTTGGCTTCCACACCTAGGTAGTCAAGCAGGGTTCAGTAGTGACGTCCCTCAGTGCGAGGTATACGATAAGACACCAGACCGCTACTGGCCGTCTGTGGATAGGGACGACGAGGAGAACACGTTATCGGCAGCTTGCACCCCCGGGATGGGTCTGTGGGCTTGTGTCCGGCAAAGTAACCCGTACTTATACACGCATGGGGTGGACATCGGGGCTTGCTACGCCAATTGCACTCGCAGGTCCCTCCGTCCGTCGGTCATCGGAACGACCACTTGTTCGTCCTGACCTCTGTGGTCGCTAACCACAGTCCTCGTCCACCTACTGTCCATCGCCCTCATAGCACTGCCCTGCCTCCTACAACCTCACCTGAACTTTCAGTAACCCGTGCTTCGGCGCAACCTTCTTGTTAGTCTTAACTGTCCTCAACCCTGAGTACAATCGCAACTGAGGGTCGAGCCGGCCAAACCGCCGCTCGCTACCCTCCTAACTACCGTAGCCTCAATCCCCGTCGCCTATACTAACTCTAGCTACGGCGCCATTCTACTCCTATCTGGACCTCTCCCTCTTCGTGTCGACTCCACGTCTCTTCGGCCTCCTGGCCTCTCGTTCGCCTCGCTCACGTCGTCTCTCCTTCGCTCATACTCTTCGCTTCACTCGCTCCGCTACGTCATCTCTCCTGCGATCTTCGTGCACTCTACTTCAACGTCGTCTGCTCTCTCCTGCCGGTGCCGCTAGCCACCTGGCTCGTACTCGTCACCACACGTCTCCTGCCTCACATCTTCGTCCCGATCCCTCGGTGCACCACACCACGTCGATCTTCTTGCTAAGTGCCACTTCAACCGCTTCACGCCCGTACGCCAAGTGACAGGCCACACAACTACACGCCATCCCCGGCCACAAGATCGTCCGCGATCTTGCCGGCGTCCAGCAATGACTCGAACTCGTCCGCTGTGAGCCACCGCCTTGCCGTAGGCCCTCCTGGTCTCGTTCCGTACTGCACCTCATGTTCGAGCACATATCGCTCAGCTCTGTTCCGTACACGTCTTTTCGCCCGTTCAACGACGTATCCTGCCGTCTCTGCTTGCAGCAACCGCCGCAAAGGTTCACGCTGCCGCGGCCGTCCGCGTCCCCGCAACATCTCCACGTTCGCTGCCGTTCCTCGTGTCGTGGCGTCTGCTCCAGCTGCTTCTCCGTCGTGCTGCTGTACGTCGCCACCGACGTCTCCTCTCCACCGACACCACGGGCCTCTTCACGCTCGTGAAGCCCGTCAACACAGTCTGCACCCACTTCCGCTGTCGCTGGCGTCTTCTGCTGGTCACGTGCAGCTTGCCGCCGAACTGATCGTGCTTCTCGCGCTGCGTTGGCTTCCTGCCGCCTCTGCTGCTTGCTCGAGTCCTGGCTCCTGTGTTGTGCATCTGCTGGAGCCTTCCTCTTCTGCCGTCTATTCGGTACTGCTGGACGAGATGAGGGCTTGCTGCTGCCACTCGTCTCTCCTGTTCCTCGCGCACCCGTGACTGCTATTTCTGGCACAGCTTCTACTCTCGCTGGCTCTGCTTCGACTGCGCCTCCGCCAGCTTGCCTAACAGCTTCCTGCCGCTGTACGACTGGCTCTGGCTGACTCGTCACTGCATCTCCGTTCTCATCCGGCCTGGTCGTCTGATCCGCGTTCTGTGCGGTGGCTTCCGCCGCCCCACTTGACTCAGTGACTTCATTCCTCAAGTCGCCTCCTTCTCCGCTCTGCCCGTCGTCGTCGTCTTCCTCGGCCAACTCTCTCAAGATGCGTTCCGCTACGTCGCCCAAGGAGTCGCTCGGACAGTGGCTCGACACCAAGAAGCTACAGTGTACCACCAAGTGCTCGCCCGTGTCCTCGCGCAGCACCCTCCAGTTATCAAACCCCGCGTCCTCGACAATTTGCGCTGGCCCGACCCACTGGTGAGAGAGCTTCGTAATTCCTTTTCCTCGAGGCGGTCGCAAGACCCACACTCGATCTCCCACGTCGAAACTAACTTGCCGTCTTACTCGTTTGTCGTAGTACCTTGCTCGTCGTTGCTGATCCTTCTCGAGCGCCTTCTTTGCTGCTTCCGTCGCCCGCGTCAAGTTACTAACCAGCTCTCTGTGAAATTCGGCAGACGCCCCAACTTGCGTCACGCCGCTGCTCCTCAACAACTCGTTCGGTGCCCGAAGGCGCCGCCCCATCATCAACTCGTTAGGACTGTACCCTGTGCCCGAGTGCCGAGCTCCGTTGTACGCATAAGCTGACAGCCACCGATCCCAATCGTCCTGCGCCTCCGAGACATAGATCGCCACCATGTCCTTCCATGTCCGATGAAAACGCTCCACCAAGCCAAGGAGAGCCGGCCTGTACGGCACCGGTGTAATCTGTCTTGCTTGCAACAAGTCTACCAGCGCATCAACGATCGCCCCATTCAACTCTGGCGCGCCGTCCATGACAATCTCGCGCATAGGCCCGTAGACCATGACAACCTTCTCCATGATGAACTTAGCGATGTCCTTAGCCGTGTGGCTAGGCACCGCCGCCACAACTGCATACCTCGTCGTATAGTCTACAGCCGCCACCACGTATCTGTTTCCACTTGCTTTGATCGGCAGTGGACCCGCAACATCCAGGGCCCACCGATCGCCCACATCTCCGACACCTTGACTGCGTAGCGGAGGGATCACCTCCTTCGCCTTTGACTTTCTCGTTCCGCAATCCCGACATGCTCGTACCCACCGTCGAATGTGTGCACGCATATCTGGTCACCAGTAGCGCGCTGCAATCCGCGCATACGTCTGGGGCACTCTCAAATGACATGCAAAGATAGAGTCGTGATTCTCGCGAAGCACTGTTGGCCACAACGCCGCCGGCAGGATCACACGTGGACTGCCGTCGTCCTCGCGGATGTAGACCACGCCGTCCAACGTCACCACTTCTCGTCCTGCATACTTCTTCTTCTCCTTAAGCTTCTGCACCATCTTGTCCTCAGCCTGCCGTGCCCGAATCTCTTCGTCGGTCAGCTGTCCTTCACTTCCTCGTGCTGCAGCCTCTGCCGCCGTCTGATCAACTCCTCCTGGTTCGACCGCCGTCACCGTCCTAACTGGTGCTCGTGACAAAGCATCTGCTACTACATTGCTCGATCCGGGGCAATACACCACCTCAAAGTCGTACTCCTGCAACTGCAACGCCCATCGATGCAATCGTCCCGTCAGGTCCTTCGAAGTCATGAGCCATTTCAGAGCTGCATGATCCGTAACTAGTTCAAACTTACGCCCGTAGAGGTAGGGCCTAAAGAGTTTCACGGCCCACACGACTGCCGCGCACTCCAAGTCCGTAATGCTGTACTTCGCCACCGTCGGTGAGTTCACCTTCGATGCATACGCCACTGGTTGCTCTCCGTTTCCTTGATACTATGTCAGGGCAGCTCCTAGCCCGACCACCGACGCATCCGTGACCAGCTTGAAGGGCTTGGAGAAGTCCGGATACGCCAACACCGGTCTCTCCGTCAATGCTTGCTTCAAGTAGTCGAACGCTTCCTGCTGTGCCTCAGCCCAGCGCCAAACCGCGCTCTTCCTCAACAATCTAGTTAGTGGTGCCGCCTTACTTGCAAAGCCCCCGACGAACCTCCTGTAGTACCCCGCCATGTGAACGAACCGCTTCACCTCTTTGACGTCCTTGGGCACCGGAAAATTGCGTACGCTGTCTACCAGACTCTCCATTGGCCGCACACCACTACCGTCCAGCTCATGTCCTGGATATTCTAACCGCTCTTTTGCAAACGAGCACTTGCTGGCCTTCAACGACAACGCAGCTTGTGCCAACCGCTCTAGTACCATCGCCAACTCGACTACGTGCCGCGTCATATCTCCTCTCGAAAACACAATCACATCGTCAAGATACACCAAACAACTCTCCCAGGTAAGCCCTCGAAGTACTGCGTCCATCATCCTTTGAAACGTGCCTGGTGCGTTCGCTAATCCAAATGGCATTCTTATGAATTCGAAACAGACCTTGTCGTGTGACGAACCCGGTCTTGTCCCGATCTGCCTCTGCCACAGGAACCTGCCAGTACCCTGCGTGTAGGTCCAAGCTCGTGAACCTCCTAGCACCGTGCAAATTATCCAGCGTGTCGTCGATCCGTGGGAGGGGGCACACGTCACGTTTAGTGATAGCGTTTAGAGGCCTATAGTCGATGCAGAACCTTGACGTCCCGTCTTTCTTCTTGACGAGGACGACCGCAAAGCCCCCGCCCCACTGCTCGGCTCAATCACCTCATCTTGCAACATGCCGCCCACATGTTCGTCGATCACCTGCTGTTCACTGTGTGCGTACCGTCTCGCCCGCACCTTGATCGGTGGCTCGTTGCCCGTACGTATCGCGTGCTCTACCCCCAGTGTTGTCATCGGAGGGCAGCGCTTCCATGGTTCCAGCAAGGCCGGGTAGTTCCGCAACAACTGCATCAACAACTCATTGTCCTTCTCGTCCATCTCGCCGATGTCCAAGTCGCTTTCGTTGCTGAGCGGATCCTTCCGGCTCTGCAACTCGTCTTCCATCCAGCTCTTGACGCGCTCTCTCGTCAGCTCGCCGTTCATCTCCAGCACCACCATGTCGTCGTTGGTCGGTGCCCATGTCCCCAGCTTCTCACGCGTCGACAACTTCGTCGTCTTGCCCACTAAGTTCAACACTGGGACCACAATCTTGCCCCCTCGAACCGTCGTCAAAGTCGGTGCCACAACAGGTGCGACTCCTTCCGCTCGGCCGGCGTGAACATACCCGTCGTGCCTTCCGGTGCAGCCACTGCTAACTCGACATTGTGACAGGTCCTCGTATGCACCTTCGTCTTGCGCACTAACCGAACACCCGCTACCCGCTGCTGCTGCTCGTCTGATTTCGTGCAGGAGAACGGCACGATCTTCTTTGTGTCGCCCCCGTACCACTTCATCTCACATACCGTAAAGTCGATCTTCACGCCGTTGTGCATCATCCAGTCCTCGCCAAGCAAGAACTCCTCAGCCACGCCCTCGACCACTAACGCATCCACAGCCATCGTCTGCCCGTACTGAGTCTCCATCTTGAACCTCCAGACGCCTAGTACTCTTGACACCGCGCCCGTAAAGCCCTCGACGTAATCCACCGGCGGCAACTCGTCTTGCCGCGCGCCCAAGTGTTTCCACGACTCACCAGCTACGGTGTACTGCGCACCCGTATCTAGTTTAATGTCGCACCACTGCTCTCGTATCTTCACTCTCGCTGTTGGCAACGTGTCCGTTGCCGGAGCACGCACCGCTCGTAGTGCACCAACACGTACTGGACGTCGACCATCGTCAACCCATCCAATACTCAGCTGCTTGTACACTCTGTCACTGTGGTAGTGATACTGCTTCACCGGCTTCTTCCGGCTCGCCGTCCTCCGTAGTTGTTCGGTAGCGCGTGGCAACATGAAGCCGATCGCCTCTACCTCTCTGTCTGTGAACATGCCTGGGTTTCGGTGTCCGACTACGTTGTTGTGCACACGTACTTCCACCTGTCGTTCCCGTTCAGCTAACCACTCTCGAACTCGACGCTGCTCTCGCGCCCTTACCTTTCGTACTCTCTTCTCGAACCGCCTTCTTGTCCTCGAAACTTGCAGTGTTGGCCTCTCAACGTCGATTGCCTCGCTCGCACCGATCGCATCCAGACCAGCTGCCGCCACAACTATCTGCTTTGCCACACCATCATGAGTACCGTACTCGCCACCGCTGCCACCGCCTGCGATGTCTTCCAGCCGTTCCTCTTTAGTGACTGCTACCTTCGCCAGACCGTCTTTCAGCACTGCCTCTCGTGCTCGCACTTCGCTCAGGGCTTCGGCCGCATCTGCACTCCACCCCAACGCTTCACGAAACTCACCACTTGGCTCAGGGGCCTCGACGTTCGCTTCTGCACTGATCCCTTTGTCCAAGTCTTCCATCTGTTGGCTCCCGACGCTTGGTTCCCGCCCTGGAATTCACCGTCACCGTCTCATCACCGGCTGCAAGTTGTGCAGCGATCTCTTCTCGTTCTCGCCGCCGTACGTGCCGCTCGTGTTCACGCTCCTTCCGCTTCTCTCGCTTACGCAGCTGTCGCCGTTCCTCACGTCGCTGTGTCGCCGCCGCTAGAGCCTCCGCCGCCTTCTTACGTGTAGTCTCGGCTGCCGCCAGGTCATGACGTCCTTGCTCCAGAGCTATCGCCATCTTCAACGCTTCTGGTGTGGCGCTGTCTGCTGCCTTCTGGCGCGCTCTGCCGTCTTCTTCTGCTGCGAGCGTTGCCAGCCACGCGTCCAGTTGCCCCGCCATGATGTCTTCCGTTCGTCGTCCGTGAGCACGCCCGCCAGCTTACGGTAGTCCACCGTAGCACGTCCAGCACCCGCGTCCTGTCGTCCTTCTGCGCTACGATCGTCGCCGCCGTGCACAGCATCACTGCCACCCACGTCGCCTTCTCCGCGTACAGCATCACTTTCATACGTCGCCACCGCCGCGTACGTCACCACCGTCACGTACGTCGTCACCTTCGCGTACAGTGCCGCCGACGCTTGTCTCTGCCGACGCACTAGTCTTCCTCGCCGCATTGCTCGTCACTTCTGCCTCCTCTCGGAAGCGTACGTACTTCTGCGCCGACTTCTCCTGGACGCCGCTTCCACCAACTTGAGGCAGCACCGCCACTGACCGCTCGGCGCCATCCCCACTCTTCGACACGTCGCTGCGGGTGGCTGCAGGCACTGGCTGTGCCGCGCCATCCCCAGTTCGAACAACTGGCTTCCGTACTTCTTGTCGCGCTGCCTCGGCCGTCTTCTTCTTGCCTTGGCCACGCCGTCTACCGCCTCTTGCCTTCGTCTTCGCCTTCTCTGCGTCTCGAGAGTGCCGTCCTGCGTCGTGCCGGCCCTCTCCTCGTTTCTTCGCGTTCTTACCCGGATCAGAGCGAGCGAGCGATAAGACCGGGGCCCTTATGCTCGCTGCTCGTTTCCCGACACTTCGCTGTCCGCTGAACCTTGCGTCGCTTGCTCCGACGTCGCGCGGTCGATCACCTTCAGCTCGCAATCTCGCGCGAAGTGGCCTGCTTGGCCGCAGTAGAAGCAGTGTGTGCCGGCTCGTGGCACGAACGGTGTCTTCTGCCGCGCCAAGTACCGCTCCTGGTTCCTCATACGACCTTCACGCGTCGACAGGGCAGGGTTCGGAGCCTCTGATCTCGTCCCGAACGCACCGCCACCGCCGTACCGGCTCCTGCTGTTGCCGCCATCTCCTTCGTCGTTCGTATTGCCGCCCAGACCCGACGCCTCGACCTTAAACGTCTTGCCGGGCCGTTTTGAAGTCTGGTCGCTCGCTTGCCGTTTGCTCCTGGAGCCACTGACCGGCTCTCCTTCGCCTCTCGTTTGAATTTTCGAATCTGCCAGACGGTCGGGTACCAGCTGGTATCCGGGTGGTATGGCTTTCCACCAATCACCGTCGCCTGACTTGCCAGCGCCCACCAATCTTCCTGCAGTAATGTACCTCGGTGGCTTGGAGCCAGTGCCCCACATCGGTCCGTATCCGCTCACCACATTCGACTTGTTGCCTCGTAGTCCAGACTGCTCTTGTCCTGCTGCGGACCTCGCTGGTTTCCGCTGGCCTTCGGCCTCGCGCGCGTCCCACGCACTCATCGCTGCCTCGAGCCCCACGCCGTAACCTTCAACGTAGTCGCCCACGTGAGGGATGGCCAAGTTGACCGCCTCGTCCAGTGTCCTGGGCCGATGCCACCGTACGTGAGTCGCTCCAATCGAACTGCTCATTCCCTTCAAGAACGCGCTCACCAGCCAGTCTTCGCTGATGTCGCCCTGCTCTGCTATCTCGCGCAAGGACTGCGCGTACTCCAACAACCGCTCGCCACGCATCTGCCGGCGCGCACTGAGAAGATCGACGACCTCCGGTGTCGTGCGTCTCGTCATGTACTTTGCGCGCAACATCTCCGCCAGCGTCTCGATGCTCTCGTCACTTGGTGCCACCGTCTCCATCACGGTTGCAAACCATCGTTGCGCTTCTCCCTCGAGGCGAGATGCCACCTCGTGGTAAAGCAGCGCGTCGCTCCACTTCACGCCCATCGTCACGGCCTGCCGGCGAACCTCTGCTCTCACCGTCTTCAGCCACATCGTGACGGGCATGGAGTCATCCAACCCCTTGAACTTCGCCATCTTCAACGACTTCTCCTTCTCCCGGACGACCCACGGCTGCGGAGCTCCTCGTTGCACCCAACCGCTCTGGTCTCCGGTCCTCGCTGCTTGTTGTGGTGGTGGTGGCGGTGGTGGCATACTGCCGTACCCCGCACCACGTCCACGTTCACCTCCAGGGCTCGTCAGATCGACGGTTACGCCCACTTGCTGGTCTCCGGTCGCCTGCTGCTCGGGCTGCCTGCTGGCATTGCCGTCGCCGCCGCTTCCGTGACCTCCACTGCTTCCGCTTCCTCCGTCGTTCGTCGATCCCGCGTTCGCCGACTCGGCGTTCCCGGACCGTCCGCTGTCTTCACTCTCACTTGGTCGCTCGAGGCGGACACCTCCGCTCTGTCCTAGCGGAGTGTCGCTGCGCTGCGGATCTGGGGCGACTCCAACGTTATCGAGTCTCCCGTCTCCGTCTCAACCGTTACCGTCGTAGTTGGCTTGCGTCGTTGCTGTGCCTCGGCAGCTTGTCGCTCTGCCGACGCCGCACGCCGCTGCGCCCGTTCGTCACGTGTAGCCACGTTCGTAGTCATCCTCTTCAACCTTAACACGTCAACGTATCCAACCTCGTGTTAGATCTCCGTTCTCTCACTCCTCTCTTCCGTATGCTGCGGACTTTCGCCCTCGGTAGCTCAGCTCGCGACGTCATCCTCTCAAACGTGCCCAGTGAGCCACTGTAATGACCACCATGTAGCTGGCTCGGAACTTAGCAGACCCCCTTTTCCCAAAGTTCCAACTGATTTCCTCAAAAGGTTTGGCTTCCACACCTAGGTAGTCAAGCAGGGTTCAGTAGTGACGTCCCTCAGTGCGAGGTATACGATAAGACACCAGACCGCTACTGGCCGTCTGTGGATAGGGACGACGAGGAGAACACGTTATCGGCAGCTTGCACCCCCGGGATGGGTCTGTGGGCTTGTGTCCGGCAAAGTAACCCGTACTTATACACGCATGGGGTGGACATCGGGGCTTGCTACGCCAATTGCACTCGCAGGTCCCTCCGTCCGTCGGTCATCGGAACGACCACTTGTTCGTCCTGACCTCTGTGGTCGCTAACCACAGTCCTCGTCCACCTACTGTCCATCGCCCTCATAGCACTGCCCTGCCTCCTACAACCTCACCTGAACTTTCAGTAACCCGTGCTTCGGCGCAACCTTCTTGTTAGTCTTAACTGTCCTCAACCCTGAGTACAATCGCAACTGAGGGTCGAGCCGGCCAAACCGCCGCTCGCTACCCTCCTAACTACCGTAGCCCCAATCCCCGTCGCCTATACTAACTCTAGCTACGGCGCCATTCTACTCCTATCTGGACCTCTCCCTCTTCGTGTCGACTCCACGTCTCTTCGGCCTCCTGGCCTCTCGTTCGCCTCGCTCACGTCGTCTCTCCTTCGCTCATACTCTTCGCTTCACTCGCTCCGCTGCGTCATCTCTCCTGCGATCTTCGTGCACTCTACTTCAACGTCGTCTGCTCTCTCCTGCCGGTGCCGCTAGCCACCTGGCTCGTACTCGTCACCACACGTCTCCTGCCTCACATCTTCGTCCCGATCCCTCGGTGCACCACACCACGTCGATCTTCTTGCTAAGTGCCACTTCAACCGCTTCACGCCCGTACGCCAAGTGACACGCCACACAACTACATACCCATCTCATTTAGGGTACGTTGGGCCCCAATTCTGTGTCGCTCGCTGTTCCAGCTCGCTCTACTACTGCGCTTCCCTGCCTTCGCTTCGCTCGATGGGAATTGTTGCTCTTTTTCTATGTCATAGCCTACACAATAGAACCTGTATATATGCCATGCAATTGTTTTGCATGTTACTATGCAGTGTCAACGTCTTTATGTCATACTCTTGTTGCGTCAGTATCAAGTATGTCAACCGCCCGTTGACACTATGGTCAGTGTTATGTCACAGCAAAGTAAGCAGGCCCGCCTACGCTTCGCGTCGAGTGCTTTATCGTTACCTTAAATTGTTAAGATGATCATGTCTGTACGCGCGGCATTGCTGCTGTACATACATGCTATGTTGTATATCCAGTATACTGGTCCCCATTGATGGCGCTTTGGCACATATAACTGCATTGCATCGCTAGTTACAGTGTGGCTCATGCATCTAACTGCACTGCTGTACAACTGCCGCGTGTAGTGCAGTAGTTTGTTCTAACACTGTTATTGCACTGTCGTCATCCGTGAAAGTGCGAGCTGTGTCATCGCTCAGTCTAGGACCCAGCCAAGTTACGGGTCTTACAACACGTGTTCTCATCACACACTTATCCACTGCTGATCGATGTGGCCCAGTTATGACTCACTCTCGCTTGGAAACGCATTTCTGGACTACTGATATACTCACTACAGCGTACCGGCGCACTCCTACACTATTCTCATACAGACTGCTCTCCTAGGCTACGTCATAATTATTCCACAACGCGCTCTCGCAGTGAGCTCACCGCATAAGCCAGGGCTACCCGTATACATTTACTGCTCGCACTGCCGTACCATATGCATATGTCCGGCTTCACGTACTCAATATCGTCTCTAGTGCTCGCGTTGCTACTTATCGTGGTGCTGTATTCTATCTCAGCCGCAATGTCTATCCTTGTAGACCCCCGCGGTATACATGCCACCCCATGAACATCCTCGCGCATAGTCCTATCACCCTGCATTACTTCTAGGTGATCATATGAGACTGCTGTAGTTACTGCTGCTCGTAATGTAGACTGCTGTAGTGTAGCACTCGTGGTATAGACTGCTGTAGTGCAACCCAGACTGCTGTAGTGGCCGTTCGTACTATAGAACACTGCGCGTAGCGAGCCGCCATCGTATTGACTGACTGTTCTAACACTATGTACGAACACTATATCGCCCCAACTGACACACTGTCGCCCCAACTCACACATGACATCACACAGTGTAGCGGTGTCATCAGTTCAATCAATCAGTATGCCCATGTCTGGTACTCGCTTCCTGGTAGTCCTTACCACCAGCGCCACGGCCGTAACAATGTAAATGCAACTTTGTGTACCGATACCTAATTTGGGTATGCCACACCACTCATCGTACTGCACACAACCGCTATTATCGGCCAATCGTGTGGCAGAAGCGCTTGTAGAGACATAATCACTAACACAGCAACCACCAAGCAGCAAAAGTGCCGTGCAAACGTAATACACTGGTTCGACCCATATTGCGTGCGGAGTGGTCGCTATATCGTGCGCGGCAGGGCTGCAGGCTCGCATGAAGCCTTGCATACAAATATTGCAAAAGACTGTTGCTATCGCGCCCGACTTGCAGTATCTAGGCCAGGTTTTGTGTTAGTTCTGTGAATAGTTTCAGTCGCCGGGCGGATTACATCCAATCGGTTAGTTTCATTGTCGTGGAAATGTCCGTGTTCCAGCGAATGATTGTCGCAGATTGGAATCTACTCGCGCGCCTGATCGTAGGTTGTGTCGCAGGTTTTCGGATATATCCTAAGCCTCACGCCTATAATAGCCAATGGCGGGGCATCCGCTGCGCTCGGCAGCTTTTTGTCCAGTGAAAAGTCCGGATTTGCGTCACAGTTAGTGGGCTATATATGTAATAAACGCATAGCTGAGGCGAGTCAGGAAGGTAGGTCCAGGGTGTAGCGTAGGTGAGTACACTATTAGAAAAGCGCCGCCCAGCCAGGCAACACCGTAGTTTTATGCGCTTATACGTTGAACGGAGTCACGGACAGACGGACGGACAGTATCGTGGGTTAGTTGCTTAGACAGAAATCCCTAGAACACGTTAGAGATAACGCAGGGAGGACGAACAACAGTATTGGGCTCATAACCCTATCAGAAGGTAGATCCGATCTTCTGGAAAGGTAGATCTGAGCGCTTGAAGAGAAATAGAAGACTGATCCTAACAGCACTCACGGGCTCAAGCCCGTTCTCATACAACGACCTGATCTACCTGCTTCCCAGTTCCTTTCTCACAGGATCCTAACAGCACTCACGGGCTCAAGCCCGTTCTCATACAACGACCTGATCTACCTGCTTCCCAGTTCCTTTCTCACAGGCACGGTCTCCGATATGCAATCCAACACGCCCTCCTCGAAGCAACGCCTTCGACTAAGGCCCCACGCCTGCCAGAAGCAGTAATTCATTGAGTCGCTTCTTGTCGAGAGGCTTAGTGAACGTGTCAGCAGGGTTTAGTTCACCCTTCACTTTATGCAGCTCAATAGCTCCCTTCTGCACTTGTTCATGCACGAAGTGCCATCTTAGTTCAATATGGCGAGTGCGACGACTGTAAGTCGGGTTTGTAGCCGTCACATGAGCCGCTTGGTTGTCAATACCGATGCGCAGCTTGATTTCATGGTGTGGAAGTATTTCTTGCAGTACATTGTCTTCTGCCACCGCCTCCATTCTTGCCTCGCAGGCTGCTACATATTCAGCTTCGGCTGTGGACAACGCAATGATCGTTTGTCGTCGTGACATCCACGCAATAGCACCTCCAGCCAACGTGAATACAAAACCCGTAGTACTCTTGCGCTGCTCAGGATCGTTTGCCCAGTCACTATCGCAATACCCCTCCAGAACTACGTCCTTGGCAGGTGTCTGCTTTCTAGTGTAAGTGATCCCATAGTCAATTGTACCAGCAAAGTACCGCAGCACTCGCTTCAGGGTGCCCACATGCTTTGCAGACGGCTTCGCTACGAATCGACTCAACTGACCCACCACAAAAGCCAAATCCGGTCGTGTGCTCGTGGCCAGGTACATCAGCATTCCGACCGCCTCGCGATAGGGAAAGCTTGTGTCTGTGTTGTCGTCACCTTCCGCAGGAGCCAGACGTACATTCACTTCCATGGGATTTCCTACAGCGTGCACCTCATCAAATCCAAACTTGTGCAAAATCTCGCGTGCATACTTTTCTTGACTGATCTTAATCTTCTCAGGCCCTTGGTTCACTTCAATACCCAAGTACTCAGTAAGTAGTCCTTGGTCCTTGATCCCATACGCAGTGTTGAGATCCTCAAACAACTGCCTCTTGCACGTCTCGTTGTTGGTCGCCACAAATATGTCATCGACGTAAACTAGCACGTACATGATCGTCTCACCCTCAAAGCGATAGTACAGGCTGAGCTCGGTCAGTGAGCGTTGGTATCCATGATCGAGGAACCATTGATTTAGCTCCGAGTTCCATTCACGCCTGGATTGATGCAATCCATACAAAGCTTTGAGAACAACGTACACGTGCCCGTTCACTTCACAAGGATATCCGTTTATGGAGCGTAGGTACTGTCGAATTTTTAGCCAAGCATTCAGGTATGCGGTGTTTATATCTCCACCGTACACGTCCAACCCCAGCTCTGCAGCGATTGCCAGCAGCAACCGGAACGACGACATCCTCGCAACTGGTGAAAACGTCTCGCGATAGTCAATGCCAGGACGTTGGTAATTTCCTAACGCCACTATACGAGCCTTGAATCTGATCTCATATCCTTGGTGATCCGACTTCACAGCATACACCCACATCGTGTTCACGGGTTGAGCATCTTCTGGCATTTCATTGCCTGGAATCTCCACGATAACACCTTTTGCTTTGAGTGCAGCCATCTCCTCCAACTCCGCCATCAGAAAGAAGCTCTCTCCACTTAGATCGCAGCATCTCACGGCGATTACGAGGAATCTTGACGTCGCTGGCCCGAATGGGTCGGCCATTCTTGTCAAGAACTCGCGACGTGTTGAGTGTCACATTCATCACAAAGTCATCAAAGTAACTTGGGCGCCTGCGCCGTGATACTCTCGAAGGCCAGTACGAGTTTTCTTCACATCCCGCTTGTTGGCTTCAAGCTCAACTCGTACCTCCTCGGAAGGAGTTTCGTCACGGTGAGTGCGTTTGCCGGTTTGTCGTGGTGCCAATAGCATAACAGGTCTTGCATCCACAACCTCTCTTTGCGCACTCTCTCGTTCATCTTCTTCAAGCTTAGCCCCACCGGCATCACTTTGCAGGTCTGCCTCTTCACTGCTCAAGTCTGCAGCAAAGACACTTGCCACTGTAGTCTCATCATCACTAACGGGGTCTTCATCTTCATCGTTGTCAAACTCTTGTTCATCCACGACAGATCCACACGTTCCAGCCACTGATTCGACTTTATCTTCTGCGACGTCGACGTTGTCGTGCATCTCCTGGTTGCTCTCGCCCCCATCGATCACACTATTCTCAACAGCAACATCAAGATCATCAACAGCAACATCATCTTCATGCTCGACATCCTCAACGTCCTCACCATCAAGGTTTTCTTCATTTTGCATGTTATCGCTGTTCAGGTCACCAACATGTTGTACTCCGACATGCTCTACTTGGTCCTTACTTCGGTTGTACTGAACTCGACCGCCAGCATTTTCAGCATACTCGCCCTCCTCGAGGTCAAGAGACCCACGTCACTCAGCTCGCTCACGTCACGCATTATGGTATCTGAGCCATTGTTGTCGCTTGCTGCCATTTCCTCCTCATCTTCTCGATGAGTGAAATGAAGAGACGAAAGATCGTCGTCTTCCACTTCAGCTGCATGCCGATCACAATACATGACATCTTCTGCTACACGCAGATCCGATACGAACTTCGCCGTGTGCTCGTCCGGGAAGTACACCTTGCACCCGACAACGTCCTCTGCATATCCCAGCACAAAAACGATCTTGGCATGCTCGCTGAGTTTCTTACATCCAGGTGTTACCGGTACATGCACATACGCCAGTGCTCCGAACTTCCTAATGTGGTGCACGTCTGGCTTGGCGCCAAACAACATCTCATACGGGATGCCTCCCGTGCCCTTGTTGTAGACGCGATTTTTCACGTACACAGCATTCCTCATGGCCTCCGGCCACAGACTCCTCGGAAACCCCGAGTGTGCCATCGTAGACCGAGTCATATCTTCCAACGTCTGGTGCGTGCGTTCGCACAAGTTGAGCTGCGAACTCTTCGGTCCGACATGCGGTTTCACATGCTCAATCCCTTTAGATGCGTACCATGCGTCGATCTCGTCATTGAAGAACTCACCGCCCTTGTCCGTTAAAATCTGCTGCACCTTGTAGGTGGTCCCGTCAGCGTTTCGGCCTGCCTGTCGTTTAGCCCAAAGCACATATTCCTGCATATGCTTGTTCACCACCTTGCTGTCTTTGTCCGCCAGCAAGTGCACCGTCACGAAGCGCGAATAACCATCCATAATCACCAACACGGCCTCGTAACGAGTAGCGTTTGATTTTCCTGGAAATAGTAGGTCCGCGTAGACTACTTGGTTCGGTCTCTTCAATGCTCGATCGAGTTTCTTCCGGTGTGTCTTCTACTTCTGCTTTCCGAGATGATGTCGTGTAGGAACACGATGAAATTCTCCTCCTAGTCGGATGAGTCCCACCAACAACACACGCTTCCTTCGAAAGGTCGGCGAATATGTTGGAACCAGACCTGAGGGCTCAGGAACGATCCCTTACACCGGGTTGGAATGTGTCCTCTGTGCTCAGAGTCCGTGGTAGGTCTACCCAAATATAATACACCACTAGCACGAGCGAAGCTAGGATGTACGTTCGTGCTTTCGCACTAACCCTCGCTGTCCCTCAGAATGAACGGTACGGGCCGGTCAAGGCTTTAAACGGGGCTGCCGAGGTCAAACCTCGGCGTAAGAAATGTATGAATGCTCTTCCGCACTTCCAATACAGATATACAACGTGTAATCGCTGTAACAATCGGCCAAATATCTCTCCCTTCCCTCTCTGTTGTTGGCCTTACCAGGACGAGCTCTCGGTCAGTGTACCTGAAGCTCGTCGGCAGACATCCACTCAGCCGAGTGTATCCAGTCGCTACGGTCAGCTAGCTAGGCTTACCTTAGCTGGACTTGACCCTTGTTAGGTTGGGGAAAATTCTGCTCTGTCATTTGTGGCCCTGAGGCCTTCTTAGCTCTTCCTATACTCTATCCTAGATCCCTATACAAATATCAAGTGTGAACCTATCTCTGTAGGATATCCCTAATCCCATATAGGTACGAATTCGTACCTACGATGTGCTCTCGTGTGGTTGTCACAGAGGGACCAAACTGACCTATTCCTGACTTTTAGTCCTCGGTCGATAGTATATTTGGTCCAACCGAGGACTCTTCGTCACTAAATTAGTCCTAGTCACTCCAGTGCGGTAAATGTGGGCGGCAACTTCGCTGGCCAATCAGGACCGCCGTCAACTCTCCTCTCGGTCCGATCCCGTTGCCTCTGTGGTCGCCTCGGCGAGCTCGGCCACAACCCAACATCGCAATGACATGCATCACAAGTGTCATGTTTCCGTTGCGTCAACATCATCCCATGCACTAGTTCCTTGTCCACCATAGTTTTCAGATACTGTGGACAAGTGTGACACAATCTCTCATGCCACAGAGTCAATGAGCCAACACCTTGTGCCATCGTATAATTGCACAGTACTGTTGCCTCCGGAATTACGCTCGCTCGCTGGGTTGGACGCGCTACGTGGAAGCCCCAGGTGGCGTCCCCAGGTGGCATCCCGCTGTGTTGCCACAGCTACGATCCTCCCCTCTCTTGAGATCATGAAGCTCCGCGTTGCATTGTCAAAGTCAAGGGTAAAACCTTGCTCAAATGCAAGACCCGGAGAAAACAAGCCGTACTCTGCGCCCGGAATGAACAAAACCTCGTCGATATAAGTCACAACTTGTTCACCGTCCACTTCAGTTGTTAGAGTTACTGTTCCCACTCCAGCAATTCGTGATGCAATTGTAGGCGTAACTCCACGGATACTCTGCAAGTTTTCCGTGTCCTCCGTGTACGAAACAAACTCAGCAAAATTCCCCGTGACATGCGAGTTCGATGCCGTATCCAGGTACCACCACCCGCCATTCACGTCTCCAGCCTCTTGATCACTGTCATCCAGATGTGACTCAACACTATCTGCCTCCTCCGGATCACTCACTGGTTCATCGTCACTTACTGGTTCACCACCAGCTCGTAGATCACTGCCTTCGTGAAGATCCTCAGCCCTTTCGGTGCCCTGATCGTCCACAGGATCATCCTCGTCATGTATCACATGCACTCCATCATGATCCACTTCATGTACTTCATGTACTTCACCGAGCTCTCGAACTGCATCATGTACTTCGTGAGGCTCAAAACCCCCTGCCACGACGCCCTCGTCCAGCTCTCGGTCCCTAGTATTCACCGGTACACTAATCTCATGTCAAATGGTGCAGTTGCCTCGAGGCTTGCGCTTCTGCTCAGACTCGTTGGCCTTGTCCTGCGTCGACGACTTGTTCGGGCAGTTTACTCGAATGTGGTCTTCACTGCCACACACGAAGCATTTGCGTGCTTTTCTACCCCCGTCATCTTTGCCTTGCTGAGAACCGCCTTTGTCCTCAGCTCCCTTTGCATGTCCTCCTCACTGGCCACCTTTCTTCTCACTACGCTTGCTCGGAACTCCTTTTGCCGAGCCGACGCTGCAAGAATCAACTCACGGACCTTCTTTGGTGAGTACATACTGGGGTCCGCGCCATAGTAAATGGAAGACTTCAGACGCTCGAACTCAATTTGATCTGGCAAACTCTCCAGTAGCATGTCCACCATCGTAGTATCTGCAACTGTGGGATTCAAGTCGACCAACTCAGTCTTGAGGTTGAACATCTTGCAAAGATGGAGGTTTGCATCACCTCCAGGTGCGAGCTTCATGCTCCAAAGCTCATTCTCTACGCGACGAATCGTGTATGCCTTAATCGCCTCGCTTTGCTTCCCCTCGTACAGGTTGCAGAGTTCGGTCCACATCTCCGATCCGGTCTCCTTGTCACGTAGTTGCTGCAGCACGTCTGCTGGTACCGATGTACCAATCATACGCATGATTTTCAACTGCTTCTTCTTAAACTCCTCCTTCTTCTCTGCACTTGCAGTAGACAGCATTGCCTCGGTCAAGTCTCCGATGGCAATGTCCTTGAGGTCATGTTCCTTGAAGACATTCATCAGCACCCACTTGTACGTCTGCCAATCCTTGCCGTTCCAGTTCTTCGGCACTCCTTCACTGGTGAACTTCATGGGCTTCGCCATTGGGCTCATAACTCTATCAGAAGGTAGATCCGATCTCGGAAAGGTAGATCTGAGCGCTTGAAGAGAAATAGAAGACTGAATTACTCTGAGCGCTAGCATCTCCAAACTAGATCCTAACAGCACTCACGGGCTCAAGCCCGTTCTCATACAACGACCTGGTCTACCTGCTTCCCAGTTCCTTTCTCACAGGCACGGTCTCCGATATGCAATCTAACCGCCCACTGGACCACCAGGAGGCCTTAAGCACCACGTAAACAATACGTGGTTCCGTCGAACTGGATCGTGACTACCGTAGCAGCACCTCTCGAACTTTTTGTGGTGAGTGCGTATGCCACTTCAATCTCAGACGCGTTATTAACAGAGGTTGAGCGGTTGAATATTCAACCAATCTAAGTGTGCCAGAGACAAGAATATACAACCGCTCAACCATTCATCCTCGTTGATGAAAACCAACGTGCTTCGTTCACCATATATTTTGATTTGCACAAGAAGAAATTAGATGTGGAGGAGACCGCCGAATCTGAGGCAGCGGGTAGCCCACCGCCCTGCCCAGGCTACTGCTAACTGGATCGGAAGAAGCTTTTCCTTGTAATGGCGGGTGCGAAAGCTGCCGCGCGTTAGCGTTGCCAAGATAGTTATTCGTGGCTAGATGACGAGAGCTACATTCAGTGTTTTGTCGCTGTAATTGCAAATATTCGGTTTTGCGAGCGTTCAACCGTACAACTGGCCCAACCTGGGCTGATTGTACAGTGCTGCTACAAACTATAGACGCACTCCAGTTTCGGTTGTTAGATGGGCAAAATGTAAAGTCAGCGAGCGCTGCTTGGCCATAAAGCCCTCGATACTAAGCCAAATCGATGCCAACAGAGCGTTTTTGGATAGTGTCGGTATTGCAAGCAGGAACGAAAAAATCCGTTGTGGGAGTGTTCTAAACTATAGACGCACTTTTTTAAAAATCGTTTTCTGCTTCGTGTACTTGCTCTTATTGGCTAAAATTGGGTCCCATGAAAAGCGCGCCAAAATCGACGGCGAAGGGCGCAATTTGAAAACCGACGCAACTCAAAACGATGCCTCGGGGAACCAAACTAATCCCAGAAGAGATCGGCAAGGTCAAGGCGCTCCATTCGGAAGGAAGGAGTTACCGCTACATCGCGAGGTCCATCGGGCGCAGTGACCATGCTGTTCGCAACCTCCTGAGCCCCCCAAAGAAGTCGTCACCCTCGAAGAAGGTCGGCAGGCCGGCAAAAGTCACCCAACGGATCGCTAGACGGGTTTTTCGGCTTGCTACAGTCAAACGATTCACGTCCATACGGATTGCTGAGGGGCTCGACAACGTTCTCAAACCAAGTACGGTGCGCAGGCTGTTGAGCTCGTCTCGTGCCTCAAAGTGGATCAAGAGGAAACCGTCTCCGACCATCAAGCCTCACCACAAGGTCGCACGTGCAGCATTTGCTGCAAAATATTTGAGCAAGACGCATGTGGGAGCGTGTCATCTTTAGTGATGAAAAGAAGTTTAATTTGGATGGCCCTGACGGCTACCAGTACTACTGGCACGACGTCAGGGCTGACACCGAGTTGTACTCCAAGCGGGCGAGTGGGGGAGGCAGCGCGATGGTGTGGGCTGGCACGAGCGCACACGGCAAAACGGACATCGCGTTTCTGGAGGGAGACAGGACTCTACGTGCTACACGCGCACGCTTGACAACCACCTGGTTCCGTTTATCGAAAACCTCCGTCAAAAACATGGTATCCGTAAGCCTGTTCTTCAACAGGATAACGCTTCAATTCATGAATCAAGGTTTACTAAGGCCCATATTGAAGCTTTGGGCATCAAGAAACTCAAGTGGCCTGCCAAGAGTCCCGATTTGAACCCTATCGAGAACGTGTGGGGGCAATTGGCGTGGTCTGTGTATCAAGGCGGGCGCCAGTACGACTCCAAGGCGGAATTGAAGGCTCAAATCATCCGTAGCTGACAGGAAATTCAACAAAGCTACCTACGTGACCTGGTTGACAACATGCCAACACGTATGGCCCAGGTTGTACTGAAAAACGGTGGCCCCATCGACAAGTAACGGATTTAAAAAGTGCGTCTATAGTTTAGAACACTCCCACAACGTAATTTTTTCGTTCCTGCTTGCAATACCGACACTATCCAAAAACGCTCTGTTGGCATCGATTTGGCTTAGTATCGAGGGCTTTATGGCCAAGCAGCGCTCGCTGACTTTACATTTTGCCCATCTAACAACCGAAACTTGAGTGCGTCTATAGTTTGTAGCAGCACTGTAGTGCTCAACCTTGCCAGCATCTATGCGCACTACTATTACGCAAACTTTCCCTATCAGGTTGTATATTTACAACCTTTTCAACCGTTCAACCTCTGTTAATAACGCCCCTCAGATATTGCTCGAGTTGATGCGTTCTACGAATCAAGAGCTGTGCGCGGTATGAATATGATAGCAACCGTTAGGCAGACGTGTCTTATATGCGAGAATTGTGACTGGGGTGTTCCGTAACTCATGAAGCTTTGTTGAAACAGAAGTACGGTAGACCTCTTTCTCTGGGCTGCTGCGTTTTGTCGACACAGCAGTAAACTGTTGGGCCGTGCCAGCTTTCATACAGCATTTTTTTCAGGGGTGAAGCAACAACTCACATTTTTTAATTCAAGAGGAAGGAAGGAAATTGAGTTAACTGGTTATTCCCACGTGACTATGCTAATCTGAAGGTTGTTGATGTTGATTCTGAATTTGTTTGAATGAGATATTGGTTTTGAGAATGCTGATCATTTCGTATCATGGAAATGTCCCGCTCAGCGGGGCTCGAACTCGCATCACGTGCATAGCATTCGTGGGTCTAGCCCACTGGACCACCAGGAGGCCCTTTTAATTCAAGAGGCATTGGTCATCATGATGAAGGGATGAAATGGTCCTTTGCTTAGACACATTTACGTGTAGATGCTTTCAACGATTCGATCGACCGAACTACGACCGAAAATGCTTTCAAAAAGACGGCCCTCTTAAATTGTTTCTAGTTTCTTTGGACCAAGTCTATATTTACTTGCCGTTTGTTCCACCTGTCGAAGTACCACTTGAAAAATTTGTAATTTGGTTGGGCACGCAGCACTTCGTCAGCCCCGTTATAAACTTTGGAGAAGTCGACACCTTTTCCGACGAGGTTGAGCTTGCGGAAGACGTAGGCCGGAGGTATATTGTAGAACAGCCAGTAGCGCATTTTCGCTTTTAGAGCGATTGCCGCTGGTCCCGAGATCTTTGACGGGTACGGCGTGATTTTACCTTGTAGCTTCCAGTGCACCTTCGGCGAAATCCCCCCTACAAAAAGTAGCTTGGACCGTAGATCAAGAGGCAGTGAATTCAATAGTATCACGCGCAGCTTCGCCTGCGTCATTTTGGTATCGGGCTTGCCCTTGATCAAGTTGGTGATCGCAGTCGAAAACTTTTCGTTCTTGATCGCTTTCGTTACTGTACTGGGGAGTGTGACCGCTCTTTCTTCATTATTGGTGGTGCTGTCGTCTTTAGTCGGCGTCTCCGCTTGTCGTAGAAAGCGATGACCTCCACTGTCATTCTGAATCTGGTCTGCGATGATCTCGTGTCGAGTGGCATGTAACGTTACTTTGGAACCTTGCATCTGCGTGGAGTCTGGGGTAGCTACCATACCATCACCGCTTGCCAGGACGGAGACTACCGCCACTATCGCGACGTAAAGCAACCGCATGATTGGCGAACGGAGACGCGGTAAGGAGATTTGGCCGGCTTGCTGAGTTTTCCGAAAGCGAATTGTGAAGTGGCGATGGCCTCTGCACCGCCTGCACATCCGGCGCGCAAAATCCGACTGTTGTTTACTGCCCTATCCCGTAATCGGCAAGGTGCACAGCTTATCGTACTGTAGGGGCTAAAAGGAGCAATGTTACAAGAAGCAAACTGGCTTCTGAGCTTCAGGTTGAGTACCGTATTCCTTCTGTGCTTACTGACGTTCACTCCTTACTGACAGCTCCAACTGCCAATCATACTGCTCTAATTTTGGAGCCGTTGCAGCTTTTGTGCAGACTGACAGATTCAGTGCGAACACGAAAACGGACATTTCACTTACTACAAAATACAGCATTTAGAGACGGGCAGCCATGCCGCAGCATCACGGAAGGCCACGCGTCACTGGTGGCGGGCGAAAGCAGCCCAAGCACAGCCGCACGGGGTTCTCCAACCGACACAAGCTAGAAGTCGTTCGTTTTTTTGGCAGCTGTAATGACATGACTCAAACGCTCTCAAAGTTTTACCCCTCACTCAGCGATGATGCGAAGGAGCAGCGCCGTAAGTTGATTTATCAATGGCGCAATAATGCTTCTGTGCTGGAGGAGCGCTGCAAAAGTGCAGCCGTGGCGGACATGAAATACGTCCGAGAACAGGGCGTTGCCACGATACTGTCTACAGAGGCTGAGGACACAATTGTACAGTGGGTTAATCAATTGCGAAAGGACGGCGTGCCAGTTAGCGCAGCGATGCTACGTTTTAAGGGCATGGAGGTAGGTAGCACAAGACCTGGAGATCGCTGGCTTTCGAGGTTCCTGGCACTGGCAAAAGCGTTTTCTTCGCCGACACCGCCTAAGCTTTCGCTCTCGGACTAGGCAAGGGCAGATTACGCCGGACACCGCCAACGAGACTGCCGTCAGATTTGGTGTTGAAGTGCTGCAAAAAAATGCTTCAGTTGCATGTACACAAAGTGTTTAACGCTGATCAAACCGGTAATTCATCTTTATTAACGTTAATGTATATTACTTGCTAACACATAATGATGCAATGCAGGTGTATTTTTCGAGTATTTGCCAACCCGTACAATTAATTCACGCGGTTCCAAAACCGTTTGGGTTCGTCACGGAGGGAAGGACAAAGAGCGCGTGACTGCCATGCTTTTAGGTGATTCAGAGGGTGGAAAATATCCCCCATTTTTAGTGCTCAAGTCTAATCGATCAACTGTCGTTGGGGGTGATCTCGAGAACTGGGAGAAAAGACGTGGATTCGGCATTCATGTTTGGAAAGAGGCAAAGGAAATCATGCAAGCCAGCGATGTTGAACTGTATGCGAATCCGACAGCCTGGTGGAATGAACTCATACATCTCCAGTGGCTAGAAACTATGTTCGGTCCCCGCCCACGCCCTCGGCACCCGGTCATTTTGCTGGTCGACGATTTTTCGGGGCATTGGACTCCTGCTGTTCAAACCTACGCTGAATCTATCGACTTGCACATCATGTGTGTACCTCCGTCATGCACGGCCACTTGCCAGCCTGCAGATATTGCCTGGAACAGGCCCGTCAAGTCGTATCTGAGAAGTGAGTGGTTCGAAATGTTGCGAGCGCAATTACGACAGCACACAGGATCTACTCAAGTTTTTAAATTTAAACCTCCAACACGGACTACTCTCTGCGAATGGGTATCCTCAAGCTGGGGAAAATTGACGGAAAATACCATCAAGAACGGATTTCGGCGTGCGCACATATTGGCACCACTGCCAGCTCGAGAGGTTGAATCTGTCAACGCTCAACTGCCACAAGAAAGTATTGTAGGAGAACATGAGCTGCGCCTGATAGAAGATAGCGTGTGTGATGTTTTGTCGGACGACGAAGTGAACTTCTCCGACACTGATTCGAACTCCGATTAAGCACAAATAGTACTCGTCGCATATTTTTTTGCACACGTCACATAATTTCTATACGAAGGTAACTTTTATGACCGTGGATAGTCTCTCTTCAAGTCAAGAATATGGCTCTCTGTAAGCACAGAAGGAATACGGTATCAAGTATGTGAACAGGCTTGACACTTTGAGTTGGTCTCGGAAGTGGAGCTCACACGTGCTAAATTACCGATAGGCTGCGTTTGGGTTCTCCACAGACGATGGTACATGCACATATACAGGAGAGGCTGTCGTATTTATTTGAATCTATAACTTGATGATAATATTCCAGCTTACATGTCTCGGGGTTGCACCTTAGACTGTGGCGAAAACGCTGCGAGGAAACAGCACAACTCCGAGAATGGCACCACAAGGCAACAACATCCCAATCCCATCCGAGATCTTCAAGAAACAGTCGGAGGCTGCACGCATAAACTGCAGGGATGACTGTGATCGCTGAAGTTTAATGTACTGAGTTTATGCGTGTAGGTACCACGATCATCACGCGTTGGCTGCCCGACAAGACTCCGCGTCTCACCCGGTGGGAATCTCATCAACACCGGCAGTGTATTTCACGCTACACTGTATACGATTTCAACACAAGTTGAAGCTGTCGGCACGTCCATTTCTTTGGAGTTTGTTATTAATTGGGCGTTGGTATCGCTGACCCTGCATTATGTGAACACTTTAATTGCAATAGCGGATTGCGATAGCAGATTGCGTGGCGTTACTTGCAAGTTGCAAGTTGCAAGTTGCAACCCTTTTGTGGGCACTGCGGCAGTCATGTGTGCATGTACACAGTATGTACACCATGTTTTAATACGCCTAAACAACATTTTACCCAACAGGAAAGATGCTGTACGGTACGGTACCGGGTACCCCTTTGGCCGGGTCCGTACGATCTTACCGTACCTACGGTATAGAGATCCGTTTCCGTTTTAAGCGTGTGCACAAGTCATCTAGCGATTCGATGATGCAACAAGTTTTTGCTGTACAGTAGTGGTCACTCGACATGCGAGGTTATAACAAATCATCGCCTGTGGTGGATGGCTACAAGTCTTAAGGCAAAGTCATTGTCGAAGTCTCGTAGGTAATTGTTATTTGAAGAGTAGTAAACGTTTCTCACCTCCGGCATCGCGGTGTATGTTTCAAGTCCACGACACGAGTTGCTACATACTTGCATGTACCCTTTCTAAGTTGACTGTATCCATTTCTAACCAAGGTATCCTATTTCTAACCACGTCGATGTATCCATTTCTAACCAACTTTGCACCCATTTCTAACCTCGCACTCCCCGCCAAGCAATACACTACCAGTACCATGGGCAAGGCCAAGACCAAGGGCGGCAAGGGCGACAAGGCGGCGGCCAAGGCGCAGCGCCAGGAGGCCAAGAAGGCCAAGCAGTCGGCCAAGAGCGCCAAGGAAGGACCGCAAGGCGCTGGGCACGGACGAGGAGGACATTGAGCTCATCCTGCAGGAGTTCCGCAAGAAAGACGCCGAGCGCACCCAAGTGCTCGTGGAGCCGGCGCCGCAGCCCACGCCCCGCGCCAATTTCACGCTCTCGGCGCTCCCGTCGGGCGAGATGCTGCTGTTCGGCGGCGAGTACTTTGACGGAGACGTGAACGAATGCTACAACGACGTGTTCAAGTGGAATCTGGACGTCAAGCAGCCGCTGGACGCCGAGGAGGTGCAGGAGGCGGTCAAGCAGGCGCCCAGCGAGGCGGAAGCGCTGCGAGACGCCGCCTGGAAGAGCATCAGCTCACCTAACACGCCTCCGCCCAGGTGCAGCCACCAGTCGGCCGTGTTCAGAGACCATTTGTACGTGTTTGGAGGAGAATTCGCGACCGCTGATCAGTTCCATCACTACCGAGACTTGTGGAGACTGGACCTCAAGATCAATGCCTGGGAGGAGCTCGAGGTGAAGGGAGGACCATCTCCGAGAAGTGGACACCGCATGGTGGTCTGGAGAAATTATCTCGTGGTGTTTGGAGGTTTCTACGAGGCGGCCAGAGAGACCAAGTGGTTCAACGACCTGTATTTGTTCAACCTGGCCGAGCTCAAGTGGCAGAAGGTGGCGTATCCGCCGCACAGACAGGTGCCGGCCGAGCGCAGTGGCTGTCAGTTGGCGGTGCACCCGTCCAAAGACCTCGTGTTCGTGTACGGCGGCTATGCCAAGGTCAAGAATGTGGGCGAGAAGTCGGAAGGCAAGGTGTACTCGGACCTGTGGGCGCTCAACTTGGCCCCTGTGCTCAAGCGTCAACCGCCGACCTGGGAGAAGCTCTCGCGGAAGGGTCAGGCCCCGAGCCCGCGTGGTGGCGCCGCAGTGACCGTGCACAAGCAGCGCTTCATTCTGTTTGGTGGCGTCTTTGACGAGGAGAAGCGTCGCCACACGATGCAGTCCACTTTCTACAATGACCTGTTCGTGTACGATATGGACCGTCGTCGCTGGTTCGAGTTCAAACTGCGAGGCAAGAAGTCGACGTACGGTAAGCGCCGACGCAAAAAGAAAACGAAGGCTCTCGAGGACGGAGCTGCTGATGACAGCGACGATGATGACGACGAAGAGGAAGAGGAGGAAGAAGTGGAAGACTTCGATGCGATGCTGGAGAAACAGTTCGGATATGTTGACGATGAAGGTAATATTGTGTATATCGAGGACGCGCATGAAGAAGAAGAAACCAAGGAGGAAGAGGAGGATGAAAATGATGTGCCGCGCTCCGCGAAACAAGTCGAACTGGAGCTTGAAGAGGAGGAGGAAACGAAGGAAGAGGAGAAAGAGGAAGAAGAAGAGAAGCCACTTGTTGTCGAAGCGAGCAAGGCTGAAGAACCGGTGGAGCCTGAAGAAGAGGAGCCTGCTGCACCTGCTCCATGCCCGCGCATTAATCCCGCAGTCATGATCCGTGGTAGTACGCTGTACGTGTACGGCGGTGTTGTAGAGGATGGCGACCGCGAGATTACACTTGACGATTGCTGGTCGCTTGACTTGAAACGCCTTGAGGAGTGGAAGCAAGTGCTACCTGGCACGATGTCCCAGCAGATTTGGAAGGGTGAGATGAGTGAGACGGAGGAGTCTTCGGACGGCGATGACGACGACGAAGATGACGACGATTTCGATGAGGATGACGAGGACGATGAGGACGAAGATGATGTTGGCCGTGCGAAGATCCGCGAAGAAAAGGCGAAGGCGAAGGCTGTCGAGCGGGCCATGGAGATGCTGGCAAAGCAAGGCAACGCGGACGAGAATGCTGCGGAGGATGCAGCTAAAAAGGAGAAAAAGGACAAGAAAAAGAAGGTTAAAACCAAGAAGGAAAGTCACCGCCGTGCGATTCGCGCCGAAATGGAGAAGCTGCAGGAGCAATTGGACCTCGGAGATATTGAGCGCACACCGCAGATGGGCGAGAACCTGCGTGATTTCTTCGCGCGCACGGATGCGACATGGGCCAAGGAGGTCATGAAGCGCCCGAGTACGACAGAGCACGAGCTGAGTATTAAGGAGATCAAGCGCGAGGGCTTTTTGCTAGCTGAGGCACGCTACCAGGAGCTGCTGCCAGGTACGCTTGTGTTTAAGACGGATTGTCTGTGAGAAATTGCTAACTTTGACTGCAGTGCTGGAGCGCCTGAACGCGTTAGAGATAGAGCAGCAGGAGGCCGAGGAATTGCACGCGCTTAAGAAGAAGAAAGGAAGCAAGGAGAAGGGCCGGCGCTGATAGCGCATCCAGTCTTGTCTGTCTCTGGGTTTCTAAAGCAGAACCATGTTGCCTTGAGTTTGTACCAATTCGTTCTGCCACTTAGTTTCGGCGTTGAGCCAACAGCAACAGCACATCCGACTCGCTCTCCCATTGCACACTGCATCGTGCCAGCTAGGAGAAGATGCGTCCAAACAGCCCCTTCGGCGCGTCGGGCTCTAGGAATTTCATCTCGCGCTCCTCGCCCAGGAAGCGTGCCACTGCGTCCTCAAACGCCACGGCAGCCTTCTCGCCTTCCGCAGTGATAACCGGCTGCCCCATGTTGGACGACGTCAGCACGTGAGCACTCTCTGGAATCACGCCACACACCGGCAGTCCCAGCATCTCCTCAATGTCCTGCACCAAAGGCACAAAAAAGCTCTGTAAGCCACTACCATCACCACCTTCCCCTCCTTCTTCTACGTACGTCCACCGACAGACAGTCGTCGTTCTTGACGCGGTTGGCGTCGTAGCGGTTCACCAGCAGTCTCTGGTTCACAGGCTCTCGGTTCTCCTTGGCTCGCAGGGACTTGCTGGCAATGAAGCCGATCATCTTGTCCGAGTCTCTGCAGCTTGAAATCTCCGGGTTGGTCACCAGAATGGCGTCGTCGGCAAAGTACATGGCGTGACGCGCGCCCGACTCGATGCCCGCGGGCGAGTCACACAAAATGAAGTCGAATTGGGTCTTCAGTTCGTCCAGAACCTCCTCCACGCCTTCCTCCGTGAGCGCCTCCTTGTCGCGCGTCTGACTGGCGGCCAGCAGCGACAACCTCTCGAGGCGCTTGTCCTTGATCAGCGCCTGGTTCAGGCGGCAGTTCTTCTCGATCACGTGGATGAAGTCGAAGATCACGCGGCGCTCGCAGCCCTAGAATAAGAACTTGAATTAGGGGTTCTATTTTACACTTGGAGTTTGTATGCCAATGACGTTCATGTACCAGATGCAAGTCCAGATTGCGCAGCCCAATGTCGAAGTCGATGAGGCACGTGCGGAAGCCGCGCTGCGCCAGGCCGTAGCCCATGGACGCCGTCACCGTCGTCTTGCCCACGCCGCCCTTGCCCGACGTGATGACCACCACGCGTCCTGGCTGCTTGGACGCCGTGGAGGCGCAACGCGCGTGCGTCAGCGGCGTTCGACGAGCCAAGCGCAGCCAAGAGCTCCTCATTTTTTAGTGTGGTGCTAGATGCCTATTTCTGGTAGATGCCTATTTTCAGATGCCTATTTGAAACATTGTGCCAAGTTTTTAGGTGCCTATTTTTTGGCCTATTGTTATTTTCGTAAATTTCAGTAGATGAAGACGCTGGTGTTGCTGCTGTGGACGCTGTGGACGGGCGTCTACGCTTCTTCCTTCACGGGGGAACTGTTCTCGGCCGACTACTACCGCTGGTTCTACCGCTGGCATCGCGGCGGCGCATGGAAGGCGCATGAGGAGTGGCACGAGTGTTTCGGTACCAATACCATTTGTACATTTGTACCAGCTAAAAATACACAACTTCCAAACCCGAAACTCTCGGTCAACACGACTCTGGCAAAAAACTTGGCTACGGTGGAAGTGAAATTTTCGATCGATGCCATCGAAAGCGAAGATTTGGTGGCGGTGTATCTTGTGGACGCACAAGAGCCCAACGACGTGGCAGGAGACCCGCTCTCGGACTTTGTGGACTATGTGTACGCCCGGGAAAGCCGAATTTTGGGAACCGGAGTCCACTCGATCGTGTTCGGACCACTGGTAAACATGCGCGCGTCGTACCAATTCAAGTATTTACGGAGAGTTGAGTCGGTGGACGGCAGTGAAGAAGGACGTCCCACATTTACAGTGCTGGGGGAATCACCATTTGTGGAAATGGAGAGAGGACACACAGAACCGCTGCAGATCCGACTGGCGTTGACAGGGAAAACGGGCGAGATGAGAGTGATGTGGACGAGCGGACAGGTATTTGGTCCTCTTGTGAATTTTGGGACGGCCGAGTCAGGGGTGTTGGAGCGGCGGGCGGAGGCCACGACCGGATCGTACGACGCGCTGGATATGTGCAGTGCCCACGCGACAACGCGCTCGTCAGTGTACTTCCGCCATCCCGGATACCTCCATGATGCAGTGATGACGAATTTAGTGCCGGGTGAGAAGTACATGTACCGCGTGGGCAGCGCGACGGGAGTGTCGAGTCCCGAACTGACGTTTACGTTTCCTGCAGCTTTAGAAGAAGGAGGTGTGGGAACTCAAAGACCACAAAGCTTCTTCGTTTTTGGCGATTTGGGCACGGGCGTGTTGCAGAAACCAGTTGACGAGCTGGACTTTGACGACAGTAACCCCGAGCGACACTTTACGTCTCTGGACATGGTGTCGAGGCTTGCGAACTGGGGTGACGAGCGGACTGTGATGCAGCGCATTCAGCAGGATTTCGATGAAACCTTACGTGATGGAAGAGGCTCAGATACTCCAGAATACGCTGCGTTGATTCATATCGGTGACATTTCATACGCGAAAGGTAGAACGTATCTGTGGGATCAATTTGGCGCTGTTGTACAACCGGTGGCTTCACGACTGCCGTATATGGTAGGAGTTGGCAACCACGAATACGACTACATCGTGAACGGTGAAGGCCACGATCTCTCGGGCAGTGATGCAGCACTTTCAAACGGATGGCATCCGGACGGAGGCAACTTCGGAGGCGATTCCCACGGAGAGTGCGGTGTTCCTTTTGCTCGCCGCTTTCATATGCCTGAAGCAATGAACTCTTTTGCCAACCCACCTTTCTGGTACAGCTTTCGCATCGGACTGACCCATCACGTTGTGCTTAGTAGTGAGCACCGGTGCACACCCGGCGCCCCCATGCGTGAGTGGCTCGAGCATGAACTGCGCGATAACGTTGACCGTGACATCACTCCTTGGTTGATAGTGCACCTTCATCGTCCGCTGTACTGTTCGGAAAACTACGAAGGTGATCATGCTGTGGCAAAGCTATTGCGTAGCTGCCTGGAGGACTTGTTTGCACTTTATCATGTTGATCTAGTTTTCTCGGGCCACTACCACGCGTACGAGAGGACGTGTCCAGTGCACCGCGACGAATGTAGAGAACAAGATGGGATGGCCATGGCGCCTACCCACATTATGATTGGTTCCGGAGGCGCAGAACTGGATGATGTCACCTATCTGCAAGCAAACTGGACTCGATCCCGTCAGCAGGAATATGGCCACGGCCGGCTGCATATTTTCAATGCATCGTATGCACGCTTCGAGTTTGTGCGTGCTCGTGACCGAGTCGTGAGCAACGCTGTTTGGATTGTGTCAAGCCACGATTGGAGTGCTACGGAGTGAAGGATAGGATATTTGTCAAACTTTGATAGAAATGCCGCTGATGCTGAATTGAGCCACTACAACGTAACTTCGTCAAGTTGCTTGAACTGAATGGGAAGCACGACCAGCTAACCATTGTCACTCAAAGGCTCTTCAGAGCCACGGAGCTTTCTTGGGACGCCGAGACACCTTCTTAGTGGAGACGGAGGAAAACCACTTCCGAAGCGATTGCAACGACAAACGTTCAGATTGGGGCTGCTCTGCTGTACATTACAAAACGAGATGGCAACGTCAGACTATGGATTGATGCAGTTCAACTGACGAGTCCGTGTCGTACGAACCTTTTCGACGTTGCTTTGCAATCTGACGTCTTCTTCTGTTCATCCTTTTGGGACGAACATAGCGTCTAGGGAATTCCAAGATCAGATGATACTCGCGGTTGCGGATATCTTCCACGTCACGGAAATTGAACTCGCTCAGGCGACATCGCGGATCGATCAGATTGCTGTCGTCCACGACGAGCTCCACAATTGCGTCAGTAAGATGGCCTTCGGTCACCTCTACAATGCCTGGATCCCTTTCGGTTAACCATTCACCGTTCTTCTTTCCCAGATACAGCTTTAACTCTTCTGCACGAAACTTGAAAAAGCTTCGTTGCAACTTCCTTTGTACGTCTGCGATCGTCTTGGCCTCTTCCATGTCGAGACTGCAGGTAAAATGCTCATCCAGCACCAAGATCCCCAACGTCTTCATCTTAAACGATATTCTCAAATGAGACTTTTCCGGCCCGCGTTCGCTACGTATTCTGTGCAACGTTCTCACTCATAGTAGACTTTGAGTGATGGACAACGCCATCAACATCAAGAAGAAATATTGGATCCTTTCGATAACACCGTTGCTGTCTTAAATGAAGAAGGAACCTCTCGGTGTAGGTTCTTGCTGCTGAGTGTGGTCGTCTACAGCGTTGTCAGCCTCTTCCTCCTGCTGCTGCTGCTGCTGCTGCTGCTGCTGAGGGTGGTCGGCTATAGCGTTGTCTGCTAATTTCGCGTAGTCAATGCGTTTTTCCAGATTCGAGCTTTCAAGACGTAATAGGCCTTAGCCTTGAGCAGCGCGCCACCGAGCAGCGGGAAGAACCAAAACGCGGCGCGCTCGATACCTACAGTCCACAGCTTGCCATTGTTGAGATCGTCCGGGAATCCACGAGCAACATTTTCATCGATGGTGTAGAGGTAAACCCCGAAGGCCAGAGAGAGCAATGCACAAACCCAGGCAGACAGATCAAGTACCTCAGCCCGTTCTGTTTTGAAGCATACCAAACAAGTTTTTGTTAGTGTCGGCAATGGTGGAGGCTATCAATTTGTAGTATTGGTATGTACGAACCTTGAGCATACTCCATCTCGTAGTAGCGAATGTTGTTCGCAGTAACCAAGCGCAGACTCTCCTTGACATGTTCGGGCAAATTGTGGACGAGGACCCAAATTGTACCAGGAACGTTGTGGTGTGGGAAACTGAACGTTTTACTCAGGAGGTGAACTGTTGGTTGCATCATGTTTTGCGCCGTCAAGAAGAACCATTTGATCTTCAGTGGAATCACGCCTCGATTGAGTGTTTTCACAACGCCATGGTCCATCGTAAGCCACTTGTCCATCCACAACCACTTTGGCCCCTTTGCCAGGTAAAGGGTGCACTCTGGAGCACTCCTTCCACAGCAAAATATTCTAACCGATGATGACCACCGCGAATATAGAGATGATGTCGGTGCTGCTGCTTGTAGTGTTTCCGATGTTGCTGCCGGTATTGTTGGTGGCACTGGTGGTGTTATTGTTGTTATTGTTATTGCTGTTGTTGTTGGGCGCTGCTACTGCTGCTGGTGTTGTTGGTGGCACTGGTGGTGTTATTATTGATACTGGTGTTGGAGGTGGTGTAGTTGACGCCGCTGGTGGTGGTGTCGTTGATGCTGGTGTTGCTGTTGTTGGTGTTATTATTGATGTTGAAGCTGCTGGTATTGTTGATGTTGCTGGTGGTGTTGTTGCTGCCGCTGCTGCTGCTGTTTCTGTTGCCCTTGGTGGGCCCCTCCCGAAACACCGCGCGAGGCATCCTGCCGTGTTAGTCGCCGGATACTCCTCCAAACCATCTATCGATACGTGAGCGGTGTCATTCTCCGTGACAATATTTTGTACGAGATTGTCGTCGATCTTTCCCCTGATGGCTTTCCAGACCTCTTCTC
Organism: Phytophthora sansomeana; assembly: GCA_032158285.1. Classification (NCBI taxonomy): domain Eukaryota; phylum Oomycota; class Peronosporomycetes; order Peronosporales; family Peronosporaceae; genus Phytophthora; species Phytophthora sansomeana. Next base: position 113,976 of record JAPDHH010000095.1, on the reverse strand, counting down.
GCAAACGTGTGGAGTCGAGATTGCCAGCAATTTCCACAGTGAACATGTACCCGACGCCCACCACGAAACACGGGATCATCAATTTTTTAGCGTCTGCTTCTGCCATCGTGCAAGATGCTCCTTGAAGAAGATACTCACTCAGTTGTGCTTGTAGGCGATTGCGGGGCTTGAGCTCGAATTTCAAAATGCGAAAAAGTAGCGTCGGCCCCAAACAACCCTGCCCATGCCAAAGCTGTGCATACGCCATCTGTGGGGCCCTCCATTCTCGTGGAGGGCAATTTTTGCGTCGAAATCTCTCTACTAGTAGATCGCAGCCTGGATAGTGCAACCAGCAAGTGCTCAAAAGAGTGGCGTCTGACCTAAATGCGTCCAAGGTAAGACCCCTCCCTTGGCAATGTCGGAACCAGTAATTTTGGGTTCGATAACAGGTTCCAATGGAATCTCCCGGGGCCTACGTACTAGTTTAACCCCAAATGTTCATCATTGAGGACGCGTCTAGTGCACCGCGATGAATTAGAGAACAAGGTGGGATGACCATGGCGCCTACCCACATTGTGATTGGTTCCGGAGGCGCAGAACTGGACGATGCCACCCATTGCAGGCAAATTGGACTCGATCCCGTGAGCAGGAATATGACCACGGCCGGCTACATATTTTCAGTGCGTCGTATGCAACCGAGTCGTGAGTGACGCTGTTTGGATTGTGTCAACGAGAACGTGAATTTATATTGCCTGAAAGCCCAAATCGGAATAATTGCGGTAACTGAAGCCGGTGACTGAATCCGCTCGTGGTCCGTCCCGCTCAATCAGTCAGTCAGCCCAAATATGAGAAGTCTTGCAGTACGCGTTGCTACACTCTGTAGACAAGGGCGATCAATCGTGCAAGACCGAATCCAAAAAATTGCCTACGGAATTCACTACTGCTTTTAAAGGCAGATGCTGCGTCTGCGAAGCAGGCGCAGGAGATGCACTCGCAGGTAACATTACTTAAAAGATATTTTGTGTGTTGGTGCAATTTTTGTGGATTGCTATCCCAGCCTACGCATAGCCCTAGTTTTTTAGTATTCCGTCGAGATTTTGTTTAAACGAAGGCATGACCCAGAAACGGTACCGCTAGAAACTATCAAATAGTGATAAAAATGCCGCTAATGCTGAATTGGGCCACTGCAACTTAACTACGCCAAGCTCCTTGAACTGAATGGGAAGCACGACCAGCTAACCATTGTCACTCAAAGGCTCTTCAGAGCCACGGAGCTTTCTTGGGACGCCGAGACATCTTCTTAGTGAAGACGGAGGAGAACCACTTCCGAAGCGGTTGCAACGACAAACGTTCAGATTGGGGCTGCTCTGCTGTACATTACAAAACGAGATGGCAACGTCAGACTATGAATTGATGCAGTTCAACTGACGAGTCCGTGTCGTACGAACCTTTTCGACGTTGCTTTGCAATCTGACGTCTTCTTCTGTTCATCCTTTTGGGACGAACATAGCGTCTAGGGAATTCCAAGATCAGATGATACTCGCGGTTGCGGATATCTTCCACGTCACGGAAATTGAACTCGCTCAGGCGACATCGCGGATCGATCAGATTGCTGTCGTCCACGACGAGCTCCACAATTGCGTCAGTAAGAAGGCCTTCGGTCACCTCTACAATGCCTGGATCCCTTTCGGTTAACCATTCACCGTTCTTCTTTCCCAGATACAGCTTTAACTCTTCTGCACGAAACTTGAAAAAGCTTCGTTGCAACTTCCTTTGTACGTCTGCGATCGTCTTGGCCTCTTCCATGTCGACTCTGCAAGTAAAATTTTCATCCAGCACCAAGATCCCCAACGTCTTCATCTTAAACGATATTCTCAAATGGAGCTGTTGTGGGATTCCCAATGTTCTCACTCAGACTACAGTAGACCTTGATTGATATCTCGACCACCATCATTTCACTCTGCCAAGTAGATCCGAAGCATGTATTCATCGCAATTGACTGTTTCAGATTCATGATCGACCCTTTCAAGTCCTCTACCGTCTTACTCGAGTCAATTTTCACAGGGAAAGCGCGTAAGTGACCACACCATCACCATAAAATAATGTTGGATTCATCTTCCTTATAATTACGGACGTTTTCCCAGAACAGCTTCATTGTTTCTGCAGGAAATTGGCAAGCCTCTTTGTATCTTCCTTTTCATGTTCGCGACCGTCTTGCTCTCATCGATGTCACTCTGCAAGTTATTGCCTCTTCAAGTATCAAGATCCCAACGTCTTCATTTTGGAAAATATTCTTAAATGACCTTCTAGTTAGTGTGTCCAGTGCTCGCTATAAGTATTCTGTGCAAGTTGTACGTGTACCATTGCAGAAATGTAGCTATATCAACAAAATGGCTACAATTTTCCGTTAAATAAATCAGAACGCGTAAAGCAGCTACAGATAGTTGCTCGCTTGTGCGGCGCGTCGTGCAGCCCCTCTTCATTCCAGCCCTTGCTGACTTGCACCCGTCTCCATGAAGCGCTTGTGTATCGTAAGGTGTATGTTGCTTCAGTCACCGCTGTTCGCCGCGTCTCGGGCACTGCCGGACACAGTGGCGTCTCTGCTTGACACTTCCATCGACCCTTGCGACGATTTCTACCAGTTTTCGTGCGGTGGGTGGCTCGCAACGCACGAAATCCCGCCGGACAAAGGATCGGAAGAGTACTCGTTCGATTTGGTGCAGGACGCAATCGACGCGACCATTTTGGAGACGGTTGCCAACGATTCCACGTCGTTGCTGGGGGCGCTCTTTGCGTCCTGCATGGACATGGACACACGCAATGCAATTGGAGCAGAACCTCTACAAGACGGAGTGAGCAGTATTTTGCAAGCACAGAACAAGCAGGAACTCTTCCGGGCGGCGGGGCGTCTCGCACGCACTGGAGCGGATTTTATCACCAACTTGGAGCCGGATTCGAGTTTGCAGAACTCAAGTCAGACCTTGCTGTGGGTCAACAATGCAGACCTGACGCTCGACGATGAGTATTACCAGAACCCACAGGTGCTCGAATTTTATGAGGATAAACTGGTAAAGTACGCTTCGACGATTCTGAATCTGACGGGTTTCGAGCTGGAGGACAGCGAGTACGACGACTATGGAGAGGTGGTGCTAGGAGTGGAGAAGCAGCTTATTGAGCTGCAGAACTACGCAGACTTTGATCCCACCAGTACAGACGTGTATTACCTTTTCAAGTACAAGGAAGCGGCAGCGAACTACCCACTTGTGTTCGGAGCATACGCGGAGGGTATGCAGCTTCTTGACGATGCCCCAGCACTAACGGAGGAGACGGAAATCGCTTTTCTGAGCATCGCGTACTTTGAAAAGGCCGAGGAACTCGTATCACTTGTCACGTTGGACGCGCTCAAGGCATATGCTGCATTTGCGTACATCAGCAATTTCGCCAAATATCTCAGTGAACCGTTCGTTGATGCGCGATTCGAGTTCTTCCGTGGAGTAATACTTGGTGCTGATGAACCGCTGCCTCTGGAACAAATTTGTGTTGATCAACTGACAGACTTACTGCCAGCGCACGCTGGTCATGTGTACGTGGCCAACCGCGATGGTATGAAAGAAACTGGAGACGCCTTTATCGCTATGCTCGATGAGATTGTGGATGCTATGACCTCTAATATCAAGAGTTTGGACTGGCTGGATGAGCAGACGCGGGCGAGTGCTTTGTCAAAACTGGACACGCTGGAGGTCATGTATGTGGAGCCGAACTCGGAGCAACTGGAGAAAGAAGCTGAAGGATTAGCCAAGTTCGACCCCACTGCTTATTTCGCCAACGTAGACCTCATTTACACTGCTCAGTTTGTAGCACTGGCTTGGGCTGTTGGAGCCGATACGGACCGAGGAAAATGGGAAATGAGTGCAGCTTCCGCGAATGCGTATTATATGCCCTACACCAACCAGATCGTGTTCCCTGCCGGCCTGATGCAGCCACCTTTCTTCGATGCTGCCAGCGCAGCAGCTCAAAACTTCGGATCGTTTGGTATTGTCGCCGGCCATGAAATCACTCATGGTTTCGACAATTCAGGCTCCAACTTTGACGCCAAGGGCAACTGGAATTCATGGTGGACCACCACAACACAAGATGAATTTGAAACTCGGGCTCAATGCCTCGTCGACCAGTACAGCTCGTTCCATATTGAAGCGGAGGATGGAATCGAGCTTATACCTGTGGACGGCAAGAAAACTTTGGGTGAAAACATCGCTGACAACGGTGGAGTACATGTAGCTTTCAATGCCTACAAAGCCCACGTGGCTTCGTCTTCCGGTGGAAGTGACAGCTCCAGCAGCGACGATGACCAGCTTTTCTTCATTTCCTACGCCCAGACATGGTGTGGGAAGGAGCGCGACGACACGGCTGTGAACGGTTTCCTTACGAACGTGCACGCAGACGGCGAGGTTCGCGTTAATGGCGCCGTCATGAATAGTGCTTCATTTGCTACAGCCTTCAACTGCCCGATGGGTGCTCCTATGAACCCAGCTGACAAGTGCGTTGTGTGGTAAGTTTCCGAAATTAACGAAAATCATTTTTTCATATCATCGACAGTTACTTGACATCCTAGCGATGCTTTTTCGACCAAGACCTGAACAACTTTAGCGTTCACCTTCCCGGTAAAATTAGTTCTGCATATGATAGCTCATTCACCAACCTTCAAAGCATTGAATCGGCCATGCCAATGTCATCTGAGACGATTGAAGATGAAGATGAGCGTGAGCGACGTCGGCGATACGAGGATACAGAACGGGAACTGTTAGGCGTTCTTGAAGCTGAGAATGTGGACGAGTCGACTCGCAAGCGGCAACTTGTGGGTCTCTTTGATCGATTCCGATCCGAGTACACACAGCTCAGTGTAAAACTGCGTGAAAGTTTGCGGCTGCAGCGCCGACTCATGGACAAATGTCTGCAGATGAAGAACGAACTTGTAGTGTGCGCACTCAAGATCAAAACCACGGAGCAAGTGCAGGCAGATGAAATCAAAAGTTTGGTTTTCTATCGAGACGAATGTGAGTACGCGTGGAAACAGAGTGCACTGAGTCAGGGGCGGGAGCGTGACGCCATGCGCATTATCGATGAGCTCAAGACAAAAGTGGAAGACTTGCAGTTGCAGGTGAAGGCTTTCGTGGCACATGGAGTGCCAACATCAAGTACACGTCGCCCCCACGGTGAAATCTCTTCCGATCAGCCTCTCTCTACGTCGCCGTTGGCTGCACTACATATATCTTCTCCTGTGCTGCATCCTACGGTCACTAAAGGCTCAACATCAAAACAATTGAAACCCCGTTCGAGTGGGTCGCCAAGTCATTTCGCAATGCCATCACTGCTTTCGTTTGATGAATGGAAAGTAGCAACGAAAGTCTGGTGCCCTGCCACTCCCCTAGCTCTCGGTGGTGCGTCGCGCACAACTGCGACGCCTTCCAAAGATGCGATTCGTGCATCCGAACGCCACCAAGAGATCACGCGTTGTGTAAGTGTGCCAAGTTTGTATCCAACACCAATGGAGCGTGTAAGCTCTCCACAACAGCAACAACGAACTAAGCCACCGACCCCGACACCTGCATCTCGAGCGGAAACAGCACCAAGTTTTGTGATGCCAGCACAAAATCTAGCGCAAACTTCTCCTCGTCGTCGGGGTGGAACGCCTGCCATTAAGCGTCGAGCCCCACGCCAGCTACCCCATGTGCAATAAACAAACTACAGCTTTCAACTATGAACTGAACATCGTTTGTAATTTTCGTTGCAGACGACCAAGTTCTGCTGATTTTCACTGGCGATGTTGATTGTGTCCACGAATTGAAGAAATGTACCTGAGGACTTCACAAATTTTTATTCCAAGCCCAACAGGTACCAAAAGTGTGTGTGCAACAAACGCCGGGTCTAAAGCAAGAAGTATTATACTTCCTCCATATCGTAAAAATAGGGACATTTGGACAAAAATCACCGTTTCTCAGCCAATAGGAGCGCGATTTGAGATCTGATTGCACCAATAAACAGATCTGAATCTCCGCTTTACGTGGCTACCCGGGTTTTGTTTTGAATCGAAGTTGTGACGGAGATATGGCCTCCGCAAAACAGTGCCTGGGCCTCCACGTAAGGAGAGGACCCGCCACGCCTAGTCTACGCGTCGCACGGCTGACAAACTGCGAGATATCAAAGCTTACACAATACCAAGCTCAAATTAATTGTCTAGAGCCGCTAGTTGCCAGTGATAGCGCCGCAAGCGACCACAAGGACTCGAGGTGTCGTGCTGCCATTTTGGTGTATGCTGGCTTGCTGAACAGTATATCTGACACCCCAAGAACACTGTATTTTCAGAGCAGTGTGCTGGTCGATATTATCACTACGCACAAGTCTCCCGTGGCTTTCTTCACGCTCAAGTGGTCGCGTCGGTCCTCTCGTCCATGCTCCAGTGCTTGATAGTCGTTTCCTTCTATTGGTGCAAATCGTACTTAGCATTAATATTATTTTTTGTATGGTATTCATGTGAATGTCCCTATTATTACGATATGGAGGAAGTATGTATTAAAGGAGGTTACCCAGGGCTAATTTCTCCGAGATGGTTATCCAAAGCTACTCTCGGCGAACTTTCTTTAAGACATATAACACTTCTTGGGATCTCTGCTACAATCACAACAATGAACTCACAAACACATTCACTCCCACCACCACCTCCTCGACCTCAACTTACTAATCGAAGGTCCCGTAGCTCAATGGAAGCTTCATTTCGTTGCTCTTGAGGTCGTAGTAGTCCTTCAGCACCATGTAGACCCCCGCTATGACCGTGCAAAGCCACATCACGAAGCGAGGAATCGCCACCGACCACAGTCTGCCGTTGTCCGGATCAATGTCCTCCATAGTACCTCGGAGAAGGTTAGCGTCAATCATGTACAAGTAAACGCCGAGGCCAATGGCAATGGAAGTGGAGAGCCAGCCCAACGGAGCGATGCACTTGGCTCTTCCTACAGATACAACCAGAACATTACGATTAGAAATCTCTAGCAAAACAATACGTCAAAAGCGGACGAACTTGTTCTTTGGTCGCGTGCGGCCAGCAGGTCTTGAGTAAGCAGGGACTTTATTCCTTCTTAGATGTGCTCCTTCCTTCTGTCCGCTAACCTCACTTGCGCTGTCCTGCGCAGATTTGACACTGAGGCTCAAACAAGCCTCTCCTACTCACATGCAAACTAACGGTCTGCAGCCATTTTGTCCGTCGATACCTTGCGCTGCTTGTAGTCCGTGTCCCAGTCTCTCAACGTGCTTGGAACTCAGCACTTCAACTTGAGCCAAACGACCCACGTTGTAACAGAACCTTCCGAGCTCTTCACCCTGTCGAAGCGTTTGCCGTCCTCAAGCATCCTACGCAATTCGTTCTGGGACCCTAACGACGTGTAGGACACAAGAGCGCAGATGTAGATCTCCTCCTCCAAGGCATCGCCTTCATCTGGGAAGTTGAAGTCGGGGGTGGACTGTCATGATCGTACCTGTGTACATACCTTGACGACAGGGGTTACGCGAGCTGCGCAGCCACCAAGAACGCCTCCGCCGCCACAAGAACACCTGCGCCAAGTCTCGTGACGCACTTGCGCAAGGCTGGCGCAAGCGCTCTCGGCACGGGTGTCCTGGATACCTGCAGAGCTCATACAAAGAGCCATATACATTGATTACAGAAACAAGTTAGTATGCATATTTGTATAGGAGTAGCTTACCTTCTAGAAGAGCACTAGGAAGCCTAGGGCAGGAAGCGAGCAGAACCATTAACAACATCAATCTCACTTTTCAATTTACCTCACAACGCACAAGCAACGCACCTTCCGGACACCGCACCACCGCCGACAGGTCCTCACGCACGGGGATCCTGTTAATTGGTAGCACTTCTTGGTCCGAAGACCAACCGCGCTATCCGTCCAAGACTTCGACTGAGGACTGCTCGCTTCGTCCAGGGAGCTACGGACCCGAGCTGGCTTCTCATTGGCTGAAACTGGGCCTCGCCTGGTAAACGTCAGCGAATCGTCAGCTTAATTCCAGGCACTGAAAAGAGTGGCGCACCCGATCCAGTCCGGCTCTAGGGTTCGGTGGTTAGGGGTATTGCAGTTTGCTTAGAGTTGCCCGAGCTGCTTCGCTGACTGGATGCCAGGTAGGAGGAGACGTAGCGTCGACGAAGCAGTTCCCGAGGGATCGTTTGAGCGGCTGGGATTGGTCAACGCGGCTGACGTCGACAAGCTCCGTACTGATTGCTATCGTCAAATCCGGCGATTAGTTCGAACCTTGGAGCGTCTACTCACGACTGTCGCTGAGTTCAAGGCCCTGACGGCAGACGAGAGACGCAAGAAAAAGGCCGTCCTTGACCAACTAGCCCGCACGCAACGGAAACTCGGCAAGGCCACCGGACGTCTCAACCTTGGTGTAGCCAACGCTATTGACCCCCGCACGACTCTACACCAGCTCGAACAAGACAACCGACTCCGTGATCGCGAAGAAGCCCGCCGCCAGCAAAGCCTAGATAGCATTAGGAAGCTGATTAACCCCGTTAAGAAGAACTAAACACCTTTCTTGGGAAAACCTCTATTGCGTAATCTCGGATCACTTGTATCTTCGCGGATATAAGTTCTGAAAGGTGATATCAGCTTTGCAAGTACTCGTCTAGTTAGGCTTTGTGGTTTGGGCTCTCGTGTGATTGGTCGAGAAGACAAGATGGCGGACGCCTCGGAGCTCATGCAAGGAGTGCTGCAACTACTCCAGCAGCAACAAGAGATGATGAGAGCTATGAACGAGCAACGTGGATTGAATGACTTCAAGTTAGATGGGATTCGCCTACCGAAGTATACTGGGCATGAGTCTGAGTCGTTCCGCCTCTATGAAGAAGAGTTGTCGCAGTATTTCCAAGCCAGAAACATTAACTGGAAGAATTCGGCATGGGCTACACGGGAAATGGCTATCATCGGGAGCACGTTGAAGGGACAAGCCGGGCAATGGTATTTGGCACACAAGCACGACATCTACACGCCAGAGCAACTACTACAAGAGTTGGGCCACGCGTTCGTACCTGCGGACCTGCAGTTACGACTGCGGGAGCAGCTGCGGCACCTGAACCAGAAGGCATGCAAGTCACTGGGTGATTACATCTCGCGCTTCAGAAACATCGTTCTACAAGTGGAAGATATGACCGAAATCAACAAGATCGTGTATTTCTCACAAGGCCTACTACCAAGTACACGCCAAGAAGTATTGTACAAGCGCTTCGAGACCCTCAATCATGCCATCACGGTTGCCATGGACTATGAACGATCGCACTTCGGTGGTTCATCTCGTGCACCTCGCCAAGACAGGGACAGAGATCACTCTCGCTTCCGGCGAAATGAGTCTTTATCCAGGTCGAGCAGGCCGGAGCCCATGGAGATTGACAATGCTCAGGAGATGAGTCGTGACGAATGCCGTCGCCAAGGCAAGTGCTTTAACTGCTTCCGTTCAGGACACGTTGCAGCTCGCTGCAAGGCGCCTCGTCGACAACGACAACCTTTCAGAGGTCCAATGAATCGGCCTCGCGATCCTCAGCGTGTAAACGCACTGGAGCAAGTAGACTTCGACGACCAAGAAGAGCGAGTCCTACGACCAGTACACTGTGGACGCCTCGGAAGAAGTGGACACGCACGAAATTGCTGTCCGCCCGAGCAATGAACTTGTTCGGAAGCCAGGAATGATCGAAGGAAAGAGTGTAACTATCCTACTAGACTGTGGGGCAACGACGAACCTAGTACGACCGGGTATAGTATCGAATGTCACTGGGACCAAGAATATGCAAATCAAAGGTTTCGATGGAATAGTGAAAACGTTCCACGATGTGAAGACTGTCGAAGTGGACATCCAAATGGAAGAATGGATGGTCCCCAAGATGCGGCTTACGGAGAGTCCGTTGGCAATTGAGCATGATGTGATCTTTGGGAAACCATGGTTCGCGCAGTATGAACCCAAGATCTACTGGAAGACGCACGACGTAGAAATTGCGAATACGAATGAGGTGGGTCCGAATGAACAGCCAAGCAACGATGAAAGCGAAGAGGAAGACGACGAGACGCCAGATGAGACTAACCAAGACGAACAGAAGACAGCGAACACTACGGACGCGACCACTGAAGAAGAAGAGCGCAAGAAGAAAGAATACGAGGCTGTACGCACCCGACACAGATCACATCTAGCACTAGCAGAAGCATGGAGAACCGGTGTGTTTGGCTCTACGAAGAAGTTTCGCTGTCGCATGCAGGACAAGAAGTTTGCTGGGCTCTTTTTCGTAAAAGTATGCGTAGCCGCAGAAGAAGACGATATTCCATCTTACATTCGACCCCTTCTAGACAAATTTGCAGATGCATTTCCAGACAAATTGCCTGATGGGCTACCTCCGAAACGAGTTGTTGAATTCGACATGGAGATGAAGCCTGACGCGACGCCTAGTACTCGAGCTCCTTTTCGACTGTCGAAGACGGAGCAAGAAGCATTGGAGAAGTTTGTCTCGGAAAACCTGAAGAAAACCTGAAGAAAGGATGGATTGAAGTTTCTAATTCTCCTTGGGTTTCCAACATCTTTGGCGTTCCAAAAAAAGGATCCTGCTACGGGGCGACTCATGAAATGTGCAGAATGGCTTCGTTCGGGAAATAGCTCAATTCCAATACGCTGGGTCATTGATTTTCGATACGTCAACAGTCAAACCAAAATCCCCAAGTTTCCGCTGCCGCTGATTGAGGAAATCTTTGACAAGATGGTGGGATGCACTGTATTCTCTGTTCTAGATCTTGCCCAGGGTTACCACCAAATGCGTGTATCACCTCGCAGTAAGCAGTACACTGCCTTCCGAACGCACAAAGAAACATATCAGTGGTGCGTAGCACCTATGGGTCTACCAGGAATGCCTGGTGCCTGGTCAAGGCTGATGCGCGCCCTATTTGACAAATTCGACTTTGTCGTTGTCTACTTGGACAACATCTGCGTGTTCCCCAAGACTAAGGAAGAACATCTGCATCACTTAGAGCAAGTGTTTGAAGTGTTGCGACGTGAGAAGCTTTATGCTCATCGTTCTAAGTGTGCTTTTGGTAAATCCAGTGTCAACTTTCTTGGTCATACCGTCTCTGCAGATGGTCTTTCGGTGGACAATAAAAAGACTCATGCCATCGAGCACTACCCAGAGCCTACCAACCGAAAGGAGCTTCAAAGCTTTTTGGGACTTGTCGGATACTATCGCCGCTTTATTTGTGATTTCGCGCAACATGACTTGCCCCTCAGCAAATTAACGAAGAAGAATACCGAGTGGGAATGGGGTAAAGCACAATCGACAGCGTTTCGATCGCTCAAGTTGGCTCTGCAGCAAGCGCCGGTACTCAAGCTTCCTGACTTCACCAAGCCGTTTCGAGCAACTACGGACGCCTCTGGTAAATGCATGGGTGGAGTTTTGTCTCAAACGTTCGACGATCAAGATCACCCCGTTGCCCTCTACTCCAAGAAGCTTAGCATACATGAGGTTGGCTGGCCACCACATGAGCAAGAACTTTTGGCCATCAAGACGGCACTAGGTAAATGGCGTCATTATCTGCATGGCCGCCACTTTGACGTTTACACTGACAATGCCGCTTGCCGATGGATGCTACATCATCCCAATATATCGCCGAAAATGGGTCGGATGTTGACATTTTTCTCCCAGTTCGACTTCACGATGCACCACGTCAAAGGTGAGCACAATGTCGTCGCTGATGCCCTCTCGCGGCCTAGTAAACTGCCTCCGTCTGACTCAGACAATTCCGACGAAGAAGAACCCTGGAACCTACCCGATGTACACCAGTGCTCCGACGAGTGCGCACACTTAGCACCGACGCTTCGTCGTCATAGCGTTCACGCGGCGATGTTTCGCCTTCTTCCTGAGGATGTTGCCAAGCTCTTACTCGACGAACCGGACTTGCCGGGGGAGAGACGTGCAGTAGGTGCTCCACAAGAGGTTTGTGTTAGCATTGAACAAGTCCAGAACGTCGAGTACGCGCTATTCAGTGTTCATCTCAGCGATACTCAAAAGAGGAAGTTCCAAAGTGGATACAAGCGTGACCCTGCATTCAAACAGGCATGGCATGATGAGAAGAGTACCGATGATTATGTCAAGCGAGACGGACTTCTGTACAAACAATCAGCATTCGGTTCTTCAACTGTGTGTTCCCAACAACGCCCGCTAGATAACCGATATCATTCACGAGTTCCATGACTCGTCGACGGAAGCCCATCCAGGTATTCGGCGTACGCAATTGCGCATTGCGCAGTGGTACTATTGGCCAACACTGGAGAAGGACGTGAAGGAGTATGTTACAAGTTGTGTAACTTGTGCGCGATGGAAAGTAAGCACGGCAAAGAAACACGGAACCATGATGCCAATTCCGACGCCAACGGAATGCTGGGAAGTTGTGTCAATGGACTTTATCTCGGGCCTTCCTGTTTCCGAAGGATACGACGCGATCATGACTGTTGTAGACAAGTTGTCCAAGCGCGCGAAGTATGCCCCAACGCACACTAATGCAGACGCTCCAGCAGAAGCCAAAACGTTCTTTGATGCGGTTGTTCGCCATCATGGTCTGCCCCACGCAATTATCAGTGATCGAGATCCGAAGTTTACGTCTAAGTTCTGGAAGTCGCTTATGAAGATCATGGGGGTGAAGCTAGCGTTCACGACAGCGTACCGAGCTCAAGCAGATGGACAGACTGAGCGTCAAAATCTCGTGCTTGAAGACGCTCTCCGCTGCATGGTTTCCTACCACGGTCAAGACTGGGCCAAACACTTGGATACCATCGAGTTTGCTCACGCTTCACTTGCGAGTTCCTCTACGGGACTAACGCCCTTCGAAGTGGACACGGGTCGCAAGGTTCGACAGTTGGTGACACAAGTCTTCGACAACAGTGTTGCAGAAGGACGAAGTCCCTTTAGTAGATTTTGCGCAGAAGTTTGCACAGAAAGAAGATCGTTGACCTAGCGCGCAAGAACTTACTCGCTGCTTCAAGAACGCCAGAAAAAGTATTATGACCGCAAGAGACGAGATGTGGAGTTTAAGGAAGGTTATCTGGTACTGCTAGATACTCGAAACTTGCCCCTCAAGCGCGTCACTGAGCATACAAGCCTTAATCGAGAGAAACTCGCGATTAGATGATCAGCTCGAACGTCGCACGCCTCAAGCTACCTCGCAGCATGAGTCGACTTCATCCTAGCTTCAATGTCGAGTTCCTGAAGCACGACGTACCTAATCCAATTAAGTTTGCGTCGCGCCCCTTGCCGAAGTCGGCGCCAGTCATCCTCGACGACAGCACAGAGGAAGAACTCCATTTTCCTGAAGCGTTACTCAAGTGTATGCAGAGCAACAACCAAAGAGACTTTGGCTGGTCAAGTGGCACGGATCTTCCTGACACTGAGAACTCCTGGGAATACGAGCGTCAGCTCAAACGAGTATCGCATTGGCGCGAACTACTCCACGCCTTCAGCGAACAGCGCCAACGCGATTAAAAGTCCGGGGGGATGTCATGATCGTACCTGTATACATACCTTGACGACAGGGGCTGCGCGAGCTGCGCAGCCACCAAGAACGCCTCCGCCGCCACAAGAACACCTGCCCCAAGTCTCGTGACGCACTTGCGCAAGGCTGGCGCAAGCGCTCTCGGCACGGGTGTCCTGGATACCTGCAGAGCTCATACAAAGAGCCATATACATTGATTACAGAAACAAGTTAGTATGCATATTTGTATAGGAGTAGCTTACCTTCTAGAAGAGCACTAGGAAGCCTAGGACAGGAAGCGAGCAGAACCATTAACAACATCAATCTCACTTTTCAATTTACCTCACAACGCACAAGCAACGCACCTTCCGGACACCGCACCACCGCCGACAGGTCCTCACGCACGGGGATCCTGTTATGGACACTTTGTCCTCGCTGGAGATCACCGCGTTGTCATCATTGGTGATCCAGGACGGAGGTCCTCTGTGTTTCCGTAGCTCTTCCTTCGTGAGCCAATTCGACCGATGCGAGTGCTCGTTATCACCCGACCTTGCAAGACGAAGCTCCAATACTCCCTCACTTTCCGGGATCTCGGCTCTCTTGGCAATGTGGCGTCGATGAAGCCGCAACACGTCAGCACCAGTTGTGTCTGGGTGGACAACGAACGTGACGACGCATTCTCCAATGGTAAACTGCGATTTGCTTCATCGGTCGTTGCTGAGTGGAGATGATGGTGGTGGTGGTGGCTCTCCTTCTTGATTCCTCTCGACCCCGTCAATTTGGAAATGAGCTTGGTGGTGGGCTTGGTCGCGATCGAGTTGGGGGTCGAAGTGCTCCGTAGCCTCGAGACCTTCGTGGGAAACTGGGGACACCTTGACGTTCGACGGTGGAAGGATGCACTCGTCCGTGTAACAAGCACCGGATGCATCTCGCTCGCGGATGACTGGCGATTCCGTCGATATCGTATTCGTTTCAGGGCATCGACAGCGTCAATTTGACCTCCACGTCTTGATGTTGCTACTTGGCCTTAGCACCGCCACACTACCGCAATGGATTGATGCTAATGGATGCTGGTCGCTGAGAATTTGTTGGTGTCGTCCGCTTCCTGCTGCCGCCAGACATCATTCGCTCGTAACTGTCGGCGGTCAAGTTGGTGCGTTTTCTACCGGCGACACCAGATCAACCTTTGGACATCCATTAGGATGGCAAGTGAAATCACTTGGTGTGATCCATGAACATCTCTGGTCGACATTGGCAAAGCACTTTGCAGCAAAACAAGGGGTTCCATCCAAGAATTGCATTGAAAGTTAACTTTCTTGTCCGCATCGTGTCTGGCTTCAATGAGATAAAATGTACAAGTAAGCAATACTTTCTCGAGAAGGAGTGAACGCCAGCCTCGTACTATTACGTATTACTTCAGTATTCGCTTCCTTCATTACTCTCCATCGCCCTCTTCTCGCTTCGTAATTATATCCTGCACGAAGCAACGTCACGCCAGCACATGCGACTGGGATGACTGCGTTGAAACCATCAAACTTATAGCGACTTTCCTCGCAGCACCGCGGCCTTCACAGCGGAGGCGACAGACACCAACTGCTTCCACGTCCACACCAGAGTCGGAGCAAGACCACAGGATTAGAACGGGTATCGTTTGTTCCGCGCAACCTGCCGCCATTCACGATACAATTAGTGAGCCACAACATGAAATACCACCCCCAATTGATCACTGCTACTTACTTGGTTGGTAAGTTCTTTTCAAAGCGAGAAGGTTCTGCTGGTATCTGTACCGGATGTGCACTGGAGGAACCGCAATGACGTGGACGTAAGTGTTCTGCTTGTATGCAGGGCCCTTTTCAGGGAACCCGAACTCGCGAATGAGGCGATGCGACTCCATCTTGTTGCTCTCGTTCATAACCGCCCTAATGGACCCGGGAAGTTCGCCATTAAAGGAGCTGGACGACGTCAGGGTCGCTTAAACATAGCCACTGGCCGTCCCTTTTTGCCAGGTACATATCCACCTCATCAATGGTGCACAAATTCTTCTTCCGGGTATCACGCAGCAGTATTTTGAGATCATCAACCGTTTTATCCTCCTCCATCTGGACATGGAAGCGCTCCCCAGCTCCGGTCAACAGGGCGCGAAAGCCTATCGTCTTCATGGTTGCGTGGAAAGCGGAATGAAGAAAGCTGCCGAGTTTTTCGCTCAATAGAGGCTTTACAGTTGGAACGTGGCGATTTCTGAAGTTTTTCTTCGTGCATGTCAACAGACAATTTCCAACCGTCTTCAAACCCAACAACGAAATATAGCAGAGCTGGCCCTACGTTCAGGTGTTCGAACCTATCTTTTCCGGTGCTCGAGCATGAACCAAAAGATGTCGTTGCTGGCAGGTATTGCACGTAGCTGCATTCTCACTGTGAGAACCTCATGAACATCGCTTGGAAGGCAACTGCCGTCGTCATCGGCACGAAAGCGTAAGATGGTCACAAGTCGCAGATTCTATTGTCTGATCGTCACGAGAGCCTGATTTTCGCGCTCCTTCCCATCACGCAAAATGTAGCCACCTTGAAAGCAACTCGCTCGCTGTCACCGCCATCACCAACGAAAAGTGCAAAAATGCATCGCCATTATTGCATCATACGAAATAAACAACCTCACCCTTGCCAGCGACAACCATTGCGAACGCCATGTGCACAGCCATCACAAGGGCAACGCGCGAGGTATTCAGCATGTGCGCCAGCTGCAGTGGCGTGCGACTGGCACCGTCTACAATCTGTAATACGCTTCCGTTTCTGTGTCATTTCTGTAATTTTCGTCTCTTATTTTCCCCCAACAACATGATTTCCACTGCATGGCCATGTTGTAATTCTTCAAATGGTAGAGGAGCGTGGCTGCACGAAAAGCCCCGTCGTCGATCGCCATTCCTGCATTTGCACGCACGTTAGCGCACCATTCAATAACAAGTCGTTGTAAAATGTACGTGGGGAACTCGCCCATCGGCGAGAACGCGGGGGAGCGCACCCACTCGAACGTATGGAGGGACACGTCCGAGGAGGAAATGTACGGCAGTTATCTGGGCCCGGGGGCCAACGGGGACGCCGGCAGCGACGTGCCCATGATGCGGCCCACGATGGCCGCGCGGCCGTCCACGGCTCTGCATCAGGACATCGCGGTGGGCCAATTGGACGACACGGGGGCCGGGGAGGCGGCCGGCAAGGCCAAGACGTACTCGGGTCGGAAAGTGGTGTGGCCCGGCGCCCTCTTCCTCCTTTTGGTCACGGCCGGGGCGCTAGGCCTCATTGCATACTTCGGCGTGGAGGAATACAATAGTGCACAGACGCAACAGGCGCTCACGGAGGACGCGACCGAGGTGGACAGTGCGAGGAAGTCGACGAGTGTCAAGAGCTGCCTGTTGCCGGACTACGTCGCGTCGGACGGCAAGATCTACGCCACAGACAGCAAGACGGGAGACAAGGAGCAGATCGTGTTCACGGGCATCAATTGGAGCGGCATGGAGAATGCCGAGGGAGTCCCGCACGGCCTGGCCACGAAACAGAGCTATCTCGATGATATCGCGGCCAACCTGTCGGACAACGGGTTTAATGCAGTGCGTCTGCCGTTAAATGCACAGATGATCATCGACAACTCGGCCCCGGACACGACGCTCTTCGTCAACAGTCTGGACACGGACCTCAATGTGGACACGTACATTGACATGATCAAGAAGGTGGTGCAGGGCCTGGGCAAGCAGCAGATCGGTGTGTTGCTCGACATTCACAAGATCGACCCCAACTTCACGGACGACACGTCCGAGCACTTGTGGTACACGGACGACTACCCCATCGCCACCATTTACAAGATGTTCGAGACGCTGGCCACGGAATTGTGCACGGATCTCGAGTACAATATCATTGGTATTGATCTCAAGAACGAGCCGGTGGGAGGATGCTGGCCTGAAGATGACACGGACGACTACTGTGACTCGGACGTCAACTGGCCGCGTGCAGTGGAGACCATTGGCAACAAGATCCTGGCTATCTGTCCCAACTGGCTCATTGTGGCCGAGGGTAACTACGCCACTAATACCGTCACGGAGATCAATGGAGCCAATGTGACGTACAATGACTGGTACGGTGCCAGTCTGCAGAACGCCAGTGTGAACCCCATCAAGCTCGACACGGACGGCAAGCTCGTGTTCGCGCCGCACTTCTACTCGCCCAGTGTCTACCCGTCGTCCTACTTCTTCAAGAAGCAGTCTTCGAGCGGAGACACCGTGTCTGTGACGGAATACCCGAACACGACGGATGGTAACGTGCTGCTCAAGGCTGCTGTCACGTCCGTGCTGGACAACGCTTTCGGTAACGCTGTGACGGAGGCGGGTGTGCCGACGTTCTACGGAGAGTTCGGTGGCATCTACGGCTCGGCCGAACTGCTTGCAGGTCTTACGAGCACGCGCGTCATCGAGATTCTCATTGAGTACGCCAATGAAATGAACATGACGGGCGGTTTTGCGTGGGCTATCAACCCTGATGGATCGTACGACTTCAACGACGAGTACAAGCCCGACGACCCGTGGCAGTACGGCCTGTACACGGACTCGTCTTGGGACGCATACCACACGGACTTCGCCACTGGTCTGCAGAATCTCAAGGGCAGCGGCTCGTTCCCGTGCTTTTCAAAGACCACGGTTGTGACGACCTCGACGTCTGGAAGTAGTAGCGCCACCATCACGGTGGACTCGTCGACTGACAGCTCCTCAAGCGCTACCACGACCACGACCACGACCACATCGACAGCGTCGTCGGCCGCCACGTCAACTGCTTCTTCTGCTGCTGCAGCGACGACGACCACTTCAGCGTCTTCGAGTGCTACTGCCACGGCTGTATAGAGAGATGGGTGGATCGACGCGTTTGGTCCGGAGCTCGGCGGCGTAGTCGCCTCATGTGTAATATGCATCCGGCCATGCAGTTTTTGCCTCTAGTAGCCTCGCCGCCGGTGCGGGTTGTGCATGCGCTTTCTTCATTTTCGCCTTTAATTCTACCTAAGACACGTAAACTGCTCGGGAATGCGAGAGAACGAAGAGCTGTGTCAACGAGGTTGAATGAATAAAAGAGAGATAGTTTGCTAGTGATGAAAGCCTCCGCCATCATCTCACGCGCTCAATGTCGCGGTGTACCCAACCGCTTCGATGGCAGCAATGAGTTTACTGACGTCTGCAGATCCCGAGACGTACACAGCTTTCTCATCAAACTCCACCACTGCATCCATCACCCCGGTTGTGTTTTTCAGTGCAGTCTCCACAGCTGTGCCACAATTTGTTTTGCACGACATACCCCCGACTTCGATACGAACAGTGGACGGGTTGGTAAAGCGCCAAGCGCCCCGTTCCTCGGTAATGTCCAGGTTGACGTTCTTGAAAAGCATGAAGCCGACACCGAATCCGGCAATGAGTGCTATGAGCAGACCTGTTTCATAAGTCATAACCACGAGCATGGCGAAATACGCGATGGTCATCTGAATCATGTACAGCAACGAAAGCATCAATTTGCACTGCATCTTGTGGAATCTGTCCTTCATGCGAAGTTTGCGAGCCTTTAACAATTTCTGCCGCACCACTTCACGGGCTTTTACCAGCGATTCGTTCAGAATCGCAATGAGGAAGCACCCGACAAAGCCACACGCGTATTTAACGGCGCTGTTGAGTACCCATGGTTGGAAAAACAACATTACGCAAGAACCATTGATAGAAGTTTGGAATCCGTTGAGCATTACGGATCCCTGACCCGAACAAAATGAGGAGCTCGAAGATATTGCGTCGGAAGACCCAGTGCCGGAACCGCTTGCACTAGGCGAGGAATACTCCGAGACGAACTTTAAAGCTGCAGAGCTCAGTGTCGTGATTTTTGTAGCGTCGGAGCATGTCGTTTTCGAGCAAATGACGTCGTTCACCAAATATCGCGGCATGCTGTTGACGCTTTCGAGATACGCTTTTCGGTTGTCATAAGACGCAAAGTTAATCTTCTGACCATTGTTCAGGCACACGTAGACGAAATTGTCCTTCGTGACTGTGTCGCCTGTGACTGGGTCCTTGATTCCGTCCTCACACTCTGCGCAAGTGTTATCACAAGTAGTGTAGTCTGTACTTGACGGGTTCACGATGAATTCGGCCATGTTAGCGGCCAGGTACTCGACATTCCTCACTTTAGACGCGTAGTCTGACGTAGACTCTGGTCCCTATTCCACACCCGAAAATCTTCTGCCCGTTGGTCATTTCCACATAGTTTTCGTTGTTGTAGCCAGAGTCCATCGTGGACATACCACACACGGGGCACTCATACTCGGTTGTAGTTGAAGCTAACAGGCGGCGGTCTTGCATCTCAATGCGATAATGGTGGTTCAGATGCGCGCGAGCGAATGTTGCTACCATTACGGCGAACAACGAACTCAATATCCATTGACGTCGACACATTTGCGTTGAGGGAAAGTTGATAAATGCAAAATGCTCGTTTGAACAAGCAGTCCAAATTCAGTCGGTGGCTTTCTGAACTGCCGGGACGAGCGTTTGATGTTTGCTTTGGCATGTACATGTAGAGAGCGTGAGGAGGCAGGTAAATACGTTAAATGCACGCTCATGGGCTTAACTCCAGAAACCACGCGCCAATCTGCTACCTCAAACTGTGTCTGTAATAGTGATAGTCGGCATTTACCCAAATATCTGCATCTGGACTGAAAACAGTCCTCTGCAAGGTAGAAACCCCTCCCCATTATCTGTTTGTTCACGATGCCGAGAACTTGCAAGTTCGTGACGATGGTGGCACTGCTGCTGGTATTGAGCGTGGAATCCACGCAAAACCTACGCAAAACCACCTGTCCAATATGCAACATGGACGCAAAGAGTTCTATCAACGCTCCTGTCCTGGGAGGTCAACACGTCTACGCCTGCGAGATGGCTGGACACATTGACTCGTTGCAGAATGACCCGGTTTGTTTCTTGCCACCGGAATATGAAAACAGTATCATTCGATCTCACCTTCTTGTGTATTGCCTCGTTGACAGAGTGCCAATCTAGGCCAGCCAGGGCTGGCCGACATCACCACAGATGAGATCATCTACAAGGACGCGATGGACATCTCATGCCCGGTGTGCGGCAAAGGCTACAGCCAACTTACACCTGTGCCCTGGATCCCCAAGAGTGCTCAGAAAATATACACTTGCTCGGAAGAGCACGCTCAGCTCGTCTTCGACCAAGCGACGTCGTATGTTGCGGCAAAACGATCATCGAACGACTTTTGCTACTCCGGCGCAGCTTCCAACCCCACAGGGTCCGTCATGTTCAACGGTTTTCAGGTCGCTATCGGTGGTGACTCCACCTGTCTGCTTCTGCTTTTCCAGCCCTGGTTGTTGTCGTCTGCAGTCAAGTACGCGTTAGCATTCCTGGGTGTCATGCTCTTGGCCATGTCACTCGAGGGTTTCAGTGAGCTGCGAGACCACATCCAAAAACTACTTTTACAGCGATACGGGGTCGTGGTTACCAACTCCGCCTATGTGTCCTTCTCCACGCCACAAGTGAGCAGTGCCAGTGCCGGCACCAGATTAAGTCTCGAGTCGTCCGTGCTGAAATCCGGCCGAGTGTTACCGTCCGAGTCCAAAGTCGCCATCACCCGTCGACTTCCATTGCAGTACAAAACCTTCTAGCAATACTGTACATGCTGCACTTGTGTCTGGGGTACTGGGTCATGCTGGCCGTCATGACATACGAGACGCTCATGTTCGTCGCCGTCATCATCGGCGTTAGTCTCGGCTTCGCGATCTTCAAAGACACCGACGCGGACCACCTCAGTGGCAGCGTCGACCCCTGCTGCTCCATCTAACAACAAGTAAAAAACAGTAATTACGCATCCTAAAGCTACGATACTCTTCCCTAAAACTATGAAACTCTGGTAAATATGTTGGTAGATTTAATTCCTCCGGTCGTGACTCTCGCCGTAGGATAAGTGTCCACCAGTAGCGGAACGACAGAAGAGGGTTCGCCACTGAATAAACTGCGACGAAAGGGGAGAAGAGGCCGATACCTTCTTCACCTTGTGGGTAAAATGATCATGGATCCCGCGATCCCGGTGTTACTCCCTTCTAGAGGGAGAACGCTAGTATGAGTGAATGCAAATCGCCCCTTTAAAGGACCCCCGTCGATCCCCCTCCCTCTCCCGTCGTGTATTCCGCCGTTTGTATCGCACAGGACGTCCTGTAGCGCCGCCAGTCCACGGCAAAATAGGACCGTCGGCGCCATCTTCGTGCTCTCCATACAAAAAAGTCTACTGGCTAATTGTAAGTCAACGCATGCATTATCGTAGGCTTCTGACGTACGAAACACAATAAATCGGGCAGCGTGTGGAGCTCCTTGCTTCTGGCATAACACGAAAGCATCATGTTGGCCAAGCAATTGACGCGTGGCGCTGCGCCGACCGGCGGCCCAGTCGCTGCGGTTCATGGCCACAGCGGCCGATGGCGCGGCCGAGTCGGCCAGCGCGCCGGCCAAGTCGGCCCCCAAGTTCCGCAAGAAGAAGACGTTCCAGTTCTCTGGCCAGGACGTGGAGAAGGTGACGCCCCTCGAGGAGTTCTCATACCCGTCGTACTGGGACGAAGACTACCCTGCGGACTTTGACAACGAGATGAAGCACGAGGTGGAGAAGCTGCAGATCTTTGCCGACTTTACGCCGTACCTGGACTTGTCGTGGCAGCAGCAGATCCACCCGCTGTTCGACGGTACGCCTATCAAGATGACGCTCAACTGTCCGCTCGAGGACTTTGACGAGCGGCTGTTCATCAATGACAAGACCACGTACGACACCAAGGTGATCGTGGAGGTGCCCATGACCTGCTTTAAGGGGCTCAACAAACAGGCCAAGGACATTGTGGCCCAGCTGGCCGGCCCGCGCTACAACGCCAACAAGAAGATGATCAAGATCGCCGAGGACCGCTACAACACGCGCGTGCACAACCACAAGCGCATCTGTGACATCCTGCGTGATCTCACCGAGACGGCCCTCGAGCTCAGCGGCCAGGCCAAGGAAGAGCCCACGAAGGTCGAGAAGAAGCAGCTCAAGGCCAAGGAGCAGTAGGCGGAAGGCTGGCTAGGGGAAGACTCCAGTAATCGGTTGGCTGTCTTGTAAATGCTCCGAACAAACGAGATACTAGCAGGCAGGACAACCTTTTGTCGAGGAGTGAATAGATGATGATGATGTTTGCAGATTGAGATGGCAACGGTGGTGAGTTAATCGCCAAGAGCACGCAGGCAACAAACACAAACAGGCAATTCCTTTCTCGAGGCGCTTTATGGGGATGTCATGGCTGCCCATGACGAGCTTTCTGAGATCCGAGGGTGCTTTGGACGACAAGGGGCGATGGCGCATGGAGCGTCGTCTACCAAGCTCCACGCGCCAAAGGTATCTCTAAGATCCCGCTGCTGGGCTACCTAACGCGCTTCGTCCGTGCTTCTCTTTGCCGTTCGTCTGCTTCGTCCGTGTGTCGACGCCCCTCGCTGTCCTGCTACTGCTGCTCTCCGACTCGCGACTAAATCCTGCACACGTAAGAACTGGACTGCGTCACGTAGCGGACCCATCGCTTGTACGTGTAGTTCGGGTGGCGCGCGTGCTCCGGGATACGCAGGTAGCGCACCTGCAGACTCGAGGTATTGTACATGGGGATCTCAAAGTTCATGCTGACGGGGCCGATCTCACGCCGCACGTGCGGACTCGGCTGGCCAAGCGTGATCTTGGCGCGAAGCGTGAGTTCTGTGCCGCCCGTGAAGCGCTTGATTGCCCAGCGCACCTGGTTCTCGTTCTCGCGGTACTCTGCCAGCTGCCCTGCAGAGCTCTTGCCGATGTCGCACGAAACAGCGACCGTCGACTGCGGCACGGGGAAGCGGATGATCACGTTCGCGCCGTAGTTGTTCTCGGGCATGTCGGCGCGGATCTTGAGCACCATCTCAATCTTGGTGGGGGACAGCTCCTCCACAAAGGGAAAGATGCGGAAGGGCGCGCGGAAGTCGCCCGTGATGCGGTAGTTGATGACGGTGAACTCTCCATCAGGAGGCTGGAAGATGAGCACGCGGTCGCGCTCGAACTCGTCGAGCTGCACGCAGTCGTGGAAGTTGCAGTCGTCCAGCACCACCTGTCCGTACTGTCTGGCGCCCGTGTTGCCGATCACGAGGTCCTCATTGAGCGCGAGACGCAGCTCCGGGTTGCCGGACAAGTAGCTCTTAAGCTGGATGCGGCCCTCGATGGAGGCGTTGAGCATCTGTCCACCGGAGGAGAAGACGACATTGAGGCGCTCCAAGATGTCGCAGAAGAGCTCGTTCTCGTCCTGCTTCTTGGAGCTCTGGCCGGCCGTGGCCACGGGTTTCTTGACGGCGCTGGCGGCCTTGATGTTGGAGCTGCGGTTCATGAACTTGGAGCTCGTCTTGGGCTTGGACAGCATGGCGTCCCCCACGAGGATGGCCTCGTTGTGCACGTGCACCTTGAGTCCCTCGGTGCTCGTGTCTTGGGCAAAGCCGTAGTCCAGCGTCTCGTCCAGCAGTTCGTAGCACAGGATGAAGTTCTTGCGCAGCGTCTCTTCGCTCAGTACGCCGCAGTAGTCTTTGAACACGCGGCAGAGTCTCGTGAGCAGCTCCAGGATGTAGCTGGGGCTTACATTGTAGCGCGTCGTGGCCACGAAGTACAGTCCGTTCTTCTTCACAAAGAGGTAGTTGACGCCGTCCACGTTGAACGTCGGGGGCGCGTCTCCTTTCTCCCAGAACTTCACCTTGCGGAAGAAGATCTCGGCCGAGTTGCTCTCCACGTCCCCGCGGAAGTCGCTGAAGATGATCGTGTCGCCCCGCGTCGACAGGATGTAGAACTGCGAGATGGACGACGACATGGCTCCAGCTCCCCCTTTTGGCTATTGTGTTGGTCTCTTTGGCTGCCAAGTGGAAGATTGAAAGCGCAGGGTTGTGTGTGTCGCGCGCTTGTACAGGGAGGGCCACACCACTCCTCCCTCTACAAGAGAAAAACTAGTATGCTGTACGTTACCTTAATTCGTGTACGTTACATCATACACGTGTACAGCACACCATTTCTCAAGTCACGGGTCGGGTGCGGAAGCTCCAACGATGTCGTCCGAGGACTCGAGCGCCTCGCGGTTCCTGTCGTGGACGCTGCAGGAGTGCGGGGACCTGGTGACGGCGTGGGAGTTGGCGGAGTCTCAGCCGCGCGACCCGCACGCCCCGAACCTGCACGACGCCGTGTACAAACATTTCGTGGCGCTTCGTGGAGGGTCCACACGGCGCAACAAGTCGGCGCTCACTAGTAAACGCAGTGCGCTCAAGTTCTCGTACCTTTATTTACGGGACTTTGATGCTGCTCAGAAATGTAAACAAGAACCCACGTTCTTTGAGTTGCCGTTCCATGCGCGCCAGGAGGTGATTAAGGACTGGAAGAAGAACAACTCGAGCGTCGTGGAAGATCACGCCCGTCATGTGCCAAGCGCTCGGGAGGATCGTGAGCAAAGGAGGAGAAGAAGAAGCTACGACGCAGATGAAACCCAGACTGAAGGAGCTGCAGGACGCTGCGAAGACCCACGAGGGCTGCGTCCGTTACGAGCACCAACTCCACGAGCAGTTCCACCACTACTACTACCACGAAAGTCGCGTTGAAGAGGAGGCAACCGCCGACTGCACGACCCACGAGCAGTCAATGGTCCAAGGAAGAGATGATGCAGTTGGTGCGCGCGTGGGGCTTGGCGGCCGTGACGGTGTGCGACTCCAAGAGCGACGCACCCATGTCCATTGTGCATGAAATGTACCGAGAGTTTGAAAAGTTGCAGGGAGGGAATATTGTACGCAATTTGTCTGGGCTGGCTACCAGACGGAGAGTACTGAAGCAGTCGTTCTCCAGGATTTCTGCATTCGATAAGATCCAGGAGATGAATGGAGACCTGAAGTTCACAGACCTGCCGGCGGCGACGAGGCAGAACGTCATGCGGTCGTGGAAGAACGGGAACTTGTTGGACCTCTCGGCCGAGCTGTATGCAGAGCTGGGTAAGGTCATTGCCCTCGATATCCGAGCCGTGGCGCTCGAAGATATGCGTCGCGCCAAAGCGGGGACCTCCAAGATTTCGAACGCAGTTGGAGCCCGAGCCGGGCGTAAGCCGGGGAGGCCGTCGAAAAATCAGAGAGCGGCGAAACTGGCGCACGAGAGCAAGGAGGACGATGAGGATAGCAATTTCTCGTCGCAACCGCCCAGCATTATCGACGATAGCGAAGAGGAAAAGGCTGCGATCCCAATGATGGTTGTCGAGAGCCGAACCGTTATCGATAGGGGGAAAAGGCTGTCGAGCCTACTCGCACTAGCAGCCTTGCTACAGGCAAGACCGCAGTTCCCATTCAATTTGAGAATGTTCGCCAAGGCAAGGTGCCTAGTTTTCCTGCCACCAAGGATCGCAGTGAAATGGCTGCTGCTAAGTCAAGTGCTGGTGTAATTTACCATTCCACGAAGACAATTGCTGACGAAGCACAATCAACGCCACCGCCTATTCCTCCCCAAGAGGCAACAAGATCAAAGTCTGCGATTTCTGTGGTTGACCAGGATCGCAACGCAGCAAATGCAATTTCAGCTTCTGATGTAACCCGCGATGGAGCAATTCCCCCACTTCTCAACCAAGAAGATCCTGTCCCACAGAATACGCAGCTTCCGAAGCCTCCCACCAACCAAATTGCAGCTTCCATTGCAAGAAAGCCTGTCGAGCCGAAGAGTGACCAAATTCCTGTTCAAAAAGAAACTATAGGGACAAACGCAGCACAGGTTACTCACCCGAAGAGCCCAGGAAGACGGGGAAAGCGAAAGCACAAAGTGCAACCAGACGGGACGATTGACAACTTATGGGGTACGGAGGAGCTCGAGATCTTGGTGAAAGCGTGGGAGAAAGCAGCAATTATCATGTGTAACAGTGACCCTTCCGAGCCACTATCACTGAACAGGGAAATGTATCGCGAGTTTGTCGCGATGCAAGATGGGTCATCGGTACGAAACAGTACCGCTCTCGCTGCGCGGCGGAGCTCGTTGAAGTTTTCTTACGCTCACATTGACTCGTTCAATGAGTCGCAGAAAGCGAAGGGAGAACGTTTATATCACGAAATCCCAGAAGACGTCCGGATGAGTGTGCTACGCTCCTGGAAATACCGCAAGTCGGTTGATCTGTCAAAGGATATGTTTGATGGATTAAAACGTATTTTTGCTATGGACGATAAACTTGCAGAGGTTCGAAGCCTTCGACCACCTCCTTCCACCCCAAAAAGCCAAAAAGAAGATCAAAATCGCGAAGGAGTCCAAGGATTCGAAGACATCATCGGCAAAGTGGAGTAGTGAGGAATCGTCGGACATGATTAAGGCGTGTGCGGATGTGATGAACGCTCCCACCGACAAGGAGCAATCAGCAACGGAGCGCGAGTCTTTGATATACGACCGTTTCGTGGCCCGCCGTCAGAACGCTGGTGACACTGACACCCCCATTCGGCGTGATTTGAGATCGATGGCTCAGCAGTGGCGATATATCCTTGCTTCGTACGCGTATATCAAGGCATGTAACGATAATCGCTCCGAACCCGACAGTCCGACATGGTTCGACATGTCGCCTATGCAAAAGCGAGCGTATCAGCAGTGCACGAATGTCCCGTTGAAGTTTGTGGATCTTGACGCTGACATGTTTGCATTGGTGACTGAGACCTCATTTGATGGAGCCGTGGCAGCGCCTTTGCCTTCACCAGTTGTTAAGAATGCGACGACAGGTATTTCATTGCGCCCTCGGTCTACTCGGAAGAGAACAGAAGCGTTTTGGTCTTCAGATTCGGAGTCTTCAGTTGTGTCGGTAGAAACCACTACCGTGAAACGTGGTGGGAAGGAGTCTGCTGCTGCTGCGGCTAAGAAGTGGAACAGTTGGCCTGCCGAGGAGCTGTGGAACCTGCTCCAGGCATGGGAAGATGCATCAGGACTATCAAAAACGAGTAAGCTGACGTCCGCGCTGAGTGAGACGTTTGAGGTTTTTACGAAGCTGCAGGAGGGCCCTTCCAACCGAAATCGCAGCCTCAATAGCGTGCGCAACAAGATGATAGCACTGAAGTCTTCATTCACGAGCATCTCGTCGTTTATTGTTGATCGAGGCGACAGCTCCATGTGGTTCGACATGACGCCAGACCAGAGGCTTGCCGAGATTCGAACGTGGAAGAATAAAACGGTCGTGGATCTGGACAAGGATGTGTTTGATGCGTTAGCGCGGAATTCTCTACAGAAAATCGGGCGAGGCGTATTTGGAATCCGAGAAGCGCAAGCCTGGAAGACCTCCGAAGTACTCACCAGCTCATTTGGACGCAAAGGATCACGATGGTAAGAGCCACACTGGGCAGAAACCTGACAAATACATTGCTGCAAACTGGAGCGCCGAGGAACTATTGTTACTCGGTGAAGCTTGCGGTGAATTGCTGGAAGGACGACGGAGCCGGCGGTATGTGTTTGAGGAGGAGAAAGACCGTTTCTACCGACGATATGAAGAACTGGGTGGCACCAATTCAATGGGTGCTGCAGTGGGTCTGGCGCGTTTTGTGATGGACTCGTA
Organism: Phytophthora sansomeana; assembly: GCA_032158285.1. NCBI lineage: Eukaryota > Oomycota > Peronosporomycetes > Peronosporales > Peronosporaceae > Phytophthora > Phytophthora sansomeana. The sequence goes on along the minus strand of JAPDHH010000095.1, from coordinate 85,800 downwards.
CGAATTCATCTACTTCTACAACCAGAAGGCTGCCGAGACCAATTCACTTTCGTGGTTTGAGCTTGATCCTGCGGACCGAGACCCCATCATTGTGAGAATGAGTAAGTCTTACCGTAGCTTCAATGGTCTGACCGATTTCAGCGAAGAACTCTTTGACATTATTGATGGCATCGATGCTGAGATCCGCGTGAAGCTGGGTGAGACGAAGAAAAAGACCTACAAACCCCCGAATGACGCCACATCTTCGCGCTACGTCGATATTGAGGCCGTCGTCGAGCGCTGTGTTTTCAAGAAGAGAACGCAGCCAGCTCCGAATAAGCAGGCGGCACGTGAAAAATCAGCGATTCTGGACGCTGGATCAGCGTCATCGGAGGCAGATTTGTCGTCGTCAGAGTCGTTGTCGGGAGATGAATCCTCCGGGAGTGATTCAAGTTCTCCGGTCAACTCGTCAATAGTAGCAAGACCTCGGTCTGTTGCACAGCCTGACGAAGACATGTCGATGACAGCCTCACCAAGGCGCCGCATCGTTCGCCGCAGATCGGATGCGTCTCGAATCCACAGTACCTTTCGATCTCGGAAGCGTGCTCGAGATGCCGATGACAACTCCTCGACGTTGTACATCACGGAGATTATTCAAGAGCAAAACAGGAAATTGGAGGCGGCTGTGAAGCGGTTCCGGAAGGACAGCACGGACGCCCGCAAGGAGCACCATGATTTCTTGCTGCGGAAGATTCAAGATAGTTTCCCAGTGGACCGCGGTACTGGTTCGTTCTTGGAGCGAGTTGCTGAGCGGCAGGGACAGACTTTGGTGGAGATCTTCCAGCGCCTCCAGCAGCAGCGTGATGCGGAAAAGGACCAAAGACGAGGAACTCATGCGTCAGCTGTTCGGACGCAGCGGAAGGGCTTAAGTGAAGAAATGCAGAGTGGAGTGTCCCCGTGCGGCCTTATGTATTGGACGCCGGAACGCGAAGTAGCGGGCGTGGTGGACTGCAGCGTTCCATTCATTATGCTAATTGTTGAGCTGTATATCTATCTCCATTTATCGCTTACTCCTTTGAGTAGAGAATCGCCCCGCAAGTTGTGTGTGTTTGGACCTGAATGATGTTTCTAACTGTAGGTGGTCGAAGACCTCCAGGGAACGCGACAGGACCAACACTGCTGCTTACAACGCATCCTCCAAGCTGCAGACCCGGGAACTTATCGACGCAAAGCTTGCTCACGTTCGTAGCGTGCACTTCATCTTCGACCTCGTTGAGAGCTCCAGCTACCATGAATGCTCCAAATGCACGCTCGTTCGGGGAAACAATGTCGTCTTGGGCTCTTTTAAGAGCCGCTGTCAGCGCGTGAGATGTCCGAGCCGGTTGATGCGAAGCGAGAAGTCCGTATGCTCCTTGTTGCCAGCACATACCAGGCAGCGACATCAAGCCACCTTGCAACCAAAACACGAACTCCAATCGGTCGATTTGTGCTGAGGTCGGAGCTGGTACTTTGCTCTCGGTGGCATTGCTACGCTCAGAAAGGTGTTCCAGCGGCGCGCTTTCTCGACATGAGAAGATATTGAGCCCTCTGCATTCTTGCTCGATAGCCAGCCGTTCCCTCGGCTCCAATAGATCCATGATGCGGTGCTGCGGTGCTTCACTGGGGGCTTCATGGTTCAGCTTCGAGACGAAATCGTACCTCACAACTTGAGTGACTTCGACAGCAACACTCGCGCGCTCGCATCGAATGACGGGTGTGACCGGGTGGTACCCGCTCGAAGAGAACGCTTTGAGACCAATTTTGCCGTGAAGTCGGAGCAACATCGTTGACGGGAACGCAACTTGGGCTCGCGGGCGAGGTCGACGACGAGATGGTGGCTGTGAAGTCTGTTGCTTGGCTCCTCTGTTCTTTCGACGCTGTCGTTCCTGACGAGCGTCTCCGCTGCAGTAGGTCGCTACAGGGACGCATCTGTCAATGAGAGGCGACACTGCACCAACAACCGCAGCTCCAGCAGCCCATTCGTGAATCGCAGGTACCAGTTGACTTGCACTTTGGTCGTTCACGCCAAACAACAGAAACGAAGGTACGTCTCCAGCCTCGACCGCCTCAAAAGGATTGTCGAGCTCCACTCCTCGATGATACCGTCTCAAATCCTTTCGATCAAACTCCGCCACCTCCACCTTCGTCTCTGGTAAATGAGCCAGAGAGATCGACAGCGTCACGGCACTAGAACTCGCCTCCCTCTCGTCCACCGCTTCGTGTCCCCCCAAGACCGCGTTCATGGTGAACACTCCGACGATTCGGCACTTGGGAGGCAGCAGCTTCTCCTCCTCAATAGTTGCGACAACCTCCTCCCAGTACCCACCACTTTGCCACGGCGTCGAGTCCTGACTAGCAGCCGAGAGCAGCACCAAGTCCGGTGCGAAGCGGGTGTCCGCCCAGTTCAAGTGGTTGGCTCGGAGCAGCTCCAGACTGTCGTCGCCATTGGGAGACGGCCCCAGGACCGTTGAGCGCCACTCCGGATGCAGTTTCTTGGCTCCGTCCACCACTTTCCTCCACTCGGAGCACACGCAGAGCATTGCGTCCGTGTCGTGCCACGTCAGGAACGGCAGCAACAGCGTCCACAGGTCGGCCGGGAGAGTTGATACACAACTTTGAGTCTTGATACCATCGCGACCACGAGGAGTTGATTGACGCCGGCCGCGGGGTGTTGTAGCCTTGGACTTGGGCTTCACCGTCGAGCTGCGTTGAGGAGATTTGGGGCGCTGGGAGCCACGTCGGGCCGGTCGGCGCGAGACGCCTCCGACGCCCGTCATGGGCTTCTCGCGAGTGATTTGGTGTAGAGTACACAGCGTTACGTTGGACAGGAAGGTCTCCGCTAACGTTGGTGCAGGGGAGATCATCTAGGTGGGTGTGGTCCTGCAGACTTATTCAACGCGCGCTACTCACGCAGGAAGAAGGCACAAATTGCGTCTCCAACACGACAACCAACGTCGTCTCGATGTATGTTGTGTATGTAAACAGAAGTTGAGGTCATCACCGCTCAAGGTGCTGCTGGTTGCAACGAGTTCGTCTTCATCGTTGACCAGTCGGCTACGAGCCAAAGGTGTTGGGCGACTGCGTAGTTCAGTTCGACTCGGCCGATTGCGACCGATGCACATCAGCGGCAAAAGCAAATGGCGCTGGTGAGGATGACCTTAGGCATCTGGTGGGGACGACCGAGGAGAGCTCGTTGATGCGGCTGTGGCGGAAGATCGGGGAGAAAGGATCTCTCTGTCGGCACTGCCCCTACAGTAGATCACGAGCTGCCGTCGTCGGATCGATGCCTTCTTGTCCAGTTTGCTGTACCCGCCATCAAAGCTTCAACGTGTCGGCAATGGCGAGCGACACCAACGGATGGCTTGCATCGCCGCGAGGTGACTGCTCCCTTGCATAGATGACTAAGTGTCCAAGATAAATCGGACTCCCTATGGCCTGCGCATGACAGCGGAGTGACTGCCACACCTTCTCGAAAACAGTCTGCAGTGCCGCAGAGATGGTCCGAGACGCGTCGCATCCAAGCGGCATTACGCACCAGGGCGCTTTCGCTATGCTGAGCAGCATGTATTCGCCGCGATGCCCCCGCCCTGAGCTCTCAGCATTGTCGATTTTGCGTCCTCGACCACCAAGCTCCAGCATGGCGATCACCGACGTCAAGATGTTCGCGCTCAGCGCCGCCGTGCTGTACATCAAGTTCCTGGCCTGCACCATGGTACAAGGAAACAAGGCCTTTGCTGCCGGCACGCGCATGGCGGAGGACAGCCAACTGCCGCAAGCCAAGAACGCCCCCAAGCCAGGATTCGCCGACCTGACGGACGACCACGTGAGGACTGCTATCGAGGACGAGATGCGCTGGAAGCGGATCATCCAGAACGACCTCGAGTCCATGCCGATGGCCTACGTCGTCTTCTGGAGCGCGATCTGCGTGGGCGTGAACGCCGACCTGACCAAAGTCCTACTGCTGGTCTACACCATCGCCCGGATCGGACACACCATCGTGTACTCGCAGAGCTTGCCTCGAGCTCATATGCTCTTCTGGTTGGCCGGCATGGGCTGCATTGTCATAGGCGCCGTGGCTAGTTTCCTATCTGCATTGGCCTAAGAGTACCAATGTCGATATCCGTTAGTAGAAGTCGGCCGTTTGAGCTGCAACCATATTTCCTAAATCACCGTCGTCCGTGCTGTAGATTCGATTGCATTTGCTGCTGAGTACCGCTGAGTACGCAGCAGAAGAGGAGCGTGATCTATCCCAAGCCCAACGCCGCGGACTCCCATTCGTCCAGTCGTGAAGTTGTAGACGATTGACAACTCTCAAAAGTGACCGTCGCGCCTCCAGCTCGCGAAGGTCTCACGATTGAGACCCACCGATCACAGTCCAACATCAACCGCTAGCTCTAGCGCCAATACTAGTTCCTACTGTAGCAACAGGATGCCGTAGGATTTCATAGCAGGATGAATCGTGAGACTGCAAGCTCTTACCGACACAGGTCAACTTCTCAGATGCCGTCTTAAATTTCCACACTCAGCACTTCTTGTTATGTCCTAGCTATCCGATTCGAGACTGAGCTCTTGCTCATGCAAAGCTGGTGGCAGCTAGTCTGCCAGCCACTCAAACTACTTCAATACCTTTCTCCTAATCTGCATCTTCCCAACGTCATGTCCCTCACGTATGAGGCAACGTCCTCAATGTCGCACTCCCTGAAGACCTCCGTTGCGCCAACGGCGGCAACCGGAGCCGATTCCTAACACGAGTCGCTCGGATTCGTGCAAAGACTCGCTGCTTGTCGAGTGCCTGACCTCGATCAGGCGGACACCAAGGCCCCCGCTCTGCACCTTGCGCGGGGTGCGGCGGCCAATCCGCCGATGCGACTTCATCGCCCATTCCCCAATGCCCGCTCTTCGTATCAAGTCTCAAGCATGCTGGGATGCCAGTCCGACGTGAATGCCTTCGGGCTGGCTGCGTCCGTGCTGTACGTCAAGTTCCTGGCGACGTCCATGAACCAGGCGCGCAAGTCGTTCGCGGCCAACACGCGCATGGCCGAGGACAAGCAGCTCGTGTGCGCCATGGGCATGTCGTCCGACATGGACGACAAGGCGCTCAAGGCGGCGCTGGACACCGAGCAGCGCTGGTGCCGCATCGTGCAGAACGACCTTCGAGTCCATTCCGCTGGCGTTCGTCGTCTTCTGGGGCGCCATCCAGAACGGCGTCGACCCAAACCTGACCAAGACGCTGCTGCTCGTGTACACGACCGCGCGGTTCGGCCACACGATCGCGTACGGCGCGGGCGCTGCGCGGTCTCGCATGGCCTGCTGGCTGGCCGGCACCGGGTGCATCCTCACGGCCGCCGCCAACATCGCCATGCTCGTGCTGGCCTAGAGACCGTAGAAAGTGTAGGTAGAGTCCGTCGTGGCGTTTGTGTCGCCATTAATCCAGTGTTATCATCTGCAACGGCTTTTATCCTGCATCAGGCGAGCTGAATCAACTGTTGATGGCACAAAACGACAGTTCCGTCGGTCAGGCGCAGTTTGGAACTGCGCCTGACGGTCGGAAATGTGTCTGACCATGGGTCTGATCAGGTGAGAAGCGATGCCAGTAAACTTGCGCGTCACGCTTCAACCAGGTCAGGCAGTGTAGCCATGTTCGAAATGCCCATCCTCCTCAACTCGTAACGGTCGAGTGCATGTAGCCATCTTGCATTCAGAGCGCACTTTGTTGTCATTCCTGAACTTGCTTCTCGCCTCGCACTCCTCTTCACCATGCTGAGCTCCATCTCCGACGTCAAGGTCTTCGCGCTGAGCGCCGCTGTGCTGTACATCAAGTTCCTCGCCTCGACCATGATCCAGGGACGCAAGGCTTTCGCTGCCAACACGCGTCTCCCCGAAGACACGAAGCTCGTGTGCAACTTGGGGCTCAAGCTCGACAAGGACGAGAAGGCCGTCAAACTCGCCGTGGAGGACGAGATGCGCTGGAAACGCATCATCCAGAACGACCTCGAGTCCATGCCATTGGCCTTCGTGGTCTTCTGTGCTGCCATCACCGTTGGGGTGAGTCCTGCGACTACCAAGACGCTGCTGCTGGCCTACACGACGGCCCGCGTCGGCCACACTGCCGTCTACTCCTTGGGCATGCCACGCGCCCGCATGGCCTGCTGGATGGCCGGCGTCTTCTGCGTCGTCGCTGCAGCGGCCAACGCCGCTTTGGTAGCGCTCATGTAGTCACTGCAGCTCGTAAAACTCTCTTTAAAACACAACTCTCTATTGATGTTGTCAGGTTTGCATTGAATATCAACGACGACTGGTTTCCTACTCTACCGACAGCCAGTTACTGCACGGTGCACCAGCCCTGAGGCTCCTGGCCGGGCAAATAGTGCTTGCCCGTCTTCCAGTTGGGGCAGCGGTCCTCCTCCTTGACACCTGGGACGACAACGCAGTCAAATGTGAGATACCTCATTGCGACCACTACACTACTACAAACGCACCGTTGAGCGCTCTCTCGATGTGCATGCCGCAGCCTCTCCACGTGGTCTTGTGGCAGGTAGGACACTCGGTCTTCATGCACATGGTTGCGAGGATTGGAGCTTGTCGATGGCCTTGAGCTGGAGACGGCGAGTTCGCGAATGAACTGCTCTCCCCGGCTCCGCTCAACGCGCCTGACCTGGACGACGTGCCTGACCTCATGAGGTGCATAGACGACAAAAGCTCATTGCTGCGTTCATTTTGATAGAAGTTATGATGGTCTCCGTACGCTTCCGAGGGTCTAGTCTTCCAGTTCGGACAACGGTCCTCCTCCTTGACACCTACAGAGCAACGTCAGAACGAGTACCTAAATGGTATTGAGTGCAATAGCCGACGCACCGTCGAGGCTCGAGCGCTGTGTCGATGTGGTTCCCGCAGCCCCTCCAAGTCGCTTTGTGGCACGTGGAGCACTCGACTTTCATGCACATGATGAGGAGAATTGGGAGGAGGCTTGAGTTATGGGCTGGATGGAGAATTCGCAAGTGAGAGGATCAGTAGTCGTTTGGAGAACCTCTTGTTCTGCATCAGTCCACGAGGTGCAGTTGAAGTGTGCGAACAACCGCCGAGCTCTTCGTAAAACCGGGAAACCGTTGCCCAGAACGTTTGGAAGACTTGATCCTCGACAAGTTTGTGAGGAGAGAATGGCAATTCCGTACTGCGTTGTAGCGAATACGTCTTGTACTCCCCGCACCTCAACGAACGTAAAGACAATGGGCAGAGCTTTTTAGGCTTTCGTTCAGTTATGATAGTTATACTGCTGCGTTCGTCTTAGTGCTGTCCTACGAACGGGTTGACGCCTCGCTTCTGGTCCAGTCCAGCGAACGTGTGGTTCACGTCGCGGTGGTTCGCCTCGTCCGCGCGAATGCACTTGATCATGTCGTACACCTTGGCGTCGTCGGGCAGATTGTAGTAGCTGCGGCCGATGAGAGGCGCAGTCATGGTACACCACTCGTCCAAGTGGCCGTGCTCCATGTCGTCGAGCAGGCACGTGTACGTCTTCACAGCTTCTTCCTCTAGGAAACCCACGAAGCGGTGGCAAGTGCGTGGCGAGACGAGGTAGGCCAGGAAGAAGGCCGGGAAGAAGAGACCCTGCGCGGCCAGCACCGACATCCGGAAGAGCCATCCGGGCTGCTTCATATTCATGAAGATCAGCAAGTGCATGCGCTCGTTCTCGGCCTCTTCAAGCAGCGTGTGGATCCAGCCGTAGTCGCGCTTGAGCGACCGCAGTGAACGTAGATGGTGAGCCATACCTGCAACCATACCTGGCACCCCGGCAACAGTCTCAAGAAACAAGCATCGGTTAAGCCAGTCTTGCACAGTCATGGCACCACCAAGTCCACGATAACCAGACAGCAAGTCAAAACCAACACGCAACGTCTTGACACCGAGTAGCGCCACGTACTCGTGCAACTTCTTGGGCTGGTGGTGGGTCTGCGGGATCTCCTCAATCGCGTCGAGGTTGTAGACCGGGTGCGGCACGGGGTTCTTCCACACAGGACCATCGGTCGTGGTTGTCAAAGCTGTGGCTCCAATCGGAGCCAACGCGTGCTTGCTTGACGACTGAGTGAAGTGGTTGAGAGATGCCGGTTCCTCCGTCACGTCTTTGATTTCGGGCAGTCGGGCTGCTGTCCACTTGACGTCCGGTAGCTCCACCTTCTCCGGTGATGAAGGAGGAAGTTTGCCGGTAGCAGCCACGGGGGTGGTGGCATACACGCGCCAGACCATTTTGCTGGGCAAGATGGGGAGGCTGTGAGCTGTCACGAAGAAAACGGGCTTGTCCGTGTAGACCTGAGCGACTCCGGAGAGTTGGTGGGGAGCGAACCCGAGGTGGGCGCGAACTGTTGAGCTGGGTCGACACGACCGCAGGAGACGTCCAGACATCGTCATCATGATGGAAATTGGGGAAGAAGAGAGTCACTCTTGGTGCTTGTTTGCTCTTTTACGAGTGTCGGAGGTGAAGGACAAGAAGACGAGCTCTGCTTCAGAAAATAGCATCAAAGACACTGTCCGAGGAGTTTCACTTCGCTCTCCGCCTCACGTTTGGTGATCATGAATAGAAGACCACGTTCTTATCCTTTGTGTTCCAAGCGGACCAAAAGGTAGCAATGACACGAGCTGCAGACTAGCGTGGCCAAAGTGCTCCAAGCAGCGACCGTTACATGTTGAAGTGCTTGGCGTACCTGAATTGTGGTACATTCGTCATCCTATATAAGAACCATATTGAATCCAAGGTAATATCTGCAGCGGCGCCCATTTACGATCTCGCCTAGTGGAGCTCAAGTCTCCCCCAAGAAACAACTCTTCGAAATGTGCATGAAAGTGGAGTGCCCCACGTGCCACAAGCCCACGTGGAAGGGCTGCGGCCAGCACATCGACGCTGCACTCAGCGGTGCGTCCTAGTTACTACCAAACGACCCACGCTCTCCATTGATCTAACGCTCTTGTGTCTCTTTGCAGGCGTCAAGGAGGAGGATCGCTGCCCAAACTGGAAGACGGGAAACCACTAAAACGCCACCGACCATCACTCTGCAACTACCAACATCTTCAGAAAATAGGAGTAGGAAAGGAAGATAGTTGGAGACCTGCAGGCCAAAACAACTTTATCAAGTGAACCGAGGAACTTTGTGCTCATTGCTGTCCATTGATATTGCGGCGTTTGGCTGCCATTCTTTAAAACTCTACGTATGGCGCTCGGGACAATTATGCTGAAACATGGACTAAGCTTAAAGGAACGTAAGTCAAAGTGTTGACTTCGTGTTCTTTTTAATCTCTCCTCAAAGAGAAACACCCACGCGGCGAAACGAGTGCGAACTCGCATGCGCGACTCCATTGTCAACGCAAGGAAACTGCATCAACTACGCCTGACCTCGTGCGACGTGAGACCGGTTTCGATGCCGTTGATTCACAGGGACACGTCTCTCTGTTCAGATGAGAACAGCTAGTATCGACTACGATTATGTACGGCGGAGATCGAGGTCAGGCAGCCTACTGATCGTTTACTCAAGTCAGGCAGGCCGATTCTAACCGCAGATCCAAGAGCTCATTCACGATTTCACGAGGCTCAACGTCAAGCCCAAGTTCCAAGGTTCCATCATCATGTGCATGAAGACTGAGTGCTCCACTTGCCACAAGCCCACGTGGAAGGGCTGCGGCCAGCACATCGAGAGCGCTCTGAATGGTGCGTCCTTCGGCCTCTTAATTTTGATGTACTACTACTTGAAGTAGTAATCTGGCGAGCTAACCTCGAGTATTTGCGATTGCTGCAGGCGTGAAGGAGGAAGACCGCTGCCCCAACTGGAAGACCGGCAAGCACTAAAACTCCAATGGATTTCCAACCTAGGACAAACTGTTCGAAGGCAGCCCGCGATTTAATTAATCCACAAGCTCTCGTTACTCTTTACTAGGTCCTTATTCTGTGCGTCTTCTTCTTCGTTTGGTGGAGATCGTCGGGCCGTGTTCCGCTATGCGATGAACGCGTTAACTTTCCCAGCCAGCTTGAACTCACTGGGCAACAGCATCAGAGTTCGTCGTTGCTGCCTTCTTTCAGTTGCGCAACTCTTCTTCCACTCATCGTTGAGCTGCGTCGACAGCAGCTCGAACGACTTTTACGTGCAGTAGGCATCGGGCGTTTAGGAGTGAGTTGAAGCTGCAGAAGTGCCTTCCAAGCCGCGCCCTTTGGGGATGTACTATGGGAGGTTACGTATGCTATTGCAGAGGTTCTGTAGAGCTAATCTGTGTATTTCAACCAATCAGCTTCTAGCTCTGTGCAACGTGTTAGCTTCCCACATTCCAGTTCCCGACGCATTTCAAACAGTGATCCACAGCGTCGGAAACGCGAATCTGTCCACGTGGCATGTCGAATTCGTCATCGCCGTGAGAGCAAAAGCCACACGGATGCAGCCACTTAGCTGGTGATCAGTAAGTTGATCCTCCGCCGATGCAGTCTTTCACCACACCACAATCCAATTTCCTCACTTCCAGCCAAGCAGCTCCCAACCCAAGCCAAGAAGCACCATGACCAAGGTGGCGATCATCATCTACTCCATGTACGGCCACGTCGCGACGCTGGCGGAGACCGTCAAGAGTGGCGTCGAGTCCGTGGAGGGCGTTGAAGCCACGCTCTTACAAGTGCCCGAGACGCTGCCGGAGCTGGTGCTGGAGAAGATGCACGCGCCGCCCAAGAAGGACTACCCGATTGCGACGCCCGACGTGCTGACGGAGTACGACGGCATCCTGTGGGGCATGCCCACGCGCTTCGGCATGATGCCGGCGCAGATCAAGGCGTTCTTCGACGGCTGCGGTGGTCTGTGAGCCAAGGGCGCGCTGATCGGCAAGACGACGGGCATCTTCTTCAGCTGCGGCAGCCAGGGCGGCGGCAACGAGACCACGGCGATGAACACGACGCCCTTCTTCGCCCACCAGGGCATGACGTTCGTGCCGCTGGGCGTGCGTGCACGTCACCTGAACACGCTGGACGAGGTGGTGGGCGGTGGTAAGTGGGGAGCCGGAACCTACGCTGGAACCGGTGACCGCCAACCCACGGAGCGCGAACTGGGCACGGCCAAGATCCAGGGCGAGAGCTTCGCCGAGATCACCAAGAAACTCTTCCCGTAGGTGAACGTGGTGTAGCGTAGGGTGCGAATTGTGCACAAGAAACTCGTTCCTACTTCAATTTCTCAGCTGCAAACTCATCAAATACCAAACGCTGCATTCTCCACCAATTGTTTACTGGTTGGGTAAGGCTCGTCCTGCAACGTAATGTAGTTGCCGTCGTTGAAGCGGTCCTCCGCTATCTCCTCTGATTGGTCCATTTATCAGCCAATCACCTTTCCTAAATTCAAATATATGGGCGGGAACCAAACAGGTTTTCCCTCCGGTTTTTCCCTCCAGTTGGTGAAATTTCGTCCTGTCCTGCATGGCGTCCGGGCGCCGGCCGAGCGTGGACCAAGTGGAGGCGCAGGCGCTGGAGGCCGCCGCGGGGCTCTCGTCCACGGGCGCCAAGCTCGTGTGCATCGACTTCGATGCCACGTTCGTGGCCGTGCACACGGGCGGCCGCTGGGTGGACTCGGCGCAGGCCCTCAAGACGCACGTTCGGCGCTTTTTCACGTTACTGGTGCCCCTTCTATGCGACGCTAACGTGAATGTTGCGATAGTGACCTTCAGTCCGCAGACGGAGCTGATTCGCCAGGTTCTGAGTCTCACTTTTGGGCCTGCTCTGGCAGACCGGCTCGTGATTCGCGGAGACGACCGGACGTGGACGCTCACGCAGGACGAAACGGCAACTTTTGTGCCTTTGTGGCAGACTGACGGCCGCCATTTGGACCGAAAATTCAAGTTACCGTTCATGATTTCGGCGGCCTTGGAGGTCCAGAGACGCTGTGGAGACGTCATCCGTAACCAGGATACGGTGCTTGTGGACGATGACGTGGTCAACATCCGCGTGGCCAATGACAGCGGAGTCGTGGGCGTCTACTTCGACCCGGAGGAGCAGGACGCCGAGCCTTTTTGCAAGAGAATCCGCAAATTATACGTTAACGTCCTGGAGCCGCAGCCGCCCCCCACGCCGTCCAGGATGCCCACCAGGAAGACCAGAGCAGGACCAGGCAGAGTGAAGGTCGTGGTCAAGGCAGAACACAAGTTTATTGCAGCAGGTAGCGGCTCTGGAGCCAGGAGGAGACTAGGCATTGCACCCCAGAGCACTGGAGACAGTACCAGAACGTCCACTTTTAATATGTGCACTCCGTCGCCGGTGATGAAGTTGAAATGCAGCGTGGAAATGGGGCGACCGAGATCCAAGCGAGCGTCGAGGATCTTGAAGAGTTACAGCAGAGAAATGGACGCTGCGTTGCCCGTGGTGCAGGAGATGACCACTTTCTCTGTTGCAAATGTACCGACGACCCCGACCAAGAAGCCGCCGGACATTGCGTGAAAACGAACCTTCGGACCCCAGAGGACCACAGACATCGCCTATTGTATTCAAGATGTAAAAGGTTCAAAGAGGACGGAGATTGTAGATAGATGAACAAGTAGGAACGTAGGAAACCTCACGCTGGTGAAAGACAAGCGCGTGCGAAAAAGCAGAGAGCATGTTGCAACGAAGCGGATGCGAATACCGTCTGGTGCTGTGTGAAGATACTGCGAGACAACGAATATCGTGGATAAAATGCCAAGAAGACAACATTTTCTGTTGAACAGTTTGAGGGAAAAGGTGTATGGGGGACGTGGCATTAAAACTGTAAAGCTCGCAGCGCTGCCAAGCCATTTGGTTAACTTGCTGTTCCTTTCAGCCAAGCAAACTTAAAAGTGTACAGTAGTCACATTGCACACACAAAAGTTATAAAGTAGAATGACATGTTAAGGTTGAGGGTACTAACTCACCGTTATGTTGAAGCAGCGCCTGCGTATTGCAGAAAACCCAGAGCACAAGCTTCACCTGCACTTGCTCTGCCTGCTTTTCGAGAACAAACGCCAGTTGGTGAAGTCATGAAATGTGCAACTTGCGCCACAACACAACAACTAGGATTGCCATGGACACAAGCTGCAAGAAGCAGTAGAGCAGGACGTTCTCCACTGTCTTCCATAGCTTCTCGTCATTCATGATGGCGATCTGAGAGTAGTATTCGCGGTTCGGCAGATAATACGTCGCCACGAGGTTTGTTACTACATCACACGACAGCAGTTAGCTTTTCAGCCTTGCATAGTGAATTTGTTGTTTTGAAACTTACAGAATATGATGGGGACGATGACTTCGATGTAGTTGATCAAGAGCATAAACTCCGTGATGTAGAGCACTTTTCGTACTTGCAGTGCGTATTCAAGTTCCAGATTTCTGACGTATGTAGCAATTTCAACAACGTCATTTTCTCCTGCTGAAAAAACTTTCCTTAAGCTGAATCGCGGTGCTTGCTTTGCTCGAATTAAAGCACTTCGTGCAAATAAAAACTGTTTCGGTGCCACAGTAGTTCGCTTTAATTTCATTGTCGGGCCCAAAGCTGTCGAGGGTGATACTCCCGGCGGTGTATGGGCTGATTTGGGAACTTGTTGCCATTTTGTATCGATTCAAAATGTCTAGCGCGTACACAAGCATCGTGTTTCTCCTTAGATCAATTGGTGGGAGAGCGACGGTGGAACTTTGCATCTGGCGAGTATACTCATCATTAATACGCTCCTTAACCTTTTGTAAGTGCTGAATAACCGAACCAACATCATGCATTGACGCCAACATTTGAACACCATCGATTGCGATTAACCCCAAAGTAATTCAAATTGAAGGTGTGTTCTGCATGCAGTACGACATGAACAGAGAGTTCAAAACTTCCACGTTTATCAGCACAATTTCCGGGATCTCGTCGTTCATATGCACTACCGTGCGAGCCATCATGTTGCGTAAGAAAATCTTAATGATTGGCAGCAGAAAAGCAAACGGTGTCTTGGCACTTGAAGGAAGTGTCGTGAAGATGTACACCGGATAGATGAGTACGAGAACTTCCGGTTCGTTTCGGGCACGTCGCAACCGCGGAAAGAGTGGCGCCAAAAGGAAAAATATCCACGAGACTGTGAGCACGGTGAACGGCAACGGGAAGCCAATAATGGAAGAGATCAAGTACACAAAAGCTGTTGTAAGTGCGGCAACGAAGATACTACTACTGATGACTCGTCCATTCGGTAGCGGAGTGGTAGGAACCGTATGCCTGAATTGCAGGTACATGGCAGCCTGACGATCAAAAATGCCAGGAATGTCCGAACAACGAAGAGGTAGTTGGCTTGAAGACCCCTGGAAGGCTCATGCAAGGGGATCAAGTCGACGAAAATGGTGAGTAAACCGAAGACCACGGAATTAGGAACAGTACGAGTAGAGCTCGGAAAGTTCGGGTGCGTTGGCTGTAGTCGACTAGTTCGTGAACACGCTCAACGGAGTAATACCCGTGAAGTTCCACTTGGACAGCTTCCCAGCAGACGATTATCTTCTGCACCAAAAATGCCAATCTCGTATCGGCTCCAGTTCACGTAGGCTTAGTGTAAAGTTATTCGGACTTTACCAATAGTGCCGGCCAAACACGTTCAGTTTGCGAAGGAGAGTGGGTAGGCAAAGGTGTTTTTGCGTCCAAGAACAACGCCCAACCTCGTCTTTAAAAATATGCAAGCTCTACAAAAATGATCCTGGCCTCAAGCCTTAACCCACAAGGGTGTTATCACTGGTACCGAACTACTGCATTTTGGGGAAACGTAGAGAATAGAGAGAAAATATTTACCAGCACCAGTGCCAGGTAAACCGAACTGATGTCAAGACATCGCGACACTTTCATTGACTTGCTGCACCTTGCAACCACGCAAACTTAAACCGAGTAGTCAAATCCTACAAACAAAAAGACAGTCAAACATTATCAGACATACTACCTAAATATGATTAAGACAGTAGGGGCTCACCAAAGTGTTGTAGTGTAGCCTGCACATTGTAGAAAACCCAGAACACGAGGTTTGCTTGCCCTTGCTCACCCTGTTTTATTAGAACGAACGCCAGTTGACGAAGTCCTGAAATGCGGAGCTTATGCCACAAGACAAAACACAGAATGGCCAGTGATACAATCTGCAAAAAGCAGTACAGCATCACGTTCCCTAGTGTTTCCCAAAACTGCTCGTCATTCATGTTGACGATCTGAGAATAGTAAACGTGGTTTGGCAAGTGATACATCACCAGCAAATTCACCGCTTTATAGTATAAAAAACACAATGGTAAACGTTAGCTAGACAACATTCATAAAGAATGTTTGCGTACAACTTACAAAATATGATCGGGACGATGACCTCAATGTAGTTTATGAGAAGAATGAACTCCGTGATGTAGAGCACTTTCCGTACTTGCAGTGCGTATTCAAGTTCCAGTTTTCGGACATCAGTTTTGTCTTCAAGATCGTTTTCTCGCACTGAGAAAACTTTCCTCAAGCTGAATTTTGTGGATTGCTTCAAACTCGTTCGAACCAAAACACCTTTTTTCGACACTCCTCTGTTCGTCTTTACTTTCATTGTTGGTCCTAAAGGAACCACTTGAGGCGATGACTGTTCTGGTGTGCGGACAGCGCTCACTGTGACTTGGGAACTCGTTGCCATAACGTATCGGTTGAAAATATCTAGAGTGTACAGAAGTATCGTCTTCCTTCGCGGCTCACTTGGTTGAATAGTGGTGGATGGGCCTCGCTGCTGGCGATCAAGCTCAGCATTGACACGTTTCTTGATAATCCGCAAGTGCTGAATAACTAACCCAACATCATGCATCGATGCAAGCATCTGAGCACCATCAATTGCAATTAACCCCAGCGTTGTCCGGATCGAAGTTGTGTTCTGCATGCAGTACGACATGAAGAGAGAGTTGAAAATCTCCATGTTCATCAGCACAATTTCAGGGATCTCGTCGTTCATGTGCACTACCGTGCGAGCCATCAAGTTGCGTAAGCAAATTTTGATGATCGGAAGCAGAAAAGCAAACGGTGTCTTGGCATCTGCAGGAAGTGTCGTGAAGATGTAGAAATATGGTGGATAAATGAGCACGAGAAGTTCCTGAGCGATCCAATATTTCAACGTGTTGACTATTTGAAGCCAAACTTCTGGATCCAGTCGAGCACGCTGCAGCCACGACAAAAGTGGTGCCAAAAGGAAGAAAACCCACGCTGGTGAGACCGTGAGTATGGAGAATGGCAACGGGAAACCGATATTTAATGACAGTAAGTACACAATGCCGGTCGTCAAGCCAGCGGTGAAAGCACTACTAACGATAACCCGTCCGTTTGGCAGTGGAGCGGTGGGGACAGTGTGTCGGAACTGTAGGTTGATGCAAGTACTAGCGACCCAACACGCTAGGAAAGTCCGAATAATGAACAGATAATTGGTCTGCAAGCCCTCGGACGGTGGACGTAAGGAGATCAGGTCGACGAGAATTGTAATAACCACACTGAGCCAAGGCATTAGGATCAGTACAAGTACAGATCGACAAGTGCTGGACCGTTGCTTGTAATCGATTAGTTCACGGACGCGTTCAACAGAGTACCATCCGTGGAGTTCCACCTGTGCCGCTCCCCAAAACTCGACAAGTTTTCCAAACAAAAGCGCCAGCCTCATATCGCTGCGCCGTAAAGCAAGAAATCGAAGTAGCTGCTTTCCAGTAATGAGATTGGTCATGCAATGCTTTCTTGGCTATATTATGGCGACCCCTAACATTCAAGCATGACTCAAGTAACAAATAACTTATGAGACAAATACTTCGAAGTACTAATAATCAACCAAAATACAAATCGCACTTGGTAAAACAAATATTCCCCAATTCGGCATCTTTAATTGAGGAGTGCATTATTTTACTTGGGTTCTGTAAAACATTGCAAAAGAAAAGCTTTCAGAAAGAGTTAATTTTCGTTGCGGCTACATGTAGTTTTCTGCTGGGAACTCTAATAAAAAGGCACATTTATCCACTTAGCAGCTCAATTCCCATTCTTCGGCAGTTGGTAACCATTACGACTGGTTTATTTTTTGAGGGCCTACCTACGAGCAAAAGGAATATTTCAAATGCGCGCATTTACAATTTAAATGATGCTAAACAGAAAATTCTACTGCTCTACCTTCTACTAGTGTGAAACTTGTACAGAATAATAGCGAACGCGATCTCAAATACTGCAGCATTAGCAGCCAATGTCGCCATATTCCTCCCAATATGAACGTCATCCGGGACGAAACGCATCATCACAGCTTTACTCTCCAACGAAGAATCGTTTCCAAATTGGTTGAAAAAAAAGCAGCGCCTCGAAGCTGTAGGACAGAAAGCCCAATCGATGTGCCCACCTCCAGTAATACGGCATGGCTTCTCCGGGTACAAATAGCCCCATAACCAAGACGAACCACCCAAAAATCGCAGCCCCCAACGCCATTCCGATGATGAACTGCGGCACAGCTGCTGAAATGAGGTGCATGAGCGTCTCCGCTACGATCAGTGCGAGAAATACCACCACCAAGAACACTCCGTAGGAGTATAGTCCCGCCAAGTACCCGACCAGCAACGTTGAGCTCAATGCGATGAGAAAGGTGCCGGGTAAGGCACCTAAAATGTTGGCTACCACGTAACTGAGCACGTTGAGGTTGCTGTTGGTTCGTTCGCGGAGAAACACAGCGCGTTACTCGATGAAAAAAGGCAGCACAGCAATTGACAGGTAGACGAGATAGATGTTGACGTAGGTTAACAGCATCACGATGTCACTGGCAACGATGACTGGATTCGAGGAGAGATACATCGTGCCTACCATGAATGACAGCATGGTGTAGGTCACGAGACGAACCCAGTAGATGCCAGGGTTTCGGAGGTTATTCAGCAGGTTGCGATGCAGAAGGACGTAGCATTGAGTGAGCTCCATAGCTCGCGTCGAGTGGATTCCAGTCGCATCGGTACAAATCGCGCTCAGAATTCGGACTGCAACAGCGCTAGAAGCATATCCGTTGATGAGTTGTGTGATGTCACCGTGACCTTCAAAATCCGTGTTGGCCAGGTCGATGAAGTACTCTGCAGGGTCTTGATACTTCGGACAATCGTAGCCGAGACTCGAGAAATGGCCGAGGATTTTCGATCGTGGACCAAAGAAAACAGTTTGTCCCGCAGTCAGGATCATGACGTTTGTGAACACTTCGTAGACTAGCGAGGAAGGTTGATGGATCGTACAGATGACAGTTCTTCCCTCCTTACCCAAACGAGAATTGAGTTTCACGACGTTATAAGTTGATGCAGAGTCTAACCCGGAAGTTGGTTCATCCAACAGGAGGATCGATGGATCCGACAGCATTTCAATCGCGATACTAAGACGGCGCTTCTGTCCACCCGAGATGCCTTTGTGGAAAATATCTCCAACCATCGTATTCTCGCACACTCGGAGCCCCACGTCGTCGATTACGCTTTGAACGCGTTTGATAATCAGGATCGCCGTTGCATCACTAGGCATCGTCAACCTTGCTGCAATTTCCAGTGTCTCCAAAACTGTAAATGACCCCAATAGTGAGTCTTCTTGGGCCACGTACTTCGAAGTAACTCTCGACACGGATCGGGAGGTTTTCTCGTTCCGCTTCTCGCCATTCAGTACAATTTCACCCTTGATGGAACCGGAGCAAATTCGGTCTGCTAAAATGTCGAGAAGTGTGGTTTTACCAGACCCGGACGGTCCCATGATAGCGGTCACTTCGCCTGGTGCACATCGTCCGGTGACATCCGTCAGAATTGTTTTCTTGCCGTCAGGACACTGCAAAGTCTTTTTACAATGGACGGTGTACGAGAGACTCCTCGAACTCAAAGTACATGGATTTCGAGTTGTCACAATTGGTTTGCCAGCATGTTGGACGGTAGTTTCGACCGAGTAGTTATCGCTTGAACGAGTGGAAACTGGGAATTGCTCGTAGTGGGAAATGGAGGAAGGAGCCACTCGCGGTGACAACGAGAGCATTGGTCGCGCCTGAACGAAGCTAAACGTAAAGTGCTTTGTGGGCTGAAATAAATCGAGATCTTTGTACCAGGGTCATTTTTCACCTTGCTACCTATGGTCTCGCATCAGAAAGCTGGCTGTTATTACTCTTTAACTTGGAAGATGATGAACGGTATCGTTAAACGGTTCGGTGTTGAAAGTTTGCAAGCGTATACTGGTACTTGATAAATCCTCAATCGTGCGGAAAACTCTAGGATGCTGTGAGAAATAGTTGTGCAGAATATTTTAGACAACAAAAGGATCAGGAAGTGCATAGAGTGAAGATGTATCATATATTGAAAGTTTAAGTATTGAGAGGAAAGACCACGGCATGAGCTGGCGTCGTAGCACTTGGTCAACTCGATGTTTCTTTCAGCCAGGCAAACTTGAAAGTGAAGTCGAATCCTACGGTGCACATTCTTGTCAGATATTATCAGGAATTACTATGGTTTACGGCCTTAACTCACCGTTGTGTTGCAGCAACGCCTGCGTATTGCAGAAAACCCAAATCACCAGCTTCACTTGCACTTGCTCTGCCTGATTTTCGAGAACAAACACCAGTTAGCGAAGTCCTGAAATGCGCACCTTGCGCCATAACACAACAAATAGGATAACCAGTGACACAAGCTGCAAGAAGCAGTAGAGCATGACGTTCCCCAAGGTGTCCAGAAGTTTCCCTTCGTTCATGTTGGCAACGTGGGAGTAATAAACACGGTTCGGCAGATAATACATCGCCACGACGTTTGTCGCTATTGTACAAATCACTCGACAGCAGTTAGATGACCAAACTTGATGAATTTAATTCATGACACGTACAGAATATGATGGGGACGGTGACTTCGATGTAGTTGATCAAGAGGATGAACTCAGCAATGTAAAGCACCTTCCGCGCCTGCAGTGCGTATTCGAGTTCCAGTTTCCCGATATCTGCTTTGCTTTCAACAACACCATTTTCCCGTGCAACAAAAACTTTTCTCAAGCTGAATCGCGGTGCTTGCTTCGCTCGTCCCGAAGCGCTTTGCGCGGATAAAACATGTTTTGGTGACCCCTTCTTCCGCTTTAACGTCATTGACGGCCCTACAGGGGCCACGATAGGCGATGGTACTCCCGTAGCGTTTAAAGCGATTTGAGAACTCGATGCCGCCGTGTATCTGTCCAAAATGTCTAGTGTGTATCCTAGCACCGTGTTCCTCCGCCGATCAATTGGAGGCAAGGCATCAATGGTTTCACGTTGCATTTGACGATCGTGCTCCATGTTGACGCGTTCCTTAACAACTTGTAAGTGCTGAATAACTGATCCAACATCATGCATCGCCGCCATCATCTGAGCACCATCGATTGCAATCAACCCCAGAGTTGTCCAGATCGAAGGTGTGTTCTGCATGCAATACGACATGAAGAGAGAGTTGAAAACTTCCACGTTCATCAGCACAACTTCAGGGATCTCGTCGTTCATATGCACTATCGTGCGAGCCATCATGTTTCGTAAGAGAATCTTCATGATTGGCAGCAGAAAAGTAAAGGTGTCTTGGCTTTTGGAGGAAGTGTCGTGAAGATGTAGAAAAACACTGGATAGATGAGCATGAGGAATTCCTGTGTGGTCCAAAGTGTAATTGTGTTGATCACACGGCGCCAAACTTCCGGTTCGTTTCGGGCACGTCGCATCCATGGGAAAATTGGCGTCAAAAGGAAAACAAGAAACATCGGCGAGAGTATAACAAAGCTGAAAGGCAACGGGAAGCCAACACCGGAGCAGATCAAGTAGTTTAAACCGGTCGTAAGCACCGAAGCAAAAATGCTACTACCGATGACTCGTCCATTCGGTAGAGGAGCTGTGGGAACCATTGCCTGAATTGCAGGCACATGACAACACCGACGATTCCAAATGCCACGAAAGTCATAACAAAGAAGAGAAAGTTGGCTTCAAGACCCTCGGAAGGCTCACGTAAGGGGATGAGACCGACGAAAATCGTCAATACAACACTAAGCCACGGCATTAGGAACATGACGAGTAGAGCTCGAAAAGTGCTGGTGCGGTGGCCATAGTCGGATAGTTCACGGACGCGTTCCACAGAGTAGCAACCATGGAGCTCCACTTGAGCAGCTTCCCAGAAGGCAACAATCTTGCCTAACCAAATCATTAACCCCATGTCGACACGAGTTGCGGTGGCTGGAGAGAAAACTCAGTTCTGTTCTGAATAATAATGGTAGCAAGGCGTCGTGGCCTTGTAAAGCAGACTCCGCTTCGTCGTTGCAAATTTGGCCACTCTAATCTAAGAGTACTATACCCTACAGTGGTCAAATATAGTTCATAGTCTGTGCAACGCAAGTTTCAACAATTTATTTAGCCGCCAAAGTGTAGTACAAATTTGGCAAACGAGTCATACCCCAACTGTGTTACATGTACTGAAGTAACTTTGTTATACATGAAAATGAATTAGACTTCTGTAGTGAAAAGTAGTGTGACATTGGAAAACAAAATGATACCTTCGATCACCGACGTCCACGCAAAAATGATCTGGAAGGCTATCGAGTTGGCTGCTAAAATGCCGAGATCACGTCCAGTGTCGGCATTTTCCATACCAAATCTGTCGAGAATATACTGAGCTGCGGGGTCATTGTCCGTTTGGAATTGGTTGTGCACCAGCACCTACCATGAATGGCAACGACAACTGCATACACCCTAGATGAATCCAGTAGATGCCAGAATTTAGGAGGTTATTCAAGTGATTGCACGTAGGATTACACCATTGGATAAGCTCTAGTGCTCGTGTTGAGTGGATCCTAGTCACATCCGTACGAATCGCGCTCAAAATTCGGACTACAACAGCGCTAGAAGCATATCGGTTGGTGAGTTATGTGGCGTCTTCGAAATCCGTGTTGGCTAAGTCGATGAAGTACTATGCGGGGTCTTTATACTTTAATTGTATCTATGGTCTCGCAAGAGCTACGCTCCAATGAAAGCAGGAGTGTTGGCTGAAATATAAAATCGCAAACTGCGTAGACACCATCGATCATAACGAAATATGATGTGTAGTATGTCTAGTAGGCATATGGCTGGATTAATGTCCAAGAGATGAGGTGGTGCCGTATTATTCGATCAACTTGCTGTTCCTTTTAGCCAGGCAAACGTGAACGAGTAGTCGAATCCTACAATGCAAGGAGCTAGTCAGGAATTATCAGGAATGGCTACGATCGACGGTAATAACTTACCGAAGTGCTGTAGCGTAGCCTGCACATTGCAGAAAACCCAGAGCACAATCTTCGCCTGCACTTGATCTGCCTGCTTTCTAAAACAAACGCCAATTGGCGAAGTCCGGAAATGTGTAGTTTACGCCACAGCACAAAGAATAGGATAACCAGTGATACAAGCTGCAGGAAGCAGTAGAGCATCACATTTCCGATCGTATCCCGAAGCTGCTCGTCGTTCATGCTGACAATCTGGGCGTAATAAACGCGGTTCGGCAGATAATACATCGCCAGTAGGTTTGTCGCTACAAAACAAAGTCACACGACAGCCGTTAGATGACCACCAACCTTACTATGAATAATACGCGAGAGACTTACAAAATATGATGGGGATGATGACTTCAACGTAGTTTATCAAAATCACGAACTCAGTGATGTAGAGCACTTTCCGCACCTGGAGCGCGTATTCGCGTTCTAGTGTCCCGATGTCGGTATTGTCTTCGACAACGTCGTTTTCTCGTGCTACGAAATCTTTTCCCAAGTTGAACCGTAGCGCTTTTTTCACTCCTGCTAAATCACTTGATGTCGTGTTGTTCTTCTTTACCTTTGGAGGCAATTGGGGTCCCTGACTGCGGTTATCACTCAAGGCGATTTGGGGACTCGATGCCATCTTGTATCTGTTCAAAATGTCGAGAGTATACACAAGTGTCGTCTTCCTCCGCAAATTTAGAGGTGGGGCGTCAATGGTATGACTTTGGATCTGGCCTCATGTTCGGCGTTGACTCGTTCTTTGCAAGCGTCGAATAACCGAACCAACGTCATGCATTGACGCTATCATTTGAACGCCATCAATTGCAATTAACCCCAACGTTGTCCAGATCGAAGGTGTGTTCTGCATGCAGTACGACATGAAAAGAGAATTGAAAACCTCCACGTTCATCAGCACAACTTCAGGGATCTCGTCGTTCATATGCACTACCGTGCGAGCCATCATGTTGCGTAAGAAAATCTTCAGGATTGGCAGCAAAAAAGCAAAAGGTGTCTTGGCATTTGCAGGAAGTGTCGTGAAAATGTAGAAGTACACCGGATAGATGAGCATGAGGAATTCCTGTGTGGTCCAAAGTGTAATTGTGTTGATCACGCGAAGCCAAATTTCTGGATCGTTTCGTGTGCGCCGCAGCCATGGCAAAAGTGGTGCGAAAAGGAACGAAATACACGCTGGCGAGATTGTGAGCATGGTGAACGGCAACGGGAAGCCAATGTTGGATGATAGCAAGTACGCGAAGCCTGTCGTAATAACTGAAGTGAAAATACTAGCAACCATGAGTCGTCCATTTGACAGAGGTGTCGTCGGGACTGTGTGTCTGAATTGCAAGTACATGACAGCATTGACAATACAATATGCCCGGAACGTTCGAAGTGAGAAGAGGTAGTTGGCCTGAAGACCTTTGGAAGGCGAACACAAGGGGATCAGATCGACGAAAACCGTCAGTACAATACTAGACCACGGCATCAGAAGCAGGACGAGTAGAGCTCGAAAAGTGCTGGTACGCTGGCTATAGTCGATTAATGCGTGAACGCGTTCAGCAGAGTACCATCCATGGAGTTCCACTTGAAAAGCTTCCCAAAAGTCGACAATCTTGCCTACCCAAATCATTAACCCCATATCAACACGAGTTGCAGTAGCTGGAGAAGCAGGTTCGATTTTGAATACTAATGGGTCTTGGCATGCGTTAACGCTACTTGTACTTTATTGGACGACTCACGTTGTGAAAACGCACCTCAGTTTTCAACAATTTACTCAGAGGAGTTTCCACATCAACGCCGTGACTTGAATAAAAAATGTATTATTTCGAAGTGCTTCAGTAGTAAAGAAGTTGTGAAATCGACAATTAGTACTTGTACGTCTTCACCTACGCCCCGTGTGGAATTTGTACAGGACCCACGTGAAAACGATCTCGAAGGCTATCGAGTTGGCTACTAAAATGCCGAGATCACGTCCGATGTCGGCTTTCTCCATACCAAACCTGTCGAGAATGTATTGAGCTGCGGGGTCATTGTCGTTGTGGAATTGGTTGTGCATCAGCGCTTCAAAGCCGTAGGACAGGAACCCGAGATAGTGCGCCCAAATCCAGTACCCAGGGATTGCAGGGCGAGGCACGAACAACCCCATGCACAAGATGAACCACCCGAAGATGGCAGCTCCCAATGCCATTCCGATGATAAAATGTGCCACGCACGCTGCAACGAGGTGCATTAAACTCTCAGCAGCCACAAGAGACAGGAAGACCGTCAAGAGGAAAATGCCGTACGAATTCAGATCCGCCAGGTACCCGACCAGGAGCGTCGATGACAGAGCAATGAGGAAGATACCAGGCAACGCGCCCAGAAAGTTGGCGATCGCGTAGCTGAAAACGTTGAGGTTACTGTTTGTTCGTTCTCGGAGGAAGACGGCGCGCTGCTCGATGAAAAATGGCAGTACTGCAATGGACATGAAAACCAGGAAGCAGTTGGCGTACGTTAGCAGGTACACTCGATCGTGAGCCGTGATACCATCGTTGTTCGAGAGAAACATCGTCCCCATCATGGCTGAAAGCACCGTGTACATGACAAGCCGAACCCAGAAAATACCAGGGTTGCGTAGGTTGTCGAGCGAGTTTCGTTGCAGCAGCACAATTAATTGACGTAGCGGTGAATTCGGAACGCGCTCCATCGCTCTAGCTGCGTGAAGGCCAGTTGAATCGGCTTGAATAGCATTTTGAAGGCAAGTTGCTACAGAACTGGCAGCATATCCTGAGACTAGCAGAGGAATATCTCCGTGCCCTTCGAAGTCGGTGTTGGCAATGCTGATGAAATGCTCAGCTGGGTCTTCATGTTCAGGACACACGTAGCCCAGAGAGGCAAAATGGGGCAGCATTTCCTCGCGTGGACCGAAGTAAACCGTTTGACCGGCAGTCAAGATCACTACATTCGTGAACATGTTGTAAACCAGAGACGAAGGTTGGTGAATCGTGCAGATCACGGTCATATTCTCCGTGCACAACCGGGAAACGAACTTCATGACGTTATACGTCGACGCAGAGTCCAAGCCCGATGTTGGCTCGTCGAGAAGTAAGATCGATGGCTCGGACAAAAGCTCGATCGCAATACTAAGTCGGCGCTTCTGGCCTCCCGAGATGCCCTTCCTGAAAATGTCCCCGACCAAAGCATGTTCACAAACTCGTAGCCCCATTTCATCAATGACAGTTTGTACGCGCTCCACAACCTCGTGGTGAGAAACGGAGCTGGGTAAACTGAGTTTTGCTGCCATCTCGAGCGTCTCCAGAACCGTGAAAGAGCCCAAAAGGGAGTCTTCTTGAGCTACATAATTCGATACTGCCCGGAACATCTTGATGTTGCGAGTCTCTCCGTTTAGCGCGATGTCGCCTTGAATTGTTCCCGAGCTGATTCGGTCCGCGAGGATATCCAGCAATGTCGTCTTACCTGAACCTGAAGGTCCCATGACAGCAGTGAGCTCTCCTGGAGCACATCGCCCAGTGACATTGGCAAGAATGCACTTCTTGCCGTCAGGATGTTCTGGTGTCTTCTTCTTCGTGTCGACTGTGTAGCTGATATTGCTCCAGCTTAATGTACACGGGTTTGAGGCCATCCGAATTGGCTTTCCAGCAAAACTAACACTGCTGTTGGCGGGAGGCTGCGTCGCCCGGTTCAAAGTCGGAAGATTCATTTGAATATCGACAACCGTCGGCTTCACAACACCTTCGTCGTCACCCTTAGGTTAACTTTTCGCTTGAATAAATCGAGTTCTCAGCTGCGTGGAAGGATAAATCGGAAATGACTTTCGATGGGGAGTGCGATGGTGACACGCATGTGGATAAGGTCTCCAGGTGACGTGGTTAAATGAGGTGGTAAGAATCCACGATCATGCCGTTGATATCTCGGAACGCTAACAAAAAATCTTATGCAGTCTCAAGTTAGAGCAAATCGTTGAGACCGAAAGACTGGAGTGACGAGCATGTCAAAGTTGTAGTAGCATCACACTAGCCAATTGGGCTTAGATTGGGTAAAACTGAACAAAAGTCTTACGGTTGCCATGAAGTCGAAAGCCTAGAAACTAGCTGCTTGGTGATTCGAAGTCTGAAATCGCCAATCATGAAAAGTTCTTTACGAGTTCATGTACGAAATCCATCGCTGAGACCCCACGAGGAAGAGGTGGAAATTCTCAATCAAATTCAAGACACAAATTAATTTCTGCCAGGGTTATCCTCATTGAGGATTTACAGTTGTGACGAAAAATGGCGAAGGTGAGGTGTGTTCCGGTTGGTAACGTAGGAGACGCGTTCTTGGTCGACATTGACGAAAACTTGTCGGTTCGGCGCATGAAAGAAGAGCTTGCGCTCAAGCTGCAAAGCAATGAGCGAGACGAGAACCTGGAGCTCTTTCTGGCCAAGAAGGACGGTGTATGGTTGACTAAAGCTGAAGCCACCGCTGTGGTGCCTGATGGAAATGGTAACCTACAAGGCTTCGAGCAAATAAATTCTACGCTCAGTTTCATGGATATTAAGAACTTTGGAGAACACTTTCAGCCAGAAGAAAATCAAGTGCACATGCTTGCAGTCGTCAACAATGTTTCGACAAATGAAAGAGAAAGAAAGAGGATGAAATTGGAAGACTACCCCGATGGTTGGATAAAAGCCATCAAGGACACTCAAGTTGCAATTTTACCTGCTACTTGTGGAGACCTACGCGAATTTTTGGGACGCGAGCTTCGTCTAAAGGTGCCTCTTTCTGAAGAATTATCCCGTTTCGTACGCGTTGCTGACACAACGGGAGAACTGTCCTCCGTTCTCACCAAAACTTTTGATTTTGAGCCACGTATACCACCGTCGTATATTACGCTTTCGATCTTGAGTACGGTGATCCACCCCCTTTGGCCTGGTTCGGATTCTCCTCCAGTGGCCACGTATCATCACTTTTGGGATTCTCTCATTGCGAGTTTGCTGAGGAATGTATCAAAAGGTACTTATCAGCGCTTCCCAGATGAATTGTCTTCGAATGGTCCTTATCGGCCAAACTTTTGCTTCTACTACAATCGCAGCAACGTTTGTATATTCCGTGGAGAAGACACGGCAGGTGGTTCTTTGGCAGTGCCAGCTCGAGATTTACATGCCAAGCTGACATGGAAATACGACGCTGCCCCATACATTTTTTGGTTACGCTGCTGCCGAACTACAGATGCGTTTGGTGGCAATTATGAAAGACGAGGAAACGAACTCTGATGCAAAGGTGGAAACGATCGACACGTACGATTTGAGTGAACTCAAGGACCGTATTTCATTTTTCCTCGCGATCCTCAATCTGTCCACTTTGTTCCGTCCCGTTGTCAAATTAATTCAGCCGCTGAATCGGATGGAGTACGAGTTTATCCGTCGAGAGAATGGAGTGCAGATTGGGTTTGCTGAAAATTCGGTGATCAAAACGTATCCCCCAAACATGCCTGGCGACGCCATTATTCGCAAGTTGAAAATGCTGCATCAGTTGATGAAGGAACATTCCGTCCCGAATGTTGTGGAGCTCAAGTCAAAAAGCAAGAGGAAGAAACGCGTGGTGTTGAAACCCATTGGTCTTCTTTCTAAACCGGAAAATGTTTCCCAACTTTTGATGGCATTACGCGACGTACTCAAGGCACTGGTGGCAATGCATGAAATCATTATCATGCATCGAGACTTGAAATGGGACAATGTGCTGAAGTACCCAGGTGAAGACCACAAGTGGTTCATTATTGACTTTGACGAGGGAGCACTCTCGCCTGCTGCAAAAGTGCATCATTTGAACCCGGAGTCGCACGCGCCGGAGATTTTATCTTCGACTCATACGGTTAAGGTTGACATTTGGAGCGTGGGGTTTCTGGTGAAAACAGCGCACGTCCAAAACCTGCCAGATGAATTGAAACGAATGAAAAAACAATGTTTGCAGCAGACGCCGTCAAAGAGACCCACGGCTAAATCACTCCTTGAGGCCATCGAGTCGCTCCTAGGAAATTGATCGCAGAGAGTTCGCTTAGTTGCTACTTGAAACCAATATGACAGTTTACTTTTTGAACGTGAGAGTTTACTTCTGTGAGATTTTTCTCCAAAAAAGCTGTTTGTTCGATGGTGTGTGTGAGTTGGCGATAGTTACTGGTAGCTCCAGGAAAATAAATTGGCTTATACTACTAGAAAGAGCCTCTCCTTGTCTTCTCGTCAATTATCTGCGTCCTGTGTGGAACTTGTACAGGATGAAGGTGAAAATGAGTTCCAACCCGATAGCGTAGCAGGCCAGGATGATCATATTTTGCGGCGTGTCGACGTCTTCGAGGTTCAATCTCGTTAGAATCGCCTTGGCACTTGGGGTATTCACGTGGATAAAGTGTTCATACACGAACGACTTGAACGAGTACGTGTGGAAGGCGATGTAGTAGGCCCAGATCCAGTAGTCCGGGATGGTGTCTTTCGGAACCATGAAACCTTCGCACAACATGAACATGCCGTAGATGCCTGCGCCCAGAGCAATCCCAATGATGTAGTGCGGGACAGCAGCTCCGATCACGTGCATGAGGGACTCAGCTACCACCAACGACAGGAACAAGTTCAAGAGGAAGTACCAGAAGCCATTGAGACCTGACAGCAAAACCACGAGAAGTGTCGACACTAATGCGATCACAAAAATGCCGGGGAGTGTCGCGATGAAGTTCGAGAGCGCGAAGCTGAAGACGTTAAGGCCACTATTTGCACGCTCGCGTAGGAACACCGACCGCTGCTCAATGAAGAACGGAAGCACTGCCACCGACATGAAAACCAGGAAAGCTTGCACGTAGAACAGCAAGGGTACCATGTCTTCGTCCGAGATGTCGTCGTTGGTGGAGAGATACATTGTGCCGACCATGAACGACAGCATCGTGTACATGGCGAGTCGGACCCAGTAAATGCCCGGATTGCGAACATTGTTGAGCGAGTTGCGTTGCATGAGGACGAAGAATTGGCGAAGCGCTGAAGGTTTAACTGGGATGACTGGTGCTGCGTTGTGCACTCCAGCAGCATCTGCCTCAATGTTCTCGATAACTTTAAACGCCATGGAGCTAGTCGAGTAGCTGGAAACGAGGCGTTTGATGTCAGCGTGGCCTTCGAAGTCGGAATTCACCAAACTGATGAAGTATTCGGCCGGGTTCATGTACATCGGACACGAGTAGCCTGCAGCCGAGAAATGGTCGATAATGGGCTCACGAGGGCCGAAGTAAACCGTCTCGCCAGCCGTAAGGATCACCACATTCGTGAACATTTCGTATACAAGCGACGAAGGTTGATGAATGGTACAGATGACCGTCTTGTTTTCTTGGCACAATTTCGACACGAACTGCATCACGTTGTGTGTCGAAGCCGAGTCCAAGCCCGAGGTCGGTTCATCCAGCAGCAAGATGGACGGATCCGACAGCAACTCAATGGCAATGCTCAGTCTCCGCTTCTGGCCGCCTGAAATGCCTTTGCGAAAGATATCTCCGACCAGTGTGTGCTCACACACTCGCAGCCCCATTTCGTCAATGACCGTCTGCACTCTCTCGACGATCTCTTGGTGTGTGATGGAATTGGGCAAACTAAGTCTCGCCGCCATCTCCAACGTCTCGAGAACTGTGAAAGACCCGAGCAACGAGTCTTCTTGAGCCACGTAGCTGGTGGCAGCTCGGAATGTCTTAACGTTGCGGGTTTCGCCGTTGAGGAAGATATCTCCTTGGATGGTTCCAGAACTGATCCGGTCTGCGAGGATGTCGAGTAATGTAGTTTTGCCACAGCCCGAGGGTCCCATGACGGCAGTGAGTTCACCAGAGGCACACCGACCCGAGACATTGCTGAGGATGGTCTTCTTGCCGTCAGGACATTGCTGAGTCTTCTTCACCTGCACCGTGTAGGTGAGATTCTTCCAACTAAGTGTGCACGGATTCTTGGTCGTGATCAACGTGTCTAGAGGGAGTGCAAGGTCTTTGGCATTGGGTTTCGTCGTTGCATTGGTCATGGACTCGTAGCTCGTGACGGGACTAGGCGACGCTGGGTGGGTATCAGCCATGGTTGAAAAATGGCAAATTGCGAACTGCAGAACACGGGGAGATCTGTGCGATCAGAGCGCAATTGCAAAGTGAGGCCTCAAGTCCTGAGCAGTTCTCGTCGTGACCGTTTGGAGTTAAATTGGTCCGTTACCAGTGGTGCACTCGTAACGTGAAGACTTCACCCACTCAGGTTCAGAAAATAACCTGAGTTAGGTTAGGCACCTTCAACGAGACGTGTTTGCACTGTTGTGGGTGCCCTGCTCATTTACAGTTTTCCCCGTTGGTCAGATCTGGAAGTCGCGCGTGGTGAGTGGAAACCACTTGTAAAGACATGAAGGCCAACAACAACTGAAAAAAAAACTGTCCTTTGATCGTAGGTTGCGTGGAGTCATTCCTCTACACTAAAAACAGGCTGCACAACAACGCAAATTTGAATCCTAGAAGTTTTCACGAACAGCGAAGTATATGGCGTCAGTGGGTGTTTGAAAACTGATGAATGTATCTCTGCTACGGATTCGTTTAGTTGTGGCCATATCGGACCAGACTCACGCCATTGTTCTGGTCGAGGTTGCTTCATACGACATGGCTGTACTAGAATCTGAATGTGCGCTCCATTGCTTACATGAAATGGTGAGTTCATTGAGCGTCGTATGACAAGAACGAGTAGTTATGTGAGACCGAGCTACCTCGCAACAGTTAGTGGTGGTTGGCGACGAAAGGGCTCACGCCCTTCTTCTGGTCCAGATCGGCAAAAGTGTGATTCACATCGCGGTGGTTGCACTCGTCAGCACGAATGCACTTGATCATGTCGTAGATGCTGCTTCCTTCTGGCAGCTTGTAGTACGTCTGGGCGATTAGTGGCGCCTTCTTCTCCTTCCAGATGCCCAGGTAGCCGTCCTCGATATCTTTCAACAGACAGGAGTACGTCTTGACAGCTTCTTCTTCCAGATACCCGACGAAGCGGTGGCAGGTCTTGGGAGACACCAGATACGTGAGAAAGAAAGCATTGAAAAACACGCCTTGAGCTCCGACAACCAGCGCACGGAAGAACCATCCGGGCTGGTTCAGGTTCATGAAGATCAGTAAATGCATTCGTTCGTTCTCGGCCTCCTCCAATAGCGTGTGGATCCAACCGTAGTCGCGTTTCATTCGGCGCAGAGAGCGAAGGTGACGCAACATGCCGCCCACCATACCCGGGACTCCAGCGACGGACTCGAGGAACAAACAACGGCGAAGCCAATCCTTCTCAGTCATTTCACCTCCTGGGCCACGATAACCAGAGACCTTGTCGAAACCCACGCGTAAAGCTTTAATGGCGTAGAAAGCTACGTGTTCGCTTGTGGTCTTCACTGGGTGGTGCGTCTGCTCCATGACTGCAATCTTGTCGAGGTCGTACACCGGGTGGTTAGTGGGGTTTTCCCACACAGGTTCACTAGCTGGACGAAGCGGGTGGACATTCTTCGACTCCAAGAAGTGCGCTTTGTACGCAGGTTCGCTGGAAGCGTCAACCGGTTCCGGGTGAAACTTGTGCTCCACCTTCTTTGATTGATCGGCTGTCGGCGGTGCACCAGAAGAGAAAAAGTTGATCGAGGCTTGAGCCACTGGAAGTCGAGCTCGTTCGGATGTGAACACCCCCAAGGCTTGACGACGGAGCATTGGCTGCTGTATGATTCTTTGCATTTATTGTTATCAAGACACTTGGTGTTGTTGGAGGCAAATTGCAGACTGAAAGGAACGCACTCGACAGTTGAGAGACGACGGTCTCAGGTACGTGCTCGGTTGAAGTGTGCTGTCACACCCGACCGCATTATCGGTGGTAATGTCCGACGGCCGACCTAGCAACGCGTACAAGTTCACAAGCAAGTATATTCAAGCTCTGCGGTTGTCTAGAGCCTACCAAATCCTCTCAATATGTAGTACCGATTCAGTCGAGTCAAAGTTTCGTACGTCAGCCGACTTAGTGGTGGCTGTAGACAAACGGACTCACGCCCTTCTTCTGGTCCAGGTTGGCGAACGCGTGGTTCACGTCGCGGTGGTTGCACTCGTCCGCGCGAACGCACTTGATCATGTCGTACACGGACGCGTCCTCCGGTAGCTTGTAGTATGTCTGCGCGATGAGCGGCGCCGTCTTCTGCTTCCACGCGTCCAGGTGGCCGTCCTCAATGTCCTTGAGCAGACACGTGTACGTCTTGACGGCCTCCTCTTCCAAGTACCCGACGAAGCGGTGGCACGTCTTGGGCGACACGAGGTACGTGAGGAAGAAGCCGTTGAAGAAGACGCCTTGGGCTCCCACCACGAGCGCGCGGAAGAAGTAGCCGGGCTGCTTGATGTTCATGAAGATGAGCAGGTGCATGCGCTCGTTCTCGGCCTCCTCGAGCAGCGTGTGGATCCAGCCGTAGTCGCGCTTGAGCAGACGCAGCGAGCGCAGGTGACGCAGCATGCCACCGACCATACCGGGCACACCGGCGACGGACTCGAGGAAGAGGCATCGGTTGAGCCAGTCCTTCTCGGTCATGGCACCACCGGGTCCGCGGTAGCCGGACAGCACGTCGAATCCCGTGCGTAGTGCCTTGACAGCCAGGTAGGCGACGCGTTCGTGCATTTTGTTGATGGGGTGGTGGGTCTGCTCCATGGTGGAGATCTTGTCGAGGTCGTATACGGCGTGGTTGATGGGGTTCTCCCAGATCGGTTCACCGGTCTCGCCGTAACATGGCAGCGCGAGCGCCCGACTGCTTGAAGTGCGTAATGTACGCGGGTTCATTGGTAGCGTCGGTGGGTTCCGAGTGGGTAGTTTTCTCCACTTTAGCAGCAGCAGTTCCGCGTTGCACCGTAGCAGCAGAAGTCGACGCGAACCTGTGAGTGAATCGTTGGGGCTGGAGTAAGCTCATGGTCTGTCGACGGTAGAGCGAACTCAGTGCCGATCGCTCCAGGAACTTGGCGGTGGTGGTGAACTGCATTGCGGGACAAAAGTCAGCGAAGGAGCTTCAAATGCGGCGTTTGAGGCAGGTGTCGAATTGGAAAATGAGTCTCAGAGACTGAGCTTTACCCACCACCCTGCGGTTGATCTCACCAGAGCAAGACATGGGTCGACTTTCCTGGTCGGTACTTGGTCGCCATGTTGAATTGCAACCGACCAATTTGAATTGGCGGTGCGCTCGCAAATGTGGGGTGGGGGTGGCAAGGCAACAAGTATTCAAAGTACTGCTGTCTCAAACGAATCATGTAGATTACGTGTTGAATGGGTTTGGACAAAAGCGGAGCATAATGAGCTACACCTTTTGGCGCTTGTGCGTTGATTGAGGAACTGCCGCTGCCGTAGACAGACTCCACACCCACCACCGCTAGAGGTTGTATTTATATATTGCTGGATCCTCGGCTGGGAACTGGATTCGGACAGGATTGCATTGAAGCTTGGGTGCTGTTGTGTATCGGTCGAGGTGGCTTGAGGGCAGGGATGTGACGGCTTCTTTTATTCAAGTTTCTCATATCTTCTTATAATGAAAAAGAAGATTGGCTCAGATGCCCATTATCTTCTTATTACTTCTTATAATAAAAGTACACAAGCACGTATTGAAGTCTATATTTGTCTGCTGGAGCAGCTCACTTTGTCGCATTGACACTTCTCCACTATCCGCCTCCTCACTCTGTCTTTTCACACGTGGACCTTCGCAATGGCCAGCCAACCCCCGGAATCACCAAGTAGAGGTATGAGGACCAAGCGTATCGTTCGGGTTGTTAACGTAACTAACCCCTTCATGTGCTAGTATAGCTCCCGAACCTACGCCAACATCAATCGCGCAAGGAAAAAGGAAACGGGGCAAACCTGTACATGACTGTTGGGGCCACTTCACGAAGGAGCAAGACCCCCAAAAGCAATGTAACCCAAATCACGCAGTGTGTATGAACTGCAAGGACACTGTTCGCCACCACCACAAAACCAGTTCGGTAATGACACATTTGAAGAACTGCCGGCCTTTTGTGCAAAAGATGCTCAACACAAAAGTCTCTGAGCGCCCTTTGTAGTTTGCGACCAAGCAGATAAAGTTGGCACGAGGTGCTCAACGACTTTTTCCAACACAACCCACCAACAGTTCCAAATAAGTCAAACAGAAAACAATGGATCAGTTTGGCGTTCCTAAGTTGTCGATTAAGCAGCAGAAACGTTTCCAGCAACGTCTAGCAATGCATTATTACGCTACTGGCACACCTTTTCAGCGTGTGGAGGATCCGTACCTTCAACAAGCATTTGATATTTGCAGACCGGGTATCAAACTACCAAATCGCAAAAAACTCAGCACCGAGCTCCTCGATGCATGCCACGCTGAAGTAAAGCATGACGTAGATTCATCCGTCTGAGTACCCAGAAGAAGCAATTTTCAATGACAACGATGATTGCGGCAGCGAAGACAACAGCCAAGACGAAGATTCCGATGACGATCATGTGAGCGAAGCCGTTGCTTTGGTTTAGCTGCAAAACACCACAGCGTTGCCCTAACACGACAACTTCAGTTGCATATCTACAACTTCGCCGCGAAAAGCTTTATAAGAACGAGATATTCTTCTTTTATCTTCTTATAAGAAGAAGAAGATTACATTTTTTCATTCGGCTTTCTTTTACCATCCCTGCTTGAGGCAGCGTTGCATTTTTTGCAGTAGTCGCTCGACACCAAGCAGCTTTAGGCAGGAATCATCATCGTGCAGTTTACGTGTGGCGCGGGTCTTTGCAGCCGCCTTCAAGTCGAGAGGCTTGACTGTTTAGGCAAGTCCCCAGCAAATGTCTTACCCCACATCGGTCGTCACCTCGAAGTGGCTGCAGACAGTGCAGCGAAATTAATCAGTCGAGGGCGGAAATTCAAGGATCTTGAACTTTCTGAACCAAGCACTCGTCACGTCGGAACCGGAACAAATACCGAGGACTTGTGCCTCGATTGTACATGAACTCTTGTAACTTGAAAGTTCCAAGTGGTGTGGTCCTTAGAGCATCTCCACCGGTTCGGTTAAATCAAACAGCGTATTTGTGCTGGTGGCTCACACCGGTGAAGGCGTCATCAAAAGCTAAACTGCACGTTTCTCGGGTGTAACTCGACATTTGCGGAGGGTGCGCGCGACGATCTTCCTTTTCATGGTGGAAATGTTTTAATGATGTAGAATGAACACTGTTGTTTGATTCTAGCAAGGTTATCAGAAGAGTGTAACGAAGCAACTCCCCGTCCTGCAGATAGAGCCCTACCAAATTTGACCAGCTCCTATCTGAATAGCGGACAAACCCTGCGTTTGTCAAGACCGGTGTGTGCGAGTCAGGACAAAAGTGCGGTTTGTCCGGACCGGTGGAGAAGGTTGTCATTGCATATAGGTTTTACCCTTCGAATACTCAAACAAAAGCACCAACAATAGACTGCACAACTCAAATGCAAGAACTGGTTGGTACATTAGTCGACTTAGATCTCATGTACCAGCTCCATCGAACTCAACGAAAGAACTTGTAAGCGTACCACCACGCGCGGAGTTACCAGTCCGTCGATTTAGTGGTGGCTGTAGACAAACGGACTCACTCCCTTCTTCTGGTCCAGGTTGGCGAACGCGTGGTTCACGTCGCGGTGGTTGCACTCGTCCGCGCGAACGCACTTGATCATGTCGTACACGGACGCGTCCTCCGGTAGCTTGTAGTATGTCTGCGCGATGAGCGGCGCCGTCTTCTGCTTCCACGCGTCCAGGTGGCCGTCCTCAATGTCCTTGAGCAGACACGTGTACGTCTTGACGGCCTCCTCTTCCAAGTACCCGACGAAGCGGTGGCACGTCTTGGGCGACACGAGGTACGTGAGGAAGAAGCCGTTGAAGAAGACGCCTTGGGCTCCCACCACGAGCGCGCGGAAGAAGTAGCCGGGCTGCTTGATGTTCATGAAGATGAGCAGGTGCATGCGCTCGTTCTCGGCCTCCTCGAGCAGCGTGTGGATCCAGCCGTAGTCGCGCTTGAGCAGACGCAGCGAGCGCAGGTGACGCAGCATGCCACCGACCATACCGGGCACACCGGCGACGGACTCGAGGAAGAGGCATCGGTTGAGCCAGTCCTTCTCGGTCATGGCACCACCGGGTCCGCGGTAGCCGGACAGCACGTCGAATCCCGTGCGTAGTGCCTTGACAGCCAGGTAGGCGACGCGTTCGTGCATTTTGTTGATGGGGTGGTGGGTCTGCTCCATGGTGGAGATCTTGTCGAGGTCGTATACGGCGTGGTTGATGGGGTTCTCCCAGATCGGCTCACCATTCTCGCTCGTAACGTGGCGCGAAGCGGACTGCTTAAAGTGAGCCTTGTACGCAGGCTCATTGGTGACGTTCGTAGGCTCGAGCTGGGACTTCTTGTCGAGTGGTGTAGTGACGCCCTCCTGGAACGTGGCGGCAGCGGTCGATTCGAACCGGTGCTTGATGGTTGTAGTAGGGGAGTAGAGTCTTTGGCGCTTGAGTAGGCCCATGGCTTGACGACGGTGAAGTGGACTCAGGATCGAGCGCTCCATGAACTTGGCAGTGGTGGAGTAATGCATGGCTTGAACCGAAGCTTTGGAGGTTGTTGCTTGAGAAGTAAAACTCAAAGTGAGGAATGAACAAGAACCGCAAGCTCGAAGACGACGGTAACTTCAGAATTTAGCTGCTTCAGTTTGTTGTCCCGCGACTACAGTGGCGGAGGCTCCACATGGACAATTGCTTCTGTTGCGTTTACATTTTGATGAGATGAGTCTCGTGCAGCGGATGTGTTGTCCTGGGCTGCGACGGAGCTGAATCCGACGTTTTACCCACCACCGGCGGAAAATGGTGCCGATGGGAACTTGAAAGTCAATTGATCGCAAGCGTCTGCTCGCTGTTGAATTGGGCGAATTGATCGTAAACGTTTGCGACGAAGCAGGTCAGGCACGCTTCGTCCTGACACGCCTGACGCGTGTCGTTATCTTCAGGATAACTCACTTCAAGGGAGAGAGTTCCAGTTGCAGAATGATTGTGTCCACGCCAAATCTACTAGCACGTTGGTGGTCTCCGCAGACATTCTGCATGGAGAAACAATCACACTACATGTAATTGATCGTTCCAATTGAGTATCAGCATTGTACATGTATAGGAAAAACAACATACAGTAGAAGGCCAACTTACCCCCGCCGCACGGACTTGATCGGTCGGATGCATGATGCCGACCGTATATAGCCGTCGCCTGGGGACTGATCACGTTCGAAATCTCATCGCAGCAGCAAAAAGACCCCCCCCGACCACCAAGGCCCATGACCGATCAACTCGAGGCGATGCGTGACCACTGGGACGGCAGAGCGCTGACGTTCACGGAGTTGGCCAACAAGCGCCTGACGGTGCAATGTGCGAGTCACCTGCACTCCCACATGCAGCTTGATCGCGCGCAAACGTGCTGGAGGTGGCGACAGGCGGCGGCTTGGGCTCACTTGACGTCGCTCAGTATCTTCTCGACGGTCGGTCCAAACTACCCAAAGAGACCAAACGCACCTTCACGGTGACGGATCTGTCACCTGTGATGGTCGAACTGGCCGAGACGAACTTGAGCAGCGTAGGCTCA
This sequence comes from Phytophthora sansomeana, assembly GCA_032158285.1. Lineage (NCBI taxonomy): Eukaryota > Oomycota > Peronosporomycetes > Peronosporales > Peronosporaceae > Phytophthora > Phytophthora sansomeana. Next base: position 47,948 of record JAPDHH010000095.1, on the reverse strand, counting down.
AACAACGTGGAGATCAAGTGCCGCGAAGCAAATGGTACGAGTTGGAAACGCGGAGGTTTGTCATCTTTAGCTGACGTTTTGTGTGTGTAGGACAAGACTTGGTCGACGTTCCTGCGGGCTCGATGGACCGCTACATTGCCAGCCTCTGTCTGCAGCTCGCGCCTGATCCGGACGCGCTGCTCCGTGAAACTCAGCGGGTGCTGACGCCGGACGGCATCGCCGGGTTCACCATTTGGGGTTCTCCGGACCGCAGTGGCAACTTTGTGATCGCTGCCGAGGCCAACCGAGAGCTGAGCAATGCAGCACCCCAACTTCGCAATTGGGAAAGACCTCACAGCTCTGCGACAGCGTTTTGCCGACGCCGGCTTCAAGCGCGTGCAGATCTGGCCGTTCCAGTGTGTGGTGGAGCTCTGGAGTGGGGAGGAGTTTGCCAAGTTCCATCTTGAGATGTTCCCCGTGGAGGATGAAGAGAAGAGAGACAAGCGCTTCGAGGTGGTCAAGCGACTGGCGGACGAGTGGCTCGCTAAGGGCACTCCGATCGGGTTGGAGACCTACATTATCCTTGCGAGGAAGTAGCTAAGGCGCAAGAGTTTCAGGTTGCGGTAGTTTGAGTTCTGTAACTTTTGCTTCAACACGACGTGTTGGGTAACGCGGTTTGCAAGCGAAGTCTGAGGGGGATGGCGTCGATCGGCTATCCAGGCTCATATTGCGGTGGTTGCTGGATGCACAACGTCGCCCCGCCGATGATTGTTGACAGAACTTGCTGTGAGATTCTGGTTGGGGAGCAGCTTGGAACGGTTGTACCGGGAGGGAGGGGTGACTCGTTCCGCCGCTGCATGCTTGACCTGCCGTGTCCCACGTGCAGTTCGTTCGTGTGCAATTGTAAGTGTGTAATGGCTCCATGACTCGAAGCAAGCTCCGCCCCACGTTTTCGTTTGGTTTGACATCGAGCTTGTCGTTGTGCTTCTGAAGGCGCGACCCTTGCGTTTTTCACCGCCGTGGAACACGTTAATCGCTTGGCGAACACCGCCGCATTTGTCTCCATGGTATTGACGGAGGAAGACGACGACGTCCGGAAGTTCATCAAATCGATCGGAGACGGTGGTTTGCATTCCTGTGAATCGCATGGACACGGACCAGGATTTCTCACCCGACCATGGCCCCTTGTCTAGCCCAAACCGAGGCCATCCCGCCAATCTGAAAGCGGGGCGGACGCAAGTACACGATTGCTTCGATGCACACCCACGTCGTACCCTCAGTCGCAGCAAAGACATGATCGCGACCAAGCAGCCTTGTAAAATTCGATGGTATGTTCAGCTTACCCAACAAGTCCGACATTGAAGTTGTCTCCTTGTCTGAATGTAGCCCACCTCCTTCAGAGTTCGCCTCCGACGTTGGTCTCGTTTCGATTCATTGTCCAATTCGACTTGCAAGTCTCAAGTGACCACCTCCACTCCACCCAACCTCCTCTCTGTCATGCACTACTCCACGACTGCCAAGATGATGGAGCGCTCTGTCGTGCAGCAGCACTTCCGTCGCCAAGCCATGAGCCTGTTCAAGAGACCCCGATCGATGTTCGCAGTGGCTCCTGCTTCCACTGCTCGCTTCGCACCGATCACCACCGTGCGGTTCGCTTCAACTGCTGCTGTCGCCCACCCACCAAAGCTCGATGAGCACCCGGAGCCCACCAACGTCACCAATGAGCCTGCGTACAAGGCTCACTTCAAGCAATCGTCGTCTCGCCACCCTCGTTGAGACCCACCTCTCAAGACGGTGAACCGATCTGGGAGAACCCCATCAACCACGCCGTATACGACCTCGACAAGATCTCCACCATGGAGCAGACCCACCACCCCATCAACAAAATGCACGAACGCGTCGCCTACCTGGCTGTCAAGGCACTACGCACGGGATTCGACGTGCTGTCCGGCTACCGCGGACCCGGTGGTGCCATGACCGAGAAGGACTGGCTCAACCGATGCCTCTTCCTCGAGTCCGTCGCCGGTGTGCCCGGTATGGTCGGTGGCATGCTGCGTCACCTGCGCTCGCTGCGTCTGCTCAAGCGCGACTACGGCTGGATCCACACGCTGCTCGAGGAGGCCGAGAACGAGCGCATGCACCTGCTCATCTTCATGAACATCAAGCAGCCCGGCTACTTCTTCCGCGCGCTCGTGGTGGGAGCCCAAGGCGTCTTCTTCAACGGCTTCTTCCTCACGTACCTCGTGTCGCCCAAGACGTGCCACCGCTTCGTCGGGTACTTGGAAGAGGAGGCCGTCAAGACGTACACGTGTCTGCTCAAGGACATTGAGGACGGCCACCTGGACGCGTGGAAGCAGAAGACGGCGCCGCTCATCGCGCAGACATACTACAAGCTACCGGAGGACGCGTCCGTGTACGACATGATCAAGTGCGTTCGCGCGGACGAGTGCAACCACCGCGACGTGAACCACGCGTTCGCCAACCTGGACCAGAAGAAGGGAGTGAGTCCGTTCGTCTACAGCCACCACTAAGCCGTGGCATGACGTGATCCAAACGTCTGGATCTGATACCTCCTCACCTCCATTCCATTCCGGAAGCTACAGGTACTGTTCCTCGTAGGAAGTGAACTTCTTCTTAGCTTCATGCATTTTTCAGCAACATCAAAAAGCAATTCCTGAGGAGGATGTGTGCTCTTTTGCGTCAAAGCTCTGCTGCCGGTCCTTATCGGGTGGCCGTGCTTCAGGTTGCGACTCAGTTGATAACGCCCTTACCGCTGTCAGATGTGCTTCGTATACGTTGAATTGCAGCTCGCCAGGTCGTCTTGGGTCGTTACTTTCAAACTCTCGTCTTAGCACTCACAACAAAGATGGATCGCGTCGCGATGATGCGTAAGAACTGGAACAACTTTGCTGTAGTCTTCACGGAGACAGCCAACAAGTTCTTGACGTTGCAGTGCGCCCAGCATCTCCACTCGCACATGCAGCTGGACCACGCTCACAACGTCCTCGAAGTGGCAGCGGGTGCTGGGTTGGGCTCGCTCGACGCAGCGCAGTATCTTGTTGACGGCCACTCGAAACTACCTGGCACCACCAAACGGACGTTCAGTCACGGATTTGTCGCCCGTGATGGTCGAACTCGCACGAAAGAACTTGAGCAGCGCCGTCTTCGCTGGTATCGACATCCAATGCCGCGAAGCCAACGGTGGGTGCTGCAATTGCTGTAGCTTGGTCTCATGATCTTAACTTTCCTGGCTGTTGGTGCAGGCCAAGACCTGACCGACGTCGCGTCAAGCTCCGTGGATCGGTATATCGCCAGTCTCTGTCTGCAGCTCGCCCCCGACCCGGACGCGTTGCTGCGTGAGACCCAACGCGTCTTGACTCTGGACGGCATCGCCGGCTTCACCATTTGGGGGTCCCCTGAGCAAAGCGGCACCTTCGTCATCAATGCAACCGCCAACAAGGCACTTGGGCTGGAAGAGAACACGGCGGAGCACTCGAACTTCATCATGGGGAAGGACCTCCCAGCGCTTCGACAACGGTTCACTGCCGCCGGATGCAACCACGTGCAGATTTGGCCGTTCCAGTGTGTGGTGGAGCTGTGGAGCGGAGACGCATTCGCCCAGTTCCACCAAGACACTTTTCCTCTCGACGAGAACCAGGAGGAACTGAAAGCCAAACGCTTTGACGTCGTAAAGCAATTGGCAACCGAGTGGCTCGCTCGGGAACCCCCATCGGTCTCGAGACGTACATGATCGTAGCCAAACCCATGGCCGTTGCAAGGCTCTAACCGTAATACACGGCCGCCGTCTTTGCATGGGATCAGGTATCGCATTCACGGACCTTCCTCCGATCTCGTTGATGTCGTCGCCCTCGCGTCGGTTGTCCGTCGTCCAGCGCCATCTCTCCGCCTCCATGACCTACAAGTCCCCCGTGACGTCCCATGTGCTCGACACATCGGTGGGGCGTCCGGCCGCCGACGTGCGCGTGGAGCTCCAGAACCTGCAGAGCGGCGTCTGGACCCGAGTGAGCGACGGTCTCACCAACGCCGACGGGCGGGTGGCGTCGCCCCTCGTGCCTCCGAGCACCAACTTCGACGCCGGCACGTATCGGATGGTCTTCTACACGCAGGAATACTTCGAGGCCAATGGAGTGACCGAGTTCTTCTACCCGGAAGTGACCATCGCGTTCGTGGTCAAAGACCCGAGTCAGCACTACCACGTGCCGCTCTTGATCAACCCCTTTGGGTTCTCAACGTACCGAGGCAGTTAGAGCGACGCGCTCGAGTCTCGGCTATGAGGTGGCACCTTTAATGCAATGAATCAAACGTTCTTGTTGACGGATTTATGGTTTCCAGACGACGAACTGATGCAGTTGGCTAAGTACTCGCTTGGGCTGGCCCCACGCTGTGAAACCTGCCAGGCCAGTGTTCTCGCCTAGGGAAGACTGACACGAACCAGCACGTGGCATGTTCTCCAAAAAGGTGCCTCTCGTACCATCGACTCCAGCATGGGTGACAGACGCGTGCGAAAGTGGAGCGGTCCGATACCGGGTCTCCACAGCACGCTTTGATTCTTTATCAGCTGCGTCGAAGCGTAAAATTCTCGTGCAGACCCCGAGTCTTCGCAAACCGCAAGGCATATTTATCTCGCACTTGCACCAGTCTTCGCTCTTCACGTCTTGAGAACATCGTCTTGTCTTGGAGAATTCATCAGAATGACAGATCTTGGCGAGGTATTTGGACGTCATCGTCGCGATCGAGGATCTATAGGTATAGTTCATCTGCTTCTAGCGTTGCAACGCCGCTGACATCGTCAGGAAGGACTGGGGCTTCGTCTACCTGTGGATCTGGATCATCGAAGTCGCTCAGCTCGGAATCTGTGTCTAGCGCCTCCTGCTGCTGTTGGTTCGTGGTGCTTCCGAGCTTATCGTGCACGAGTGACTTCGATAGCTCTTTACGGCGTGAACTACCCGTCGGTCTCTGTAGAGATTGCGGCTTCATCGATTTCACACCAGATACTCTTCGGCGTACAGGTCGTTGACCCTGCGGAGAAGCTTGTTGGTTGCTTACCGACGTGGTTGGTGCACTTGAGATCACTTCTCCAGAAGACGGTCGAGCCAGCGATGGTAATTTGGATGGCCGTGTGGCAGCCGATAGATGACAAGGTTTTCTTGGTTTTATAGCAGTAGTTGCTGCTGGCACATCTGTCATGGAATCATGAGGAGGAGGTGTCGGTAGTAGTTGCTGGTAATATGCCAACTCGCTCTTAGCCTTGGCATCTTGCTTGGCTACGTAGTTTCTTGCAGAGGCAATCAAGTTGTTGAAACCTTCGAGCTCAGCTTTGGAATTTGCATCCAGTGCCAGGGTCTCAGGAAACAGCTCTCGATCCATGACTGATGCTGGAGATACCCCACCTGGGAGTTTAGATTTCTTTCGCGATGTTCGTCGGCGACGTAGCTTCAAAATCACCTCGTATGCTTCGCGTTGGGATTGTACAGCTGTCACCGTTGGGACGGATAGCTGCGCAGCGTTTTCCAATGAAGATTCAACTGGAGTTGGGCGTGGCGACACAAACGATCTTGACTGTTGATCACTTGACGTTGGACGCGATAGAGATGGTAATATCTCGGATCGTGGGGTTCGAGGAGTCTGAGAGTTTGGTGACATCTCCCGAGTGTTTATCATGTTGTTGTCTTCCGGCTTCGACGTCGCGGCAAAATTCGTGGGATCCGCGTGGTGGGGCGACGGCATACGATGGTCGCCGTTGCGCTCGATTGCACCGAAGCGTCTTAGTGGTGGGGCTTTCACATCAGGCAGAGAAACTGGAAACAGCAAATTATTACCCCCGTCATGCAAGAGAGCTGTCGGTGCGTCGTATTTCCAAGCTTCCAAGGGAATTACGAGCTTGCTGAGTCGTGTGTGAATCACGAGTTGGTCCTGGAAGTTGTCCCATACGAAGTCGCTCTCCAATGCCTCGGGGGGCTTAAACTTGACGATAACAGTTTTTGGAGAGCTCAGACTCAGCAGACCCTCCAGCGGAGACGACGGTGATGAAACTTGGTGCACCTCGAAGCGATTCGTGGACGGTGTAGAGAGTATGATTGGGACGGCCGCGCTTTCAGTCGACAATGTCTTGTCAGCATTGGGTTCGTGTCCGCTGTGCAGCACCATCGTGATTGCTCGCTCAAAACTCGGCTGACAATTGAGTTGACAAGACAACGCGACGTCAGCGACACACGAATGAGCAATGAATACAGTGTTTTCCGTTGCAACTCACCTCCCCGCGACTGTAGTTGTTGAACACCACACGACCCCGTGAAGCGCGGAGTACGTACTCCTTGTCCCCGAGCAAGACGAGCGTGGAGACGGCGTCTTTGTCGCTGTCGTGGACATCTGTCATAACCGAGTTCTGGATGCGTCAAACTGCCGTCGTCCGAGTCTGCTATAGAGACCGGCGTTTTCCAGGCCGTCGCTGAAAATAAGTCCGCTAGAGCATTGCCTTCGTATCAACTAGTCTGCATTTGCGTCAGGGAAGAGCTAGCCAACACGCTGAACACGCGTCCGGGGAAAATTTGTAGCCGTTATGTTTCCCTGCAGCTTCCTTTGCCGTTCCAGGCGTTGGGGGTGGCAGCAATGCAGCCATCGTAGCGTTGATAGGACACCACGCTCGACTTGCCTTGGCTCGAAACGGTCCGCCCAGGAACTTTACCAGGCCGTTGGGCTCCGCCGATTTTGGAAGACCACGCAGCAACGGTGAGACCGTCGCAACGGCCCAACTCGCTACCTGCCCATTCCCCAATTTGCCGAGGCTTCCTCGCGAATTAGCGACGCCGACCTCCAGACAGTGCACAGCATCCAAATGGCCGACAGCCTCCCGTTCCCAGCGCTGTACAGTTGTGCGCAGTCGGCTCGCTCGGGTCCCAAGGTCGTTCCGGGTGTGCCACTGTCGGCTTGGCGGCAAGATGTCAAGGCGATGCGCTGCGGCATTTGTGCCAAGAAGTTCGGGCTGCTGCGCTGGAAACACCACTGTCGAGCAGTAAGTTAGACTATCTCGTCCGTCTAGACAAGACCCAAAGTACTCACCTCTGTTGATGATTGCAGTGTGGAGACATTTGCTGCCGTCGCTGCCTTGGGTTCTGCTTGGTCGACGTCCCGGAGAAAGGTGTCGACTTGGCCTACACGTGTGCTCGCTGCGTCCAGAAGAACACAAGCAAGCACGCGATTGTGGGGGATGTCAATTGGCCATTCCCAAGTGATTCAAACGGCTCGAGACTCCACTTGAGCCGATCGGCCGACTCGCTCGCGACGATGACATTGAGTGACTGTGCACCTTCGTCCACTCCAGTCTCTCCGTGCTCGTTTTCCTGGTCAATTACGCCAACAGCTTCACCGCCGCAGCGTGTGGGCGACTTCGACGTGGTTGTGAGTCAATACCAGAACCAGATGCTCCACTCCGTCTGCTCCTTGCTTCTTGACTACCTCGACTGCGTTGGCGGCGCCATTGTTACTCGTACAGGAGAAGCACCTTTGGGTCATCGCTCACAAAGGTCTGCACCCGCGCGTGCTCCATGATCACACATTCCTCTCCATCTGCAGCCGTGCACTCAGCTCTCAAACCGCCTTCACCGTTCCTGATCCCAGCAGCCCGTTATGTTCAGCGACTTCAGCTGATCCCGGTACATTTCAGTTTTTCGGCGCTTCTCCTCTGTTTGATGTTCGTGAGTCGTCTGGGCCAGCACTTGGATGTCTTGTCGCGCTGGACACCCGTGCTCGTACTGCTACCGCCGCAGCAAAAATGGAAGTCACGCTGGAAAATCTGGCAGACCACGTCATGGACTTACTCGCGCAGGAGGAAACCATCTTGCGGCTCTACGCTTCAGGCGATTTCAAGATTTTCGCTTCGACCGCCACAGATTCTGAACGTACTCCCAGTGCATCCTTTGACGGCTTCAGTAGTGGCGCATCAACTGTAACGTCGGGGTCTTTCTTTTCATCCATGCACACAAGGCCTCGTCGATCTAGCAGCTTCGCTTCGGGGGACGAAATGTTCACTCGCAGCGCCAACACCGCTGCGCTCCGAAAGGCCGTTGACATCGCCATCCCAGCCCCAAGCTCGAAGAACGAGCAGAAGCGTACGGCGCTAACTTGTTCCCGCAGCGTCTCGACCCTGAAAGCAGCATAACCAAACCTCGAGCTTCTCGTTGTTCCTTGCAGGACACCTTCAAAACTTGTTTGAGTAAACTGTGGCAACTCTCGTAAATATTATTATCACATTTCCATCAAAGTGCAGGCACCACCACACATACACCTCATCTCCTACCTGCGCGGGCCCACTCACCTCACCGCTCATACCCCATATCACGCTGGTATAATGCTCTGTCCCGCGCCGTCGGCCGATCGGCCAACCAATTGCCGCTGCTCGTCCGCCTTGCGAACTTCTTTTTCTTGCGAACGTCGGTCGTCTCAAAGATTGCCTCGAGGTTGCATGTGTCAACAAAGTCCTGGAAAATCGCAGGTGATGGATCAACAGCGTTTCTGCCAAATTGCGCGTGCAAGATCTTGTTGAGATGGTCCTTCTGTGCCCACCTCGGCACCTTCTTCTTCCCGTGCCTTTCAGAGTCCGAGTCACTGCTATCACCGTCTGAAGACTCCGCGTTGTCCGACATCTCATAATTCACGATCTCGGGCGAATGACTTTTCGGAACTTGTTTCGCAGGTGGGGGAGATGTCAAAGCAGACTTAGGAACGGACTGTGTCACGGGCTTGGACGCAGGCTTCGATACTGATTGTGGCTTTGGCGCAGGTTTGGGTGCAGGCTTAGAAGTGGGCTTCTGTGCTGGCTTCGTCGTAGGCTGCGGTGCTTCAGAAGCACTTGCCAGACCGCGGTGCTTGTGGTGGTGTGATGCTGTTGCGACCGATTTCGATGTCGTTGTCGCACTGGATGCGACTGCGGATTTCTTTTCGGCTGCAAGCATCGCTCGTTTCTTTTCCAGCCCTGCACGCATCTCTTTCAGCCTCTGCTGACGCTTTTTAGCCAACTCGGCCTCACGCTTCTTTCGCTCATTCAGACGATCCTGCTCTCGCTTCGACTGTGCGTCCTTCTCAGCTTTCTCCTTTAGCGCTGCAGCCTTCTTGTGCTCTTCCATCTTCTTTCTCAAAATTGCCTTGCGTTTCTCCTTCTCTATCCTCTTCTTTTCCTCCAGTAAACGTGATTTCTCAGCCAGCTTCAGCGCGTTAACAACTGGTGCAGTGCGACCGCTGCTGCTTTCCTGAGAGAGATCCTTTTCCAGCAGCGTCGTGAAAGAGTGCAATCCGCTAACCAAATTCGCGATTGGTTTCCGTCTACCATTGGCAGTGTTTGAGGCACCAGATTTTAAAGCATTTTCCACGACTGTGGGGTCAGGAATCGATGACACCGTCGACGAGAGCGAATCCGATCGATTGCGCGTTTCAAAGGGTTCAGGTACCAGCATCTTGGAGGAATCAGCTTTTCTCGTCACATCTTCTCGCTTATACGATGGAATCGCTGTTAAGAAGGAGGATTCATCTGCCTCCTGCCTCGGTAGCCGTTCAATATCCGAATGCGGTGCGATGTTTGTGGGTGATTCTCGTGGAATCATCACCGCTGCTGGCATAGGTTTTGCGGGTGGCTTGTCGCCAAGCTGAGACAGCGAGCGCTCTGCCTGATGTTCCTCTTCCACCACTGAATATGTAGATCGAGGAGCCTTCGGCTCGTAACGTGAGCTTTCAAAAGCTGATGACACATTGGAGATCTCTTCCACATCGTCTTGGCGGATTGTTGGTCGTGAAGAAGCATGACTTTGTGTTTCCATTTCATTCGGCAGTGGTAAAGTTGAGGGACCTTGAGTTTTTGCTTCATCCTTTAAGGCCATCGAAGAGCCCTCCGAAGCCGTTGATGACTCAGACATCGGTGGTGACACGCGTTCAGCAGCAGATTTGTCGGACGCGGACACAGGTGTATGAGCACTGCTTTTCTTGTCACCCACCGACGAAGCGCGTAACTTGAGCTTAAGCTGGTCGCGCTTAGCCCAAAAGGCTTTTGTTGCCTTCGCTTCTTCAAGCCGCTTTTGAGCAGACAACTTCGCAGCGAGTCGAAGGCGCTGGGCCTCACGAGCTACACTCTCTTGGAATTCTCGCTCTCTCCGCTCCGCCTCAGTCTCATTTTTGGGCACAACAAGAGTAGGAGAAGGTTCCTTTGGTGGAGATGCAGCAGAAGTCTGCGCCACAGGTGTTCCAAAAGACTTCGACTCCGCATCGGTTACTGGGACTGCGTCAGTACTGAGGTGTTTTTCTTCTTCTTCGTGCGGGGAACGCGTATCATCGGACGGCGTGGATTTTTCAGGACTGGGATCTGGTTGGGTTGATTCTGTCTGAGAGCTTTCAACGATAATATCCACCTTGTCTGTCGGAGCAAAACTAACCTTGCGGCTAGGCCCCCGCGTGCTTGGCGCTAGCGACGAAGCCTTGCGTAGAATAGACTTTCGCTTCCACGGACTGGACAATTCACTCCTGTTTCCAAACTGCATCGATTTTCTCGTCAGCTTTGAGGTATCGCGGGTCAATGAGTCATTGGCCTTGTCAACAACATCAAACTCGACGCCATGCCTAGAACCGCTAGTTGTCTCCAAGACAGGGACTTGTCGTTCTGGTTTGTCCGAGTCTTCTAATGGAGCTGTATTTGCAGTCTCCACCCCATTTTCCTCTATCCGCGATGGCTGATCTGCTTTTTCCTCTTCGTCATCTCTCCTGTTCAGAACCTCGTCAACCGGTTTGGGAATCTGCTCCATATCCTTTCGATCATCCTCCACAGCAGCCACAGCTTTAGGCGACGTGGACTGACTGCGCAAGTACCCTCCTGGGGACTTGTTCGACCCGATGCTCTCTCTCACGATTTCATCCTCGTTAGGATCGTCAATGACAATCACTTCCTGCACCTGTTCCTGCTTCTCCGCGTCATCCTCCTTTACTCTTTCCATGTGTGCTGCGTGCTGTTCCTCCTCCAATGCGTCCAGGAGCCGGTCAAACAGCACCGCCTTCAGGCCCCTGGTACATAGCCCCCTCTTCTTCAGTTCGGACCGGAGCTCCGCCACTTTGAGCTTGCCAGGGTCCTGCAGCAGCTCCTCGGACGGGCGTCCTCTCTTCCTCTTTTTGTTTCCTGTATCCACCGAGACCCTCTCCACGCTCATTGAGCGCAGCCGCATGGAGCGCCGCGTCTTGCCCTTCTCCTTGTCCTTCTTGGGCGATTCCTTCGCGATCTTCTGCTTCTTCAGCGCCGGCTTGGGCACCTCCACGTCCTCCATACATCTGCAGCGTCAAAACACAGCGAATCAGCGCTTTAAACCTGTAAAAACACGCGTTCAAGCGGCATTTACCTCGGAAAAGGCGCGAAAACCACCGCGTCCTGCTTCTCCCACTGCGCCTTAAGCTCCAGCGCGTGCGAGATCTGCGCCAGCTCCTCCCGCAGCGCCGACACGTTGCGCGCATGACGCTCCTCCAGCGACGCCCAGTCGTCCCGCGCCAGGGCCTGCAGGTGGCTGCGCACACGCACCACGGCGTCGCCCATGCCTTTCCTCTGGTTGCGCGGGTTTTGAATTTTGAATGAAAAGCTTCGGGGAACTTAAGCGGCTTAAAGTTGCGGCAGATGTTGCGCTATGAAAAGGCTAAAGCGAATTTTGTAAAGATCAAAAATCAAGTTTCACATTAGGCGAGCACCTCGGCGGTGGTGCTGGCCGATGCTATACAATGCCTGCCACCTGCGCCAGTGTGTGGCGGTTGTCCTCGCCGCCTGCTGCTACTGTCTATTAACTACTAGTAGTGTCTATACTGGCACCTCGGGTGTCCCAACAAGTTGTCCACTTCTGTCGTCTTGGCTAATCGGAAGCTCTGCTCCGTTCAATGATGCACGGCTGCTTGTGTCGTGCTACAACCAGTCAGCGACGCTACAGGATATGACACGCGCTCTTCTTGGGCTTGGGCACTTTCTTCCGACGCACCTCGCGCACAAACGTCTCGAATACTGCCGTCACGTTGGCTCCTGTCAACGCGCTCGTCTCGATGTAGCGCGCATTATACGAGTGTGCTATCCGCCGACCCTCCTCCGTACTCACTTGGCACTTGCTCGGGTCCCGGTCTACCACGTCCTTCTTGTTGGCCACGAGGATAATAGGGGGCAACGGGCGGCGACTTTCGTTGATCTGAAGGTGCAGGTCGAAAAACGGTTGGAGCTCCTGTGGGTGGCAGCACACGTCATAGTTCAAAGTGAGCTCCAGATCACCAGCACCCAGCAAGATGGCAGCAGCGTACATGAAGAGAGATCCGCGAGTCCATACTATACACAAAAACATAGCCATCCTTGTCCATCATCCATTGCCCTCGCAACGACTCAAAGTCCTGTAACGCAAAAGAGCAGTCAGCATGAGTTAGGCACTTCGATCAGTAGCTCCATCCCGTGCAACGTACGTCCTGTCCTGCGGTATCCAGAATCTCCAGCATGCACAGTCCGTCATCCACGGTGATCGCTTTCCTGTATGCGTCCTCAATCGTGGGATCCCAGTCCTTGACAAAGTAGTCTCGCACAAAGCGCAACGTGAGCGCACTTTTGCCGACGCCACCCGAGCCCAATACCGACATGTGGAAGGTCTCTTGTCCGTTTGCCGGCCCTGCTCAGAAAGAAAAGAGAACCAGGACCTGTCAGCTCACTGCTCTCCCTCCACCTCGTACTGCACTGCTCTGCTGTGTGTCGTACCGAGACTCTTGTAGAAGGCCTCGCCCTGTGAGACGTAGAGCGTGTCGTTATTCTGCAGCTCGTCCACGTCCGAGATCTCCGCTCCACTAGCAAGGAAGAGCCGCTTAGCGCGAATGCCCAGCTTCTTGCTGGCCACCTTCTTGAGTCGCGTGATGCTGTCCTTGGCCTTGAGACTCATGACCTGTCGATGGAGGCAACACAAGCGTCAGGTGGTTGCTACACAATCGCTACTCCACAGTCCATCCGCCCCCACCTTGCCCTCGGAGCCGGCCTCGTTGCGGTAGATGAACAGCCGCATGTCGCTCATAGTGCGGCCGCTCCGTCCAAGCGAGCGAGCGCCTTGCCTGAGTTCTCGCACGCCTTCCTCGACAGCGCAACCTTACAACAAGTAGCGCGAATTTTGGGTGTCCCCCCTGCCACCTTGCGCTGGGTATTTTCCGAATAAACCGTTACACACTCTGGATGTATGACGGTTTGTGCATCACGTATTGGAAAGATTGCTTCGTAAGTTCCGGAAATTACGATAATGCACCCGATGACTGGGTAATTTACGCATGACCTCATAACTTACAGTGGGACGTGTGCGAAACTGTGGATAGGCGAAAGCGATGGCTTGACTTGATTGACCTTCAAAGTGCTGGCGGCGCTGCTTGACGTCGTGCAATGCAGGCTCTATCATCTTTACAGCAGCTTTGCAATGCTTATAATCCATGAATGTGGCAGTTTAGTGACGTTTGCTGCATTTGTCCGACGAGGAAACAACTCGCGAGCCACCACCCCATCACAAGTGGCTGTTTTGTGCTGGTTTTGCACCGCTGACAAAGAGAAGACGATGCATTGTACCTTGGTACAACTCAAGCCATGCCGACATTGCCTCCATGCAGCATATTGCTGTCGACGCGGTGCTGCATTTCGTTAAGCACCATGGACTCCATCTGGAGCCCTTTGACTTCAATACAAGGCAGAGAGCGACACGTACGTGCTCTTTGCCCCATCCCCCTCTTCAGCGGCGGAATTAATATCAGTACACTGGCAGCGCTGCTGTAGACCATCAAGACAGCGCCCCACACGAAGATCTGTACACGCAAAGAGAAGCGTTACCCTGATCGATTGCGTTTCTTGGAATGCAGCACAACGTCGCCCTTTAACCAGCGCAAATTGTTGGGACTTCAACTGACCCAACCTACTGTTTTCACGCCATCAACTGAAATAAAGGAACTCTCCCACTAAACCGTACCCATATCGCTTCTCACGGGTCTCATTAGGAACCCGCCTTCTGTCGCTCTTATCAGCCCAGACGCGGCGTCCAAGAAGCTCGTTGTGCACATAGCTGTTCGTCTTGCTTACCAGCCGCAGCTCCCTGCTGGTGTTGAAGCCCAAATCTTTCATCTGCTGCCGTTGCTGACCGCTTTCCACGCCGAGACGCGACAAACTCTGGGCGATCTTTCCAGTGCGACTATTCAGTGAGCTGGTTACGCCACTAGCAGCTCTGCCACAGGCGAGCAAGACCCACAAGCGCTTTCGCCATCGAGATGCGGTCGCTGGACGACGTGCACGTGCAGGTGCTGGCCCAGGAAGCCCACAAACGCTCGAGTGCCACGGCCGCGTCGCCCGTCGCGAGGCGACGACTGCGCTCCAAGGAGACGGAGGAAGTGGGCGCGCCCGCCGTCTGGATCGCGCCCGACTGGGCCACGCACCCCGTGATCGAGAGTTTCTACGGCCACGCGAGACGCGCGCGCGCCAGCTCCTTCTACGAAGTCATGTGCTCGCCCATGAACGCCACGGCCACCACGACGCTGGGCGAGAACTGCTGCGGTTACGCGGACGGCAAGACGACGGATGACGACCAGGACGAGGGTAGACGCCTTGCTGCAGCCACCAGTCGGACGCGCCGCCCGTTCGGCTCCTTTGCCTATTCCTGCACCACCGACACGAGCGAGGAGGTGACAGGGCTTGCATTGGGTGCCGATAGCCCGCTGTACGACCGCCACGCTGCCATGGGCGTGAGTGGTAACAGCAGCAATGAAGTTCAGCACGGCAGTGTGTGCGGAGGCTCTGGGTTCGCCAATTGGAACCGCATGAGACGCACCATGAGTCTCGGTGGAGGTCTCGTACCTGTTCCTGCTGACCACCATTTTGCCAATGATAGAACAGGAACTAGGACAATGCTGGAGAACCCCCAGGGCGGAGTTGATTTTACGCTGAATCTGAGTCCTGCGACGTCGTCTTCCGATCTGGATAGTCTGGACCAGCCAAACTCGCCCCCGACATCGAGCAGGTTACGAGCTAAACTACAGGAGTGTCTACGGGATATGGATGGTCGAATTATGGAGGAGCACAAGCGATTACACCGAGCACAGAAAGTAGTCAAGAAGACAACGAACAAGCAGTCAAAACCAGCACCAGCCAACGTTATGTGGAGTTTACTTTGTGGCGCGCGTACTGATGAAGCGTCACAGGCTGATGGGCTCGCGTTTTTGACGGAGAAACTTGGAGTAGCTGTTTCGCACAGAGCCTTGAACCAGTTGCAGCGCCACCGCCGCCACGTGCGTGGCATCTTGCAAATCGTGACGGCACACAATCCGGATTTGGAGCTGACGGAGCGCCAACTCGACTCGTTTGATGCGGCGGATGCGATGCTGGCCAACGACATTAAGTACAGCGTGTTGCACCAGCAGCACAAGTTACTAGTTACGAGCGCGACTCAGCGGCGGCGTGCTATCGCTCAGGCAAAGCTTCACAATGGTAATGACTGCTTCGAGAAGGCACATGTGAAAAGCGTCATGCTTTCGAAGCTGCTGGAAGCTGTGAGTTGGTATCGATTAGTTCAGCGCAATGCCCGGGAAGAATCAGCGTCAAGTTCTGTAGGAATCGCGTCAGCTCCCGGGTCAGCCGTTTCGTCTGCGCCAAGCTCAGGGAATGGTGGTCTGCAAGAACTACAGGTGGAAAAGATTTTGGATGTTCTGGCGGGCGAAGAGTTCTATTCCGACTTCAGCGAGTTGATGTGCCAGCCCGATTGGTGGGAGATTGCGCAGGCCCACTTTGAGAATCTCATTTTCTCGTCCAAAAACTCGCGAATTTGTCAGTGGGTATTGCAACTCTCGAAGGACATTGCAGCCGTGAGTTACGAAGTACTGGAAGAAAATGAGAGCGGTGGTCTCCGTTCTCGGACAAATTCACTTTCGGAGAAAAGAATGCACCAGAAAGGGCCCATTCAGCAGGCCTCTTGGACGAAGGATCCCCCACCGGAGCAAATCCTTGATTTCTTGGATCGGCTTACAGGTCGTGTGCGTCGTGAGTTTGACGTGCCTGCAGATGTTAGCAAGAGCCTACATGTTTTTATTCAGCGCACCGTGTTCCCACGCATTGCTGTGCTCTGCTTTAACCAGCGAGCCACCCGTGACTGCCAAAGGAAGGACAAGCTATGGCGCAAGAAGTGTGTCGAGCTCGGTGGTCTGCCTATGGAAAACCTAGGTGTTTCTCCTGATCTGGTTTCCAAGATCCGCGCCAGTTTGCCCAGTCACCGCATCCGTGGACCGAATGGAGGGGGCGCAACAGCCCGGTTCAACGCCGAGTATTCCTTGTTCGTGCGATCGAGGCCTTCAATGGCATGACAAGTGTCGTGCCCTGCGACTTGCTGGAAGAGCTCATGCATGGCGTGGTTATTCTGCACCATGAAGCGGCGCTCGTGCTGGGTACAACCCAGTTCTCAGTGGAAACATTCTTCCCTTTGCTTGCGTACGTTCTGGTGCACTGCCGACTGCCTACCATCCATGCCCAGCTGCATCTGTTGGAGAACTTTGCCATTACGGCCGACAACGCGAACGGTGAAGAATCATACTACGTCTACTGCGTACATGCCGCAGTGGAGTACGTCTGCAACACTGCAGGGCTCGGTTCCGTCTCCATCCCATCGGGTACCATGAGCGCAACATCCAGTGCAGTGTCCACCCCAGGCGGCTCAGGTCTCACTTCGGTAATGCCGATGCGTAGCTCGCCACCCAAGACTCACCCCGCTTTCTCTCTAGAAACAGAGTTGGCAAACGAGCTCGAGGTGAAAGTGTTGAGTTCGTCCAGCCGAAATTCAGACTCTGTACAGCCTGAAGAAGCACTCACCTCTGCAATCCGGTAGATCTGCAGCTGCACCTGTACAAGCAACGATAGCAGTCAGCAACTCGAGCATCGAGCCAATATCCTTTTATTTAAGTGGCGTGACGAACACGAGAGCAGCACAGGGAGACAGACGTCCAAGCCAATCCGACAGAGCAGCAGCTCTCCCCTGGAATCTAAATAAACGTGTCGAGGGTTGCTCCCGACCGTCCTGCCTTCCCTGATTCAAGCCTAGTGCGGCTTGGGGACGTGTCCGTCGACGTAAAAGTTGCGCGTGGCCTTGGGCAGCGTCACGGTCGTGCCCTCGAAGCCCTCGTCCACGATCACCTGGCAGCCTAATCTGGACGTGTCCGTGAGTCCGAAGGCCATGTCCAGCATATCTTCCTCGTCCTCACAGGCCTCTTCCAGTTCGTCAAAAATCGGGTCTTCCAGGATCACGTGGCACGTGGAGCACGCCATGGATGACTCGCAAGCTCCTTCCAGGTCAATGTCGTTGGCGTGGGCCACATCCAGAATGGACATGCCCGTCTTGGCCTCCACCTCCTTGATCGAGTCGTCCCGAAGTCTGAACTTGAGGCGCACGCTACGATAATAATAAAAAATAATAATGAGCATTTTTAGCATTTTATGCATTATTCAAAAAGCAGGATTGCGCGGCCCACGCACGTCGGATTGTTGGCGAACTTGGACGCGTCCCCGTGCAGCGCGATGGCCGACGCGTGGAAGAAGCGCGGGGTCCGTCCGACCGCCGTGGACGCCGTCACGAAGCGCTTGCTGAGCACGCGGAGCATTATCCACCAGTGAGCGCAAAAATGCAAAATGAGCGGCCAAGAATGCATGTCAAAAATGGTAATCTACCGTATACCCTAGTTCTATGTCGTTTAACGCGGGCTTTTAGCCAATCACAGGCAACCCAATGTAGCCATGTGCACTTCAACGTCATTCATCAAGTTGCACTGCACCCGAGCCACGCCTCCACTTCAGGATCGCACTTGTCCCCCACGCTGCGTGCAATTTGCATTCGTCGCGTCTTTTCGTATTCACCAAACACGTCGCAATGCACGACTTGCATGCGGCCATGTGTAGCAGATACCTCTGGTCCCATTCATGTAGCATTCTTGGTACAAAACGCCTTGACACACTCCGTCCGTGGATTCCAATGACGGCTCCGACGCCTCCAAGTCCTGTGTGATGTTTTTCCCACACATGAAGCCGCCGGTTCGTTCCAGTACCGCCAGATCTTCATCGGGGATCCGATCGCTTATGCATTTTACTTCCGGTTCATTGTCACGTTTCATGCACTGGAAGTTGTTCAAGTCACAGTAGCCTGTAGCCCACCCGTTGCAGCAGATTTGGTTGCGACGGAAGATGGAAAAGTGTTTTAGACTGGTGAGCTTTGATAGGGACGGCAGGCGAGGAGCTTGGATCGCGTCTGCAATGTAAAGTGTCGTGAGACTGGGCAGGTCGTCGAGGTTGGGCAGTTGAGTCAATCCACGGACGATGGACATCACCAGAGTCGACAATTTGTACAGACCTTTTAAGGATGGGTATGCTGTCAAACCAGCAGCTCCACCTGTTCGAATGAATCGCAGGTTCTGCATGTCGGAAAACATGTCGGATGGCAGGTACTGCAGGCTCGAGTGCATGAAATCGTTCTCGACATGGCTGGTTTAATGCAAATGTCAGTTACGAGATGCTAATCCTTATATGCATTGCTGGAGACGTACAAGTATTCTAAGTGGGTGAACTCTTTCGTCCATTCAGGAAACTTCCGCGTCTTGGTGTAGATTAGGATCCTGTCGTTGCAAACAATGGTGAGGCAAACTGCATGAAAAATGTGTGTGGGGCAAGGACAACGTACAGATCCTTGAGTTTTGTGCACTTGCGAAGCTCGTCGGGTAGTTCAGGAAAAGCGCGATTCACGATTTGAACCGTTTGTAGATTCCCATTCGATGCCAGAGCTCTCACTGCTTCCGTCACGTCGGGAGCATTTATCCATTCGTTGTACGTGTGCGGTGCTTGGTCGCGGTCCATGAAAACAATGCACGGACACGAACCCTTATTGATTCCAGTGCACCATTGATAAGCGATGCCCAGACTGCAGAAAATGAAGATAATTCCACCGACGATTGTGTGCATTTTTGAATGCGGGTGAGCGTGGTGTTTGGCAGTGGCATCCTTTTCTCGCCGACTGCGGTTGGCAAGAATGAGGTGTGCAATCACTTTCTTCCACTTGTAAATGCCGAGAAGGTTCAGGAAACACTTGACGAGAATGTATTCTCCCTCCGTGATCTGCAAATTGGCGAAGCTTGTTTCGACGAATTGAACCTCAATTGGGTCTGCAAACAATCGCGCGATACGATCAAAGCTGCCGGGGGTGAGTGTTTCCTCGCGGATATAAAAGCTCTCGCGATCCAAGTGGAAGTTGTAGTACGAGTACACCAACATCACGATCGGCGCAAGCACGGCAAAGAAGAGATCGAACCTGTAGCACAAATAATGTGATTAGCATTATTTCCATTGCTAACGCATTACCCACAGGTAAAACACTCGAGCGACGATAAGCATTGGGTCAGGTTTGGCTCGTTGAAACCTATAAAACGAGATAAGCCAGTTGAATCCTAGTGGCAGCACGTAGAAAAAGATAATTGGTAGTGGGAACCCCTTTCGAAGGTACGTTGAGAGACTCAGCGTCTGGAAAATGAGCTTCGGGAAGTCCAGCAGTGCATCCTAATTGGTTTCATAGTGTTAGCAATCTCCAAGTCTAGGATAAAGTAGTATTGCTGCACGTACGTAGTACCGGTGATACACTCCTTCCATGCTGGTGAAGTCGAAAATCAACCTGTTGGCTGTGTTCGAGCCGAACGACGAGGTGCGCTGAATTCTGTTGCCTCGACTTTTGATGCTCTCAAATGACCGCGGTCTTGATGATGAATTTAAGCCACGAGCTGGCGCGTTGCTCTCTCCATCGTTGGTTTGCGCTTGAACGCGCTTCAAAAGTGGTAACAACTTCTGCGTCAGACGATAGTTCCAAGAAGTTGGGTTGGGTGCCTGAGCAAGGTTGCTAACGGTAGCCTCACTATTGTACGAGAGCATGCAGACAATCAACGAGAGATACAAACACGCAAAGACCGACAACATCAACGCAGACGTCACAACGATGCTTAGAGGTGGCTTGGACATCAACAGAAACTCGCCGTTGTCCAGCATATCCGTGTTCATCAAGAAATTTGCAGTTTGGCTCGGAAGGACTTGTACCACTGTCATGTAAACCATAGCAAAGAACGAGAGGGTGAAGGCCAGTAGCATCACAAGTCCCAAGTAGCCGTACACCCCGTAAAAGCTCTCTTTGAAGTACACAACGCGAATGGAAGAGCGAACACGGCGCAACGCTCGACTGCCGTTCAATTTGCTTTTCAAAGACGCGCTTCGTGAACTCGAACTTGCTGGTCTCACTTGAGCATTTACAGAAGACCGACGACTGGGTGGGTAGTACGACGAGTCCATTGTGCTGGTGAGTTCACTCAAGTTGGCAAGACCGTTTTCAGACACTTGACCTAGCGACACTCGTCGTTGGGGACCAATTTCCTGTTGATCAATAACTTGGTCGCCTTCAGAGCTGGTGAGGCGATTTGGCATGTCGGGAGCCACTTCGGAGTAGCTTTTGCGATGCTGAGGTTCCATTACTATGAGAGTTGTGTGCGTTCTTCCAAGTCGGGTGGATTGTACAATGAGGAAAAACGAAAAAAATACACGGAGGACCTGGTCGCTACCGCTTGAAATACACCGCGCACTTGTCTGTTTTTGATGGCCAATAAACCGCTTTTCTGATCTGTATTTGACGCCCAATACAGCTACACGTCCAACGTTTTACGGTTTTCAGGACGCTAAAAGCACCGACTTGTCTGGAAGAGTGAAGAACTTCAACGAGGGGTGGAGTTTCTAGGGATAGCTTTATTGCTACTTAGTGAAAAATGTATTTCGTGTTGAGTGTCAAGAGATTGCGTGTCTTTCAGCAGCCCAGCCACGTTTCCACCTCGGGATCGCAGATATCGCCAACTTTCCTGGTAATTTGCAGTCGTCTCATCTTCTCGTATTCACCGAATACGTCGCAATGCACAACTTGCATTCGTCCATTGTAGCAGATTCCACGAACGCCGTTGATATCGCACGCTTTGTACATTACTCCTTGGCACGCTGCGTCGGTGGATTCCACTGAAGGCTCAGAGCTCTCAACGTCCTGGGTAATGTTTGTCCCGCATAGAAACCCATTAACCCGCTCCACTACAGCCAGATCTTCATCCGGAATGCGATCGCTCAGACACTTTACTGCTGGTTCAGTTGATCGCTGCTGACACTGAAAGTTGCTGAGGTCGCAGTAGCCCGTAGCCCATCCATTGCAGCACATTTCATTGCGTCGAAGAACAGCAAACGTTTTCAGGCTTGTGAGATCGGTCAGTGATGGAAGACGTGGCACATGAATGGCGTCGGCGATATACAAAGTGGTTAGTCCAGAAAGACCGTCAAGACTTGGTAGCTCTTTCAGTCCTCGTACAATGGAGAGCACCAGTGTTGACAAAGAGCGCAGCCCTGTCAACGATGGATACTCAACCAAATCAGAAGCACCTCCTGTACGAAT
This sequence comes from Phytophthora sansomeana, assembly GCA_032158285.1. NCBI lineage: Eukaryota > Oomycota > Peronosporomycetes > Peronosporales > Peronosporaceae > Phytophthora > Phytophthora sansomeana. Next base: position 26,457 of record JAPDHH010000095.1, on the reverse strand, counting down.
AAATCGCAGGTTGGGCATGCCACTGAACATGTCGAGTGGCAGATACTCCAAACTTGAATGCTGAAAGTCGTTCTCGACGTGACTGCACAGATGAAAAAACAAAGTGTGAGGCTAGCGATCAGTAGCAACATCTCCTCGCAGTGAATAGGAGTACGTACAAATACTCTAAACTCGAAAACTCCCTCATCCAAGCAGGAAATCTTCGAGTCTTCGTGTACACAAGAATCCTAACGTCAAACCCAGCAAAATTAACGTCAAACCCAGCAAAATTAATCGCTGGAGTCTCTCAAATTGCTTAGAAGAAGATGAAAAGCGCTTACAGATCGCGTAAATCCTTGCACAATCGTAGTTCTTCTGGAAGCTCCGGCAAGGCGCGATTAATGATCTGTACTGTTTGTAAATGGCCATTCAATGCTAGTTCACTCAAAGGTTCTGTCACGTCCGGGCCATTGATCCATTCTTCATACGTGAGTGGTGACAGTTGTCGGTCGATGAAGACGATACATTGGCACGCTGAACTTTGGCCCCATCGCCACTGATGGGAGTAAACAACGCAGTGTGGATAAGGCGCACAATTGTTGGTGCTTGTGGAAACTGAGAGAGCAGTGTACACTGCGATGCCCAGGCTGCAGCTGATAAAAACTAGTCCTCCAATTGTAAAATGTTTTCGCGAGTTCGAATGTACTTGCCCATCTTTTTCGGCATTTTTGCGTTCGTGTTGAGTTCGTTCGACAAGAATCAGGTGTTTGATCAGCTTCCGCCATTTGTAAATGCCCAGCAAGTTTAAAAAGCACTTTACGAAGATGTAGTGGCCCTCGGTTATCTGTAAGTTGGCAAAACTAGACTTGAGTAAATCCATTTCGACGGGATCAACAAACACGCGAGCGATTCGGTCGAAGCTTCCGGGTGTAAGTGTTTCCTCCCGAGTGGCAAAGGCTGCTCGATCCATGCCGAAGTTTTCGTAGGCGTACGCAAGCATAATAACGTTGGAGAAAACGGAGAAGAACAAGTCGAATCTGTTGGAAGGAAAGTGGAATAACAAAACATCGACGTCAAAAACAAATTAAGGATCATTCTCAGTGCACATTTGTACTTACATTGCAACTGATCGACCAAGAAGCACTCTGGGATCTGGGGTTGTTCGCTGGAAGCGATAGAATGATACAAACCAGTTCATGGTTAGCGGTACGGCGTAGAAGATAACGATCGATACTCGATATCCCTTGTTCAAGTACGTCTCGAGACTCATTGTCTGGAAGATGAGTTTCGGGAAATCTAGCATGGCAGACTAGTAGCAAACAGAAATTAGTACTAACGTCTTGATGATCGCGTATTGCTTCTATACACTTACGTAGTAGCGGTAGTAAGCACCAGTTGTATCCATGAAATTGTGAATGAGTTTGTTGGCGGCGAGAGATTGAGATTTCTGCAGCTTACTTGCGAAATCTTTCAGTGACTTGGCACCTCGTAGGTCATAATTCCCATCGTTTGGGGCAGTTTTCTCGTGAACTCTCTTGGATGTGAGTTTTGATAGAAACCTTTTCACGATCCGAGTTAAAAGCGAGTTTGAGCTCGGTGCTTGCGACAGGTTGTCGACGGTCAGTTTGTTGTTGTAAGAAAACATGAACACGATCAGCCAGAGGTACAGACACGCAAATGCCGCGAACATGAATGCTGAGGCCACTGCAATTGGCTGGGAAGGCTTGGAAATCACCAAAAACTCGCCGTTATCAAGGTTCGCGGTGCCCATGAGAAAGTTTGCAGTCCAGTTCGGGATAACTTGGACAACTGCTTCGATGGCCATGGTGACAAATGACAGTGCAAATGCCAGCAGCATGACAATTCCCAGTCGACCATATACGTCATAGAAGCTTTCGTGGATGAAAGTATATCCCAATGAACTGAATCTCTTTGATCGACGTGTAGAAATCTTGGTTTTAATCTCCTGGTCAGGGTGACTCAACTGGTGAATAGGACGAATTTGCGAATCAATAGTCGTCGATGGGTTTCCAGGACTTGGTTCAGCATATTTGAAGCTGAGATTCTCACTCAGTACTCGATCATCTAGTGACAAACGGCGTTTAGATTGTTTTCTTTGAGAAGGAACTGCAGGGTCGTCATTTGCTGCGTTCGTCGGTCCAACCTCCTCACACGTCGACATTCTGCGTGCTCAAAACCTGGCTGGATGGCAACTACGAGCAATGGTAAAATGTGAAACGACAACCTCTTATCATCTTGAAATATGCAACGTGCCTCGGAGCCAAACCTTTCATGCTTTGGTTTTAATTTGGTCGCAATGCAATCGCTGGCTCGCCTCTTATACAGTTCTCCGAATTCACAAGAAAATTGTGCAGTCGAAACCTGAAATATCAATCGGCAGTCCTAGTTCAGAATTGAGCCATTCTGTCGGCGGTTGATGCTTGATTCACCTCTTCAATACCAGCGCTGCCATTGGGAACCAATTCATTGTCATTTCCGAGTAATTCTTGCACCAACGACTGCATCTCAGAGCCATTTCGGACACAGTTTTCCCTTTCAAACTGCAGAACAGTTATCACTCGTCGGTATTGCTGTGTCAGCGCCAATTTCATGTGTTTCATGAGTTGGGCAGAGCCAATCGACCGGTTTTCGAGACCTGTAGTCCGGATTAAATCTTGAAAACGCTGGGTCTCTCCTCCCAAGGCTTCTTCAATTTGACGAAAATTGCTTTCAACTTCACGTTTCAGGTTGTGTAGCGTCTCGTTCAAAGCTTGGTCTCCTCTGGTTTCTGCTGTGTGAATCGGCTTCGGCCCGAGTGCCTTAATCTCTTGTCTGGTAGTTGCTATCACCGCCGCTGTTGTTAGTAGGTTTGCGTCAGCATCACCGACATTTGCAACAAAGCTGTTGCTGCTTTCAAGTGCTCCAACCGAGCAGTGTTTCGTGACTATAGCCACATCTTCTGCTTCATCGTCTTCTAGAAGAAGACTGTCAAGCGTAGCATCCGTCACGGTGGACTCACTTCTCGACACCTTCATACCTACTTGAGGTAACAGTGGAGCAGGCTCAAACGAGGCTGGGAGGAGAGGAGAAAGAGACTTTGGGGACGGAGGAGCAGCATCGACCACCAACTTTGTCTGCACTTCTTCCTTCACTGGCACGACATTCACAGGTGCGGCCTCTTCCATAGCAGCAAACACTGGCTGCTCAATATCTTCAAAGTTGTTCGGTAGTTCTCCCCACATGATCAACTCGTCTCTCTCAGTCTCCGTCAGCTCGAACCAACCAGGTTGGTGTTGCGTGTTGAAGGCACAAATGAAGTGCCACGAACTCACCAGTGAACAAAGTTTTCTCCACGTTGAGAACGCCGAACGTCCTGGCAACGCAAGACATTCACACGACGATCCATAACGCACTTCTTCAAACTCTTTCACCGTCAAACCATTGGTCCTCATGAAATCGCCCCACCGTCCTGCTAGAGCCACTTTGTCTTGCACTGTCCAACACGGTTGGTGCTCAATGGTAAAGATCCGATTGCCACTCGTTAACGAACCCTCTGACTGTCCTTCCCGACAACTTTTCTTCCTCTTCTTGTCCCGCTTGATGGCACCAACGTGTGCATCTTCCAAAGGTAAAATGCATCGCTTGAACGTGTTATACAGTTCCTTTGAGAACGTCGTGATCTGTCGTCTCCATTCATTGGGAATGTCCATTTCAAGCTGCTCCTCCGTTGAAAGTTGAAACCACGAACGTCGCCCTTGCGCTGTCGCCCTCCGGTCGAAATCCCTCACGAAGCGAGCGAAACTCGTCATCCGAACTCGTTGCGTGTTCACCGCCGGTGGGGACCGACGCAATTGTCTCGTCCGAGCACACCGAGCATTGTACCGGTCGAACATGATCTTGTGGAGTTGTTCGCCTTTCAACCGACCAGCTCCTGGGGAGCAGCAGATATCTGCCCACACTTCGATCAACATGGCGACCTCCTTGGGCGTCCATCGTAGCTTTAACGCAGTCCTGGGCTCCGTCATGGAAGATCTCGGAATGATCTCCAAGAGCTGCGAGCGCCACGTGAGACCCGTCGACCACCTCACGCGAAAGGGTCGAAAGAACGGGGACCAGGCATGAAGGTGAAGGTGGTGGAGTTAACGGGTAGATGAACATGGTGGACAACCGAAGGATGTTGGGGCTCAATCTGCAACGAGCTGGTGGTGGTTGTCGTTCAGAAAGACTCGACGTGAGCAACCATTACTACCGAGCGCAGAATCCCTCGAGCATTTCCACGAACCTCCCCATGTCGGCCATAGACCTGCACGGCAGTGCAAAGCACGAGACCCAAAGCCCGCAACTCGAATAGCAAAGCCCAACATGAACACCAAAAAAAACATGAAAACCAAGACGCTTGATGGTGCAGTATCATCAAAACCAAAGCTGGAGGATGGAGGTGTGAGTTGTTGTTTTGAGGTTGCTATCAATGCATCGAGCTTCAATTCGCTTTGCAGTCGCTTTGCATGTCAATCAGCTTCCGTGTATCTTCAACGATCATCGCTGATTGCGGTGTCACTCTTGGTGAGTCAGGTCATGGTTGCTGCATTTCTGCAGCCATCCAAGTTTTCCTCTAGGAGCTGCACTCTGCTAGTCGTGCACTGCACTCTTTGAAAAAGCTCATTCGTCATTTTCCAGTCTTCCTCTCAAGTCGAACAGCGAAACCCACCTCAAGAGCGTCATGTTCCTCAAGACGGCACTTCTCGTTGCTGGTGCATGCGTTGCAAGCATCTTCACGAGTGCTTCGGCTGCTTTGGTCAATGGCCACGACTTGTCGTCCACCGCCATCATGGAGACGCAGGAAGGCGCTCAATGGATCTCCACGTCGGGCAACAGGACTACGATCGAATCCATTTTCAAAGATGGAGGCATGGACGCCGTCCGACTCCGGTAAACACTTTGAATGCATTTTTAAAAATGAAAAATGCACTAACCATTTTTCATGAACCTTCGTGCAGCATTTGGACCGACGGAGACTACGACCTCAACTACACCTTGTCGTTGGCCCAACGCTTCTCAAAAGCGGGTTTCAAGATCTACTTGGACATGCACTTCTCCGACACGTGGGCCGACCCGCACCACCAAAACATTCCTGCAGCTTGGGACAACTCGTCGGTTGCAACGTTGGCGGCCGATCTCCAGGCCTACGTGACGTCGACGCTTCAAGCGTTCACGGAAGGTGGAATCGACCTTGACATCTTGTCACTGGGCAATGAGATCACCATCGGGTTCCTCTGGCCGACGGGTAAAATCGTCAACGGTGAGTTCAACGACTTTGCCACGTTGTGGAAAGCTGCTCGCCAAGGTGTGACGGATGCAGTAGCGGCCGGTACCAAGCAACCGGAGATCATGATCCACATCGACAACGGATGGGACTACGACTACGTGACGGGCTTTTTCAACGGCTTGTTCGCGACGGGTATCGTGAGTTTGGACGACGTCGACAGCTTTGGCTTTTCGTTCTACCCGTTCTACGGTGTCAATGCTACCATCGACAACCTCAACTCATCGTTGACGCAAGTTGCCAACATGTACAACAAACCACTGTACGTTGCAGAGACCGACTGGCCCACGGAGTGTGCCAATGTTTCGTTGAGTGCCGACTACCCGATCAGTCCCGAGGGTCAAATGCAGTGGGTGGATGCGATCAAGACGGTCATGGAAGGTCTGCCTAACAACTTGGGTGCCGGTATTTTCTACTGGGAGCCTGCGTTCATCAAGGTGGCGAGTCTGGGCAGCTCCTGCCAGTCTGCTCTTCTCTTCAATGTCAACTGGACGAATTGGCCGCAAACGATCGCGTCGGCGCTCCCGTCCGTTTACATGTTTGCGAAGAAAGAGTAAGAAGGTTTCGGATCTGCTTGGAGATCACGTCGGAGGCAGAGTTTCGTTGAAAGAGAACCAAGTTTTGACAAAGCAACTGGTAGCGGGTACCTTTACAAGCATGGTAAAAACCATTAACAATGTTTGAAGTGGTCCATGTTCAGTGTTGCCACCTTTCCCATCACTTACCACTCAAGTTTGGTTCCCATTATTGTCAACTTGAGCTGGCAGCCAAGAAGGCAAGTCCGGGAGTACGCCGTGAAAGCCAAAGGCGTACGAAAGAAATTTGTCGGGATCTGATGATCCTTCCAGCTCACCACCAACAGGAAATCCTTGCTTAATGCACAAAATAGCACCAACTTAGAGACGAGTTTTCCAAGACGAGACGATCATTTTGATTCGCCGCCAACCAGTAACTTGTGCTTGAATGACGGCGAAGGAGGAGTTCGCGTTCTGACCTTGGAGAGTTTGAGGAAATTCAAATACGTGAACATGCAATTTAATTTAAAACTTCTTGCATAGGATAATTCACAGGGAGCAAGTTGATCGCAAGCATCTTGAGAATGACAACTTCGAAGATGGTAAGGTCAAAATCGGCCAAACTGCTCCAGTAAACTCCACTGGACGCTGAAGCTTGAATTTCAGTTAACCCCTTGGTATCCCAAAGAACCTGTTCCAACACCATTTGAGGCTAATCTGACGTTTCTTCCGACAAACACGACGAATTATGACGTTGGTGCTGGGGATAAATTTTCAATAAACGCTCGGTCTCTTTCTTGAAATCCTCGCTCAAGTGATCCGCGAATATTGGGTCAATCCACGTACGCAAGTTAGTTGGCAAGTGCAAGTGCGTCGCCTTTCAACCCAAGACCCGAGCTGTCTGTGACTTGCCCTCAGAAGAAATTTTGACAACCGATTGCCACATTTTCGACTCCACTTGAGGGTCGAGCGTCCGTGTTCGATCAATGAGGTTGACGCTAACTGCGTCTTCTCCTTAGTCATTGTTGACATGCTGCGTGATCCCGTCATTTGACTGCCTCAATTGCGGCTGGAATCTGAGTCGATCACTACTGGTCATGTAAAATCCCGCTCCTGCTCGACATATCCATTTTCCTTCATGAAGGCTCAGCAATTGACAAGCTTCACTGCCGACTGAGAGCTCATTCGCAGTTTTCACGCTTCATTCACAAGTCTCTAGTGATGTTTCTCCGGACTGCACTTCTCTTCGGGAGCGTTTGCATTGCAAACAGGTTGAACTCCGCTGTAGCGTTGACCAAAGGCCACGATTTATCCTCCGTCGGGCTCATGGAAACTGAGCAAGGTGCCAACTGGATCTCCACTTCGGGTAACTCAACGACCATCGAGTCGATTCTTGGCGGAGGGGGCATGGACAGCGTTCGACTTCGGTACGTTCCTTTGGAAACTTTTTGGTTGTTGCAAACAACTCAATTTGTTGGTGGTGCACAGCATTTGGACGGACGATGACTGCGACTTATACTACACGTTAGCACTGGCCCAACGCTTCTCGAAAGCAGGATACAAACTCTACTTGGACATGCACTTCTCTGATACGTGGGCCGATCCAACGGACCAAACCATTCCAGCATCATGGGATGACAGCTTGGTGACAACTCTCGCTGCGAGCCTACAGTCCTACGTGGCTTCGACACTCAAATCGTTCGCGGACGGTGGTGTCGATCTCGACATTCTGTCGCTGGGCAACGAAATCACCGACGGGTTCCTGTTCCCAACGGGTCAAATCACCAACGACGACTTCAGCAACTTTGCCACATTGTGGAAAGCTGCTCGACAGGGGTGACCGATGCCGTATCGGCCGGTACGAAGCAACCGAAGTTGATGATTCACCTGGACAACGGATGGAAGTACGAGACCGTGGCGTGGTTTTTCGAGGGTCTTTTTGCTGAAAGTACCGTGTCTACAGACGATGTGGACGTGTTTGGGTTCTCGTTCTACCCGTTTTACAACGCGGACGCTACGATCGACGCACTCACATCTTCATTAACTCAACTGGCCAACACGTACAACAAACCGATCTACATCGCAGAGACCGACGGCCGACAGAGTGTTCAAGTGTCACCCTCAGTGCCGACTACCCGGTGAACGCCAAAGGCCAACGCGAGTGGGTGATCGCCATCATGGACGTTCTGGAAACGTTGCCCAACAGTTTGGGGTTGGTATTTTTTCTCCTGCGTATCTGACGGTAGCCGGTCTGGGAAGTTCTTGCGAATCTGCGTTGCTCTTCAGCGTCAATTGGGACAATCGGCCGGACACGTACGCGACGGCGCTTTCGTCCATCAACATGTTTGCATGATGCTAAATTCTAGGCCACAGCGGATGTCTGCGTCCGTGTTTTTGTCTGGGATCGTTTGGATACTCGAGCGTGACTCAGTTGGTAAAGTTGATATGTACGGCTCAATGTAAAGTCTCTGATGGTCTCCAATTGCATGTTTCGGTGGATAATTGATCGCCTTGGCACCAGCTGCAGCAGCGCAAGAACGCATGTCAGGATGGGACTCGTTTTGCGATCCGGAATAATTCTTGTCAAGACGTTGAAGGACCTGTAAAAGCACCTCGTTGTGCGTCTCCTGATCATTTTTTCCGACACTGAACCATCGGATCTCCTCGTCATTTTGCAATCCCAGTTCGAGTGAGCAACCCGTGAAAACATGGTCTTCAGAAGTTCATTGTTGTGGGCTGGTGTGTGTGTGATCGCTCTAGTTAATGGAATGCAAGCTTTGACCAAGGGCCACGATCTATCGTCCGCTGCTGTCATGGAGAAGGACCAAGGCGCCAAATGGTACACGACTGCAGGCAAGCAAGCAGCAATTGAAGAAATCCTAGGAGGTGGTGGCATGGACAGCGTACCACTTCGGTGCGTATTATCAAGAGTCTTCAACATATTCACAAAATTCGGTAACTTCATGGTCATTAACGATGCCGCTCTGATCACCATAGACTTTGGACAGGAGAAGGTACGGATTGAACTATACCCTCACTCAAGCCTAGCGGTTTTCGAAAGCAGAATACAAGATTTTCCTGGACTTGCACTTCTCCGATACATGGGAGCAGCCAAGTGACCAGCAAACACCGTCGAAATGGGACGCTTCGTCCGTCGATACGTTGGCGGCAGCGTGTCGAGACCACGTTAGCTCGACATTGAAGGCTTTTAGTGATGGTGGTGTGGAGCTGGACCTCTTGTCGATTGGCAACGAGATCACCGATGGATTCCTCTACCCGACCGGCAAAATCAATAACGACAACTTCGGACCTTTTGCCAAGTTGTGGAAAGCTGCTCGTGAAGGTGTAGCAGACGCTGTATCGGCCGGGACAACCAAACCGAAGGTGATGATCCACTTGGACAACGGATGGAAGTCCGAGACCGTGTCGTGGTTCTTCAAGGGTCTTTTTGATGAAGGCACGGTGACTACAGAAGACGTGGACGTGTTCGGGTTCTCATTCTACCCGTACTACAACACGGAGGCAACATTGGACGCTCTCACATCTTCGCTTACGCAAATGGCGAACACGTACAAGAAGCCTATCTACGTAGCGGAGACGGACTACCCCACAAACTGCACGAAGGTGACTCTGAGTGAAAACTATCCGATCAGTGCACGGGGTCAGCGTGAGTGGGTGATGGCCATCATGGACGTGTTGGAGGGTCTGCCAAGCGGCCTTGGTGCTGGTATTTTCTACTGGGAGCCGGGCTACATTAAGGTGCCGGGTCTGGGCAGTTCGTGCGAGTCAAATCTACTTTTCCACGTGAACTGGGACAACTGGCCGGAGACGTACGCCAATGCGCTCTCGTCGATTTACATGTTTGCTGAGAAACCTTCTAGTCCAGGAGGCAACAGCACTGTCCAGCAACAGGTAAGCTCAACTCAAGCACCTCAGACCGTATCCCCGCAATTGAGCTCGTCACAGCAAGACAGTCAAGACCTGACTCAACAAACGGCAGCTTCAGAGAGCACCGTGCAGCAAACAGACAGCAGCTCGGTGCAGCAACAGTAACGTCCTCAAGATGTAGTCCAGAAACTCGATTTGTATGCAAGTACTGTGCAAAGGTTTACGTCAGTGTATGAACTTGAGAACTTGTACTTGGTCGCTGCTTGGTGAAATGAATTAGCGCGCCATCGATTGTTGTGGTGCGTGTTACTCTCGGAGAAATCGCGATGAAATGTAGAGAATAGATCTATTTCTTCGGTGTGACCTTGAAAATTGGTCTGCGTTTGCTGATTATTTCAGCCTGTTATATCCAGCTTATTAAGGTCTCAGTGTCGTCGTTACCTGACCACGTCCGCATTTGCTGAAGATAGATGGCTTTACCATCTTTGTCGCGTTTAGAAGTCTTCCGAATACGCTAACACGGAACGATTTCTTGATCAGTGGTGACGAGGCATAACAGTACGTCCATTGGAGAGTGGTTTACCACAAGAAGTTGCTGGCATATTACCAGTCGGCGAATTTTGTCCATCGGCTAGCTGGCTATTCGGAATCAGGCACACGGCACCACACAAGCGACTTGTTGTGTTGTAGATCAGGGTGCCACGGACCGTGGCGACTCCCATGGTAGAAATGAGGTATGGTTCCTCGCCAAACGTCTCACTACACGTGAGGCCACAGCGGGTTGTGGACGATGTCGAGAGCGGGTCAAACGCACACGGGATTCCAGCAGCCAGAGCATCACGAGCAGTGATGCGAGCTTACTCCTGCACAACATCGTGATCTGGTGGCCCGTCAACACCAAAGATTTTGGGGCGATCGCAGTTTTCTATCATGGTGATTTCCTGAATGCGGTTGATGAAGCCACGCAATTCTGCCGTCGTCCGGCCCTCATTCTTGTTGACTTCGCAAGTGGAAGTTCAAGATAAGAGCCCACGTGGTGTAGTCACGGAGCTTGACTTCGAGTTAACACGTTGAGTTCATGAGATGTTAACGGTGCTCTGATTTACAATGTCGAAGTTGGCCATCCACGGAGTCCACTTGGACATACCATTCGTCCGCAGTCGTGAAGCGGCTACCATTCAAGATGGTTAGGCTCAGCGCCGCGCGTCTAACAGCGGAAAGCCATGACTGTAGCATCTTGACTTCATTATCTTGTTATCGGTTGAAGTTGCTTGCGTGCGAAAAGTGAGGATCCTCGGTGTGGTCGGGGGGGGGGGGGGAGGGGGTGGGCTGCGAGAGAATCAGCAGATCGCATCGTCGGTGCCTCGAGTTCGGATCGAGCATGGGTCAATGTCATCCATAGTGAGAGATCAACCACCTCGTCGAATTCCACCGCACTGCTCGCTCAACTAATGAAGCTGCGACATCCTCTCTCGAGCGCACGTCGGTATGGTCGGCTCGGGCTTGTCTTTCACGAAAGCTACCAACAAGTTGATCAAGAAGAGTCCGAAGATTGTTGGCAGGTTCAATCAGTCAGTGCGTCGCATTATCAACACACAGCTGAAGCTTGGTCTCTTTAACAGCCCCTGCCCAGTGCGGAGTACAGTACTGTACGTTAACATGGACGTGGCGCAGCCTTGGACGGTGCTCGCGAATCACTTTTTTGTGCTCCTGCAGAACAACGACAGCAATTCAGCACACCCAGGACAGGAGACTGTGGTGCTGCAGGTCAATATCGGCCAATAACAGTGTAAGCATCACTCAGCGGCCGTAAAGAAAGATGCAGATTAAAAAACCTCAGCTGAGGTTTTTCGCGAGTGTTCTCAATCGCAACTTCTCATTCTCGAGTTTGCTGGCAGAATGACGCGTGCAGTGTGGTTCCAATTGGTGGATGAAGAGGGCAGACCGCTGATGCCCGTCGACTTCGTTGACTCCGCAGATGATGCTAATGTGGCTCGACTTCGGAACGCAGTGTTTGCAGAAGTATCTCCTTGTCTCCCTGAGGAGGTCGTCGCGGCCAAGCTCGCAATTTTCAAGGACCGGGCGGCGACGGAGCCGTTGCCAGCAGATGCGCTGATTGAATCGCTCGGTGGTTCAATGAAAAATGCTCTTATTGTGCAAGTGCTCGGTGTGAATGATGGTATGTTGCCGTGTGCGTTTGTGAATGCTGCTGCTGATATGGTACTTGTACTTGTATAAAACATTTTGTTTTGTTTTTGGGAAGACAGCTGGGATTTTTCGCTGGCTAAGACATGGTGTTTCTTCTATGTCGCTTCAGTCATACTTTTCTGCATTTCTGCAGCCCTCGGACAAGATCCAAGCGTCAAAGAAGGACCTGTAGTAGCTCGCGTTGTGGGGGTACATGTACTATATTATCTGGTTAATTTTATTCTGCTGGCTTGCGGAACAAGTGACGTGGGCATAGGCCTGAAAAACTGGGCAACGAAGAAGCGCCAGCAATCAGCTCTGCCACTGTATCAGCGCTCGAAGAAGCAACAAAAGAGAGATAGATACAGAGAAAACCTGAGAGGAAGGAAGAGGCAAGAAAGCAGGGAGAGCGTCGAGAGCAACTCCGATTTTCATGGTTTTGGAGAGTCACCTAACGAAGAGAGTATCCTTTCAGTGAGTTAATTAATTCGTTTGCATTGTTATCTTTCCCACTAGGCGTCTCATCTCGTGGGACGAACGACACCTTTTGTCGCCATCCAACCAGGCATCTTCCGGGGCTTCCGTTCTCGGTGAGAGTGGATAGAATGCACTTCTCCGATACATGGGAGCAGCCAAGTGACCAGCAAACACCGTCGAAATGGGATGCTTCGTCTGTCGATACATTGGCGTCAGCGTGTCGAGACCACGTTAGCTCGACATTGAAGGCTTTTAGTGATGGTGGTGTGGAGCTGGACCTCTTGTCGATTGGCAACGAGATCACCGATGGATTCCTCTACCCGACCGGCAAAATCAATAACGACAACTTCGGACCTTTTGCCAAGTTGTGGAAAGCTGCTCGTGAAGGTGTAGCAGACGCTGTATCGGCCGGGACAACCAAACCGAAGGTGATGATCCACTTGGACAACGGATGGAAGTCCGAGACCGTGTCGTGGTTCTTCAAGGGTCTTTTTGATGAAGGCACGGTGACTACAGAAGACGTGGACGTGTTCGGGTTCTCATTCTACCCGTACTACAACACGGAGGCAACATTGGACGCTCTCACATCTTCGCTTACGCAAATGGCGAACACGTACAAGAAGCCTATCTACGTAGCGGAGACGGACTACCCCACAAACTGCACGAAGGTGACTCTGAGTGAAAACTATCCGATCAGTGCACGGGGTCAGCGTGAGTGGGTGATGGCCATCATGGACGTGTTGGAGGGTCTGCCAAGCGGCCTTGGTGCTGGTATTTTCTACTGGGAGCCGGGCTACATCAAGGTGCCGGGTCTGGGCAGTTCGTGCGAGTCAAATCTACTTTTCCACGTGAATTGGGACAACTGGCCGGAGACGTACGCCAATGCGCTCTCGTCGATTTACATGTTTGCTGAGAAACCTTCTAGTCCAGGAGGCAACAGCACTGTCCAGCAACAGGTAAGCTCAACTCAAGCACCTCAGACCGTATCCCCGCAATTGAGCTCGTCACAGCAAGACAGTCAAGACCTGACTCAACAAACGGCAGCTTCAGAGAGCACCGTGCAGCAAACAGACAGCAGCTCGGTGCAGCAACAGTAACGTCCTCAAGATGTAGTCCAGAAACTCGATTTGTATGCAAGTACTGTGCAAAGGTTTACGTCAGTGTATGAACTTGAGAACTTGTACTTGGTCGCTGCTTGGTGAAATGAATTAGCGCGCCATCGATTGTTGTGGTGCGTGTTACTCTCGGAGAAATCGCGATGAAATGTAGAGAATAGATCTATTTCTTCGGTGTGACCTTGAAAATTGGTCTGCGTTTGCTGATTATTTCAGCCTGTTATATCCAGCTTATTAAGGTCTCAGTGTCGTCGTTACCTGACCACGTCCGCATTTGCTGAAGATAGATGGCTTTACCATCTTTGTCGCGTTTAGAAGTCTTCCGAATACGCTAACACGGAACGATTTCTTGATCAGTGGTGACGAGGCATAACAGTACGTCCATTGGAGAGTGGTTTACCACAAGAAGTTGCTGGCATATTACCAGTCGGCGAATTTTGTCCATCGGCTAGCTGGCTATTCGGAATCAGGCACACGGCACCACACAAGCGACTTGTTGTGTTGTAGATCAGGGTGCCACGGACCGTGGCGACTCCCATGGTAGAAATGAGGTATGGTTCCTCGCCAAACGTCTCACTACACGTGAGGCCACAGCGGGTTGTGGACGATGTCGAGAGCGGGTCAAACGCACACGGGATTCCAGCAGCCAGAGCATCACGAGCAGTGATGCGAGCTTACTCCTGCACAACATCGTGATCTGGTGGCCCGTCAACACCAAAGATTTTGGGGCGATCGCAGTTTTCTATCATGGTGATTTCCTGAATGCGGTTGATGAAGCCACGCAATTCTGCCGTCGTCCGGCCCTCATTCTTGTTGACTTCGCAAGTGGAAGTTCAAGATAAGAGCCCACGTGGTGTAGTCACGGAGCTTGACTTCGAGTTAACACGTTGAGTTCATGAGATGTTAACGGTGCTCTGATTTACAATGTCGAAGTTGGCCATCCACGGAGTCCACTTGGACATACCATTCGTCCGCAGTCGTGAAGCGGCTACCATTCAAGATGGTTAGGCTCAGCGCCGCGCGTCTAACAGCGGAAAGCCATGACTGTAGCATCTTGACTTCATTATCTTGTTATCGGTTGAAGTTGCTTGCGTGCGAAAAGTGAGGATCCTCGGTGTGGTCGGGGGGGGGGGGGGGGGGGGGGGGGCTGCGAGAGAATCAGCAGATCGCATCGTCGGTGCCTCGAGTTCGGATCGAGCATGGGTCAATGTCATCCATAGTGAGAGATCAACCACCTCGTCGAATTCCACCGCACTGCTCGCTCAACTAATGAAGCTGCGACATCCTCTCTCGAGCGCACGTCGGTATGGTCGGCTCGGGCTTGTCTTTCACGAAAGCTACCAACAAGTTGATCAAGAAGAGTCCGAAGATTGTTGGCAGGTTCAATCAGTCAGTGCGTCGCATTATCAACACACAGCTGAAGCTTGGTCTCTTTAACAGCCCCTGCCCAGTGCGGAGTACAGTACTGTACGTTAACATGGACGTGGCGCAGCCTTGGACGGTGCTCGCGAATCACTTTTTTGTGCTCCTGCAGAACAACGACAGCAATTCAGCACACCCAGGACAGGAGACTGTGGTGCTGCAGGTCAATATCGGCCAATAACAGTGTAAGCATCACTCAGCGGCCGTAAAGAAAGATGCAGATTAAAAAACCTCAGCTGAGGTTTTCGCGAGTGTTCTCAATCGCAACTTCTCATTCTCGAGTTTGCTGGCAGAATGACGCGTGCAGTGTGGTTCCAATTGGTGGATGAAGAGGGCAGACCGCTGATGCCCGTCGACTTCGTTGACTCCGCAGATGATGCTAATGTGGCTCGACTTCGGAACGCAGTGTTTGCAGAAGTATCTCCTTGTCTCCCTGAGGAGGTCGTCGCGGCCAAGCTCGCAATTTTCAAGGACCGGGCGGCGACGGAGCCGTTGCCAGCAGATGCGCTGATTGAATCGCTCGGTGGTTCAATGAAAAATGCTCTTATTGTGCAAGTGCTCGGTGTGAATGATGGTATGTTGCCGTGTGCGTTTGTGAATGCTGCTGCTGATATGGTACTTGTACTTGTATAAAACATTTTGTTTTGTTTTTTGGGAAGACAGCTGGGATTTTTCGCTGGCTAAGACATGGTGTTTCTTCTATGTCGCTTCAGTCATACTTTTCTGCATTTCTGCAGCCCTCGGACAAGATCCAAGCGTCAAAGAAGGACCTGTAGTAGCTCGCGTTGTGGGGGTACATGTACTATATTATCTGGTTAATTTTATTCTGCTGGCTTGCGGAACAAGTGACGTGGGCATAGGCCTGAAAAACTGGGCAACGAAGAAGCGCCAGCAATCAGCTCTGCCACTGTATCAGCGCTCGAAGAAGCAACAAAAGAGAGATAGATACAGAGAAAACCTGAGAGGAAGGAAGAGGCAAGAAAGCAGGGAGAGCGTCGAGAGCAACTCCGATTTTCATGGTTTTGGAGAGTCACCTAACGAAGAGAGTATCCTTTCAGTGAGTTAATTAATTCGTTTGCATTGTTATCTTTCCCACTAGGCGTCTCATCTCGTGGGACGAACGACACCTTTTGTCGCCATCCAACCAGGCATCTTCCGGGGCTTCCGTTCTCGGTGAGAGTGGATAGAATGCACTTCTCCGATACATGGGAGCAGCCAAGTGACCAGCAAACACCGTCGAAATGGGATGCTTCGTCTGTCGATACATTGGCGTCAGCGTGTCGAGACCACGTTAGCTCGACATTGAAGGCTTTTAGTGATGGTGGTGTGGAGCTGGACCTCTTGTCGATTGGCAACGAGATCACCGATGGATTCCTCTACCCGACCGGCAAAATCAATAACGACAACTTCGGACCTTTTGCCAAGTTGTGGAAAGCTGCTCGTGAAGGTGTAGCAGACGCTGTATCGGCCGGGACAACCAAACCGAAGGTGATGATCCACTTGGACAACGGATGGAAGTCCGAGACCGTGTCGTGGTTCTTCAAGGGTCTTTTTGATGAAGGCACGGTGACTACAGAAGACGTGGACGTGTTCGGGTTCTCATTCTACCCGTACTACAACACGGAGGCAACATTGGACGCTCTCACATCTTCGCTTACGCAAATGGCGAACACGTACAAGAAGCCTATCTACGTAGCGGAGACGGACTACCCCACAAACTGCACGAAGGTGACTCTGAGTGAAAACTATCCGATCAGTGCACGGGGTCAGCGTGAGTGGGTGATGGCCATCATGGACGTGTTGGAGGGTCTGCCAAGCGGCCTTGGTGCTGGTATTTTCTACTGGGAGCCGGGCTACATTAAGGTGCCGGGTCTGGGCAGTTCGTGCGAGTCAAATCTACTTTTCCACGTGAACTGGGACAACTGGCCGGAGACGTACGCCAATGCGCTCTCGTCGATTTACATGTTTGCTGAGAAACCTTCTAGTCCAGGAGGCAACAGTACAGCCCAGCAACAGGTAAGTTCAACTCAAGCACCTCAGACCGTATCGCCGCAGCTGAGCTCGTCACAGCAAGACAGTCAAGACCTGACTCAACAAACGGCAGCTTCAGAGAGCACCGTGCAGCGAACAGACAGCAGCTCGGTGCAGCAACAGTAACGTCTGCAAAATGTAGTCCCGAAACTCAAGACTTCTATGCAAGTACATGTACCGTGCAAAGGTTTTACGTCAGTGTTTGAACTTGAGAACTTGGTCGCTGCTTGTGCTTGTGCTTGTGCCGTCAGGGATGCCCAAAATACAATATATATGTACTGCATCTAGTACAGTGAAATACGTACCGGGTAGCACGATTCGCAGCACAGAAATAAATAATTGAACACAAGCTGACCCAACAGTAAATTACTGTATTTATTGCAAAGTCAAAGGGTGGACCGTTCATCCTAAAGACACGAATCCACCGTAGCCACATCCCAATAGCCGCCATTCACCTTTAGGAATAGGATCATCTCGAGCATCATTGGCGAGAGTCGGTGTCGTTCATGGCGAAGCACCGCACGCGCGATGCTAAACAGTCGCTCGCCTCGGTTGGACGTTGGTGGAATAGCCGATATGAGCTTGTAGGTGCATGACTCAGTCGAAACCTTGCGGCGCTTTAGGATTTGGTCCGCAAAACCGTCTTTCGTTGGAGAACCTGCCACCACCCGAGCGCTGTCCAGAGCTCCGGTTGCCACTTTGAACGGTTCCAATGCAGCCGCCTCGCCGTCCGTCAACGAGGTGGCTGCACCACCCAGAACCTTCACTACGGCTGCCTCGAACACCGGAGAGTGCACGATGTCGGCCTCCGAACCTAAAATTTCATTCACACGGTTAGATAATTTCGAGTGTTAGCATCACAAATCCATTACAGTACGTACCGAGATAAGTAACCATGGACGGATAGATCTCTAGCAAACCGTCGAATAGGTAGCGTGCATCAAGCAAAGTAAGCTCGTCCGACTGCAGTTTTTTTGAAATTGATTCAATGCAACGCAACTTCGACAGCAGATCTTCTAGCGCTCGATGCATCGACCTCGAAGGCAGCAACTCTGCCACGTCCTCATCGTCAGCAGAGAGAAATTCACGCAAGCGAAAGTAACGCTGCAGCATGGAAAATGTGGACGACCAACGCGTGTCTTGGCGAAGGATTGGCATCAGTGGGGTCTTCAGCCTAGTACAAAAATATTAACACCCAAATTTTAGTCCAATACAAATATCAATACAAAAATTGGTACAAAACCTATAAATTTGCCGCACCTGAGTTTCGCTGCTTGGTTCAAGGTGCGCAACATTCGCATTAATTGCTGCACCTTCTCGAGGGCGGCCTCATGCGGTGCAAGAAATTCACGGACGGCAAGGTTGAGCCGGTGACTTGCACAACCAACAAGCGGCACCCCCATTAGATTAGCCAACCGCTTGTCGACTGCGCAATTGTCACCAACCAAAAACTTGCACCCACGAATGGACTTACCAAAAAAGGGGAGGAAGCGCTCAATGGCCTTGAGATGCCCTTCAGCATTCAGGTGATCTCCTGGCTCGTCCATCACGGGGGCCATCAAAAAAAGGGGGTACTGGAGCCCAGTAGGCGTGTCGTAGCAGCCGTAAAGCGCCAGGTACTGCTCCGTTCCGTGGCTCCAGCCGTCTAGCATGAGCCCAATATCTTCAGGCATCTCTTTACCGATCGACTTTTCTACGGCCTTTGTCACACTCTCCATATTGGAGGCAAGAGACGCCGCAGCGAGAGGCGGCAATTTCGTGTACCTACCCATCACAAATTTGGTAAAACTAAAAAATAGGAACACAAACTTGCATGCATTTACGTACCGACGTGTCTCTACGGATTCACAAAAGGAGAGTGGCAAATTGCCCATGACAATCCACTTCATCCAGGCATAGCGGTCGGAGGCCTTTTGGCTAACCCACGGCACGAGCGTGCCGGTTGCAGCGGCTGTAGCGTCCCGCATCTCGCTCTCGAAGTGGGGGTGGGCTACGCGGATGTGCGAAACCAGGTTGGTGTAGCCGCTGCTTGGCGTGTGCTTGCGCCGTTTCCCGCACGCTTTGCATACTTGATACCCCGTCAGATCACCTTCTTCATCAAGCCATGGCTTGAAGAAGTAGGCAGCGATCTGTCTCGGAGTGAAAGTCGGGGTGGGCGGGCTTGGCGTGTCGGTCATGTCGTGCTCGAGAGAGAGGGCGTGGGGCGTGTGAAGGCTTCAAAGTACGTTTGAATATGAGTCCGCTAACGAGCTCTTATTGTTGGACTGACAGCTCACCGCCAACCCTTTTGGTTGGCGGTGAGATCACGGAAATAAAGTATCACCTTTTTCAAAAATGTGAAATACATAATTTGGTGGGACCCCAAAACGCACAAAATAAATAATTATTTTGGCCAATAAAAATGAACTTTTCCCGGTATTTATTTTTGGGCATCCCTGTGTGCCGTGCTCGAGGTGAGCTTTGAATATGTGGTCGATGGCACAAACTATCGAAAGCTCCTTTGATTGTTGCGGCGCGTTTTACTCTCGAGTGCTTTGGAGAAATCGCGACGAAATGTAGAATACTTCGAAGTAGATCGCTTGGAAAATGGTCAATGTTTGCTGGTTATCTCGGTGGGTAGTCCTGGGCTTCAATATCGTGGTGCTGTCATCTCTTTTGGGAACGCGAGAAACGTCGCTGTTCACGTTGTTTGCTAATGAATACTCTGGACTTAACTACGTGCGCATTGAATTTGCTCGCACACAGAACGATTTCTTAGTCAGCTATGACGAGGCACAGCAGTCCATCTATTGGAGAGACTCATTGTAGTTCTGGGTGCCACGGACCCCCAACATTTGTTAACTTAATGAGAGATAAGGATACACAGCAATTTCCGTCATCTGGCCGACGTTCGAGAAGTTGAACACCACGGAGTCATTCGCGAAATGGCTCATTGCTCAAACCTCAGCTGAGGTTATTTGCGCGAGTGTTCTCGATCACAACCTTTCATTCTCGAATTTGCTGCCAAAATGACGCGTGCAGTGTGGTTCCAATTGGTGGATGAAGAGGGCAGCCCGATGATGCACGTCGACTTCGTGGAGATGCTAATGTGGCTCGACTTCGGAAAGCAGTGTTTGCAGAAGTATCTTGTTGTCTGAAAAGGTCGTCGCGGCCAACCTTACAGTCTTCGAGAACCGGGCGGCGTATGAGGCCAAGCAGGAGATTCTGACATCGTCAACTTCATTGGTTGATCTTGGGAAAGACGAAGACAATGCGCTCGTTGTGCAAGTGCCCGGTGTGAATGATGGTATGCTGCCGTATGCGTTTGTGAATGCTGCTTCTGAAAAATAACTTTTGTGTTTTTTGTGAAGGTGGTTGGGGCAATTCGCTGGCTAAGACATGGGGATCCTTCAATTCCTACTTTTCTGCATTTCTGCAGCCCTCGGACAAGATCCAAGCGTCAAAGAAGACCTGTAGGGGCTCGCGTTGTGGACGAACTCTTTTTTCCAACAGATTTATTTTAGTTCATTCGTTTCCATTGTCAATTACTCGTGGAGTGAACGACACCTTTGTCGTGATGCGTCCAGTGTACATGTATTTCTCGGTGCATGTACCATCGGCATCGAAGCAAAGAAAGACAGGATGGTGAAGCTTGCTTGTCATTGAAGCGTGGCGAGTAGTGAAAAAAGTAGCAGCTTTCGTCCTTCATGCAACCACCGCCTTCGGGCGCTCGAGGATCAGCAGCAGTGCAGTCGGATTTGGCACGTGCAGAACCCGGCACAGTGCTACTACGAGAAGTACACCGATTGTGGTCCATGCACGTGCACGTATCAATCCAACCATTATCCGAGCACTGTTTTCCTGTCGAGTCCTGGCATTCTTCGGGATAGTTTGCGCCTAGCCTTTTGTCGGCATGAATTTGCCTCGTCATCCAGTGCCTAGACAACATGCACGTAGTCATCAATGTGCGGCTTCAACTAGAAAACTTCAAGTGGAGACTTCAACCAAGCAGCAAGCTGATCATAAAAGACGCTGTCGTACATGGCAGCAAAGTCGGGTGTGCTCGGTTCCTACAGGCTTTGATGCCAAGCCACTGTTCGAACGTCGTTGGTTGAGTCAACTACATGTACTACAGTCATGCTTCAGCAGATCGGATTGAGCAACAACCATCTTAGGCTCGAATTTCTGCAGCTGAATGCAGAGACCATTGTCCATCCTCTCTTCAAGATCACGGACAGCAACGAGCTAGTCGCACCGCCTTCAAAAAGCTCATTCCCGAATTTCAAGTCTTCCCCACAAGTCGAACAGCGAAACAACCAAGAAACGTATTCACGGTTCACGAAATGCTTTTCAAGACGGCACTTCTATTTGTCGGTGCATGTGTTGCAAGTGTTTTGAGCACCACTGCAGCGTTGACCAAGGGCCATGATTTGTCTTCGGTCGGGTTAATGGAGACCACCCAAGGTGCTCGTTGGATTTCAACCTCTGGCAAGACAACCACAATCGAGTCCATTCTCGGGGAAGGAGGCATGGACACCGTTCGTCTTCGGTACGCTTAGTATTTATGTTAACTCTACTCGAAGTGAAGGAACTCACCTCTTTCAATAACTTTTGTGCAGTCTTTGGACGGCTGGGGACTACAAGTTGGCCTACACTTTGGCACTAGCCAAACGCTTTTCCAAAGCGGGTTACAAGATTTACCTCGACATGCACTTCTCCGATACGTGGGCCGATCCTACCCACCAAGCCATCCCTGCAGCTTGGGACAAATCGTCCATTACGACACTTTCTGCGGCGATCCGATCGTATGTTAAGACCACGTTGAAAGCGTTCACGGATGGTGGTGTCAATATCGACATCCTATCGTTGGGCAACGAAATCACTGTCGGGTTCCTCTTTCCAACGGGCAAAGTCACCAACGGCAATTACGCGAACCTCGCTACATTGTGGAAAGCTGCTCGTCAAGGGGTGAACGATGCTGTATCGGCCGGCACTAAGAAACCCAAAGTCATGATCCACATTCACAACGGATGGAACTCTGCCTACATATCCAATTTCTTCACGGGTGTGTTCGCTACTGGGACGGTGACTACCAGCGACGTGGACGTCTTCGGCTTCTCGTATTACCCATTCTACGACTCGAAAGCGACGATCAGTTCGCTGAAATCTGCATTGACTCAAATTGCCACCAAGTACAACAAGCCAATCTACATTGCTGAGACTGACTGGCCAACGGAGTGCTCTGGTGTGACGCTGAGTGCTAGTTATCCGGTGAATGCCTTGGGCCAAAGACAATGGGTAGCTGCTATCACGGACGTACTGAACGGTTTGCCAAACAGTTTGGGCGCCGGTATTTTCTACTGGGAACCGGCATACCTGACGGTGGCGGGTCTGGGCAGCTCATGCCAATCAGCTCTACTTTTCAGCGTCGACTGGAAGAGTTGGCCCGTGACGTACGCTACAGCGCTGTCTTCAGTCTACATGTTCAGTTAACTTGGTGGAAGGCGAAAGGAAAAGATGGTTGGTTGTGCACCATTTTCGTCGTGAATTTTGCAAAGTTATAGCTCTAGCCTAAGACAGTTAAGCATTGACTTGTCCTTTTCAGGTTTCTTTGGCTGCATTTGTTGCTTCACTTCAGCTTCAATTCTGTTCATGGCGTCTTGAAACGCTTTGGTTTTTCCCGTTAAAGAGGAGAAAACGACTGCGAATTTGTCGAGAACCTTTGCAGCGATCGTTCTGCAAGCATCCTGGCGTAGTAATTATGGCACTACATTGGATAACTAAATTGCTAGCTGTTGTGTTCGATTTGCTTAAGACTGAGCGAGAGCGCCTATCTCAGCCGTAGACTCGACAATCCGTCGTAGCATTTACTGTAAAGTTTCTTGGGGGAATCATCGGATAGAATGACACTTCCCGCTATGGTTTGGTCACGCCAAGTGCGTGACCAAACCTCACTGTTGCGTAGTTGCAGCCCTTCGTAAAGATTTCAAACGGCAATGTGCAGTCTTCGCTTCTACATCTTTATTCGCCCCTTTCGATGCGTTTTCGAGAAGCTCATTCCCGAATTTCAAGTCTTCCCCACAAGTCAAACATCGAAACAATCAAGAAACCCACCGCTCACAGTTCGCGAAATGCTTTTCAAGACGGCACTTCTCTTTGTCGGGGCATTCGTCGCAACTATCCTCAGTTCCACTGCAGCACTGGACAAGGGCCACGACTTGTCTTCTGTCACTATGATGGAGAAGACACAAGGTGCACGCTGAGTTTCAACTTCTGGCAACACAACCACAATTGAATCCATTCTCGGGGAAGGAGGCATGAACTCCGTTCGACTCCGGTACGTTAACCTCTTTCTCAGTCCTTTTTGTTTAGATCCAGAAACTCACCTCATTGATGAACCCCATACAGCCTTTGGACGGACGGCGAAAACAACTTGGACTACTCTCGCATTGGCCAAGCGCTTTTCCAAAGCGGATTTCAAAATTTACCTCGACATGCATTTCTCCGATACGTGGGCTGACCCTCATCACCAAACGATCCCCGCAGCTTGGGACAAATCGTCCATCAAATCTTTGTCTGCTGCGATCCGATCGTACGTGAAAAACACGTTGAAGGCGTTCACGGATGGCGGTGTCAACATTGATATCTTGTCACTGGGTAATGAAATCACCCACGGGTTCCTCTTCCCACTGGGCAAAGTTACCAACGGCAATTACGCGAATTTTGCTACTCTGTGGAAGGCTGCGCGTCAAGGTGTGAACGATGCTGTATCGGCCGGTACCAAGAAGCCCACAGTCATGATTCACATTGACAGCGGATGGAACCACGCCGCTGTATCCAAGTTTTTCACTGGTTTGTTCGCTACTGGGACGGTGACTACCCGTGACATCGATGTCTTTGGCTTCTCGTTTTACCCGTTCTACGGGTCGAAAGCTTCTAATTCGTATGCACTGAACGAAGTACCTTCGCTGACTCAAGTCGCCAAAAAGTACCACAAGCAGATTTACATTGCAGAGACCGACTGGCCGACCGAGTGTTCTGGGGTCAAACTGGTGAAAATTACCCGTTGAGCGCCGACGGCCAACGCCAATGGGTAGCTGCTATCATCGAGGTACTGAACGGGTTGCCTAACAACTTGGGCGATGGAATTTTCTATTGGGAACCTGCGTGCCTCATAGCGCTGGGTCTGGGAAGTTCATAGCAATCGGCTGTACTCTTCAGTGTCAACAGGAAGGAGACAACGACGCACGCAAGGCGCTGCCGTCGGTGAACATGTTCACTTGATCAGTGCCGTACGGATGGTAGTTCATCTACTTGAGCTTCCTTTCAATTTTCGAGTTTTGAAATGAATTTACGGTTCTCCTTGGTACTTCAGTAGTATTTGTTGCCTCAACTACGCTTCCGAGTTCATGGGTCTAGAATCACTGTCACTGAAATATTCTCGCTGAAGTTTGGCAAAGTGATCGTGAATCAACCGTTCCTGTACGTCAAGAAATAACTTTGCACGAACATGGCGTCTCCATTTTGCCCCGGTTCACCAAGTTGCTCAAAGAAAATTGCGCGCACCATGTCGGTACTGAGCCGGAGATCGCGTTCGATATCAGCGCGTAGACTCTGAATCGATTTCTTGAATTGCTTCCGCTGCAGTTGCTCCATCTGACTCGCACAACGTGTTGTAGGTGTTGAGTGTGTTGTGGGTCTGGGTTTCACCCTCTTGAGTTTTGGTTTGAGCTTGACACTAGAAGATGAGACGACCGCGTCCGCAGTTTGGTCTGGTCGGATTCCGACCGAGCTCTGGTAAGTTGTCGTCGCCCGTACTTGCGTCAGGGCTTGAAATGTTTCTCAACAGTGAAGACGCAGCTGGGAAAATCCGAGTCGTGGTCGGCCGAGGTTCCTTCTCCACCGGAATGCTGGAGACTTCGTCACGCTGTAGGTTCATGGTTAATGCGCGCTCAAAGGTGTGTGAAGTTGCTCGAAAATGTCTTGCCTAATGTCTTCAAAATTCGCTGGGAGAGCGTTCCAATCCATTCGTGAATTCTGTGCTCTGTCTGAAAGCTGGAACCACGTTACAGGGGCGTGACGCTCGTTGAAAGCTTGGATGAACAAATACGAGGCCGCGATACGCTTCATTTTCCGCCAAGCGCTCAGCGTCGGTGACTCCACGGAGTGTAAAGCGTAGCGGACTGGTCATAGCTCTGGGTCATGAAAGCGCTGACCGATGTGTTGGATTTCTTCATCACTCGACTCCAGGACTGAACGAGCTCTATCTCAGCCGATGACCAACATGAATTGCACTTTGACAGGTGCTGAACTTTACGACGCGTTTGAACTTTGGGCTTTTGCACGACAGCTCTCCCCTTACTTTGCCCATTTCCGAACAGATTTCAATTTGAGAAGCGTGTTGTACGACTCGCGCGTAAGGTTGAGCTGGTTTTCCTCACCGACACGGGCATTTTACTCGTATCTCGTTCCGCTTTCGGTAGATCATACCACATTCGACCACCGGCCACTTGCTGCATCTCATTGAAACGGTTTGCAAATTGTACAACCTTGTACATCTTGCCGCGTTGACAACTAATACTATTCGAAGTTCGGGGCTTGTTGGTCCGTTGCGAGAGTTTTTCAGCAATGTAGTTGTTGAATCCTCCTGCAGTCCGTGAATGAAGATACGCCGTAGGGTTGGCTTCCAGCTCTCTCCACAGTTCAATCAACAACGAAATCTCCTTCTCAGTCCATTCTGACTGGAGAAAGCTCGGGTCACTTTGATCAAAAGCCCGCGTCGACTTCATTCGTGCAGGGCTGATACGATTCTTACCATTCGTGAAAGCACAAAGTGAGAAAGGGAGGAACGATGTTGGACAACAACCTAAAACTTGTGTAAAACGCTGTCGAAAACAATGGACTTACGGCTGCAAAATGGATGAAAACAAAAAAGCAATTTCACTTCTTCTGGTAGCGTTGACCCAGCAGTCCTCGGTTCTCGGCTTCTTCACGAGAGTCCGTTTTTCCACAAACTGGTCAAACCGATCGCAGATCTGTTGCTGCTGCATATTCAGCACTTTCGTCTGAAAGCGACGTCGCCGCTACCGGGTCCTCAAATTGGTTGCTGATGATAGAGCGCAGCATTTCCGAGCTGCACGTTGGATCTCACTCTCAACATCAGCACGCAGTTTCGCCACCGCGCGACGCATTTTCTTGTTTTGCAGCTCCATCATATTCTCAGAAGAATGTTGCAGTCTCGGTGTGAGATTGGCTCGAACCTGCGCATCTGGCCTTGGGTTCGCAAGTTTCTCCAAGTTTTCAAACAGTGCTTGAGGAGGTGAAGGATGCTGGAGGCGAGAGCGCAGACGTCAGTGAAGATTCGTCCTCACCAAAACTTGAAACCAAGCTGCACGTAGAACTGTCTGAGCGCTGTTCAACTTGAGTCGGCTGCTGAAATTCCACCTTTTCTTCTTCTTGATCACCTTTTCCCGTTGTCTTCAACTCGAGCAGTGAAGCGAAGCTGTGTTCTCGACGTCCAGGCGGCGTTAGCAATACGTAA